>QLTV01002677.1:1236749-1248411 GCA_003457575.1 Thermophis baileyi
TTGACTGTGTATTTCTGTGCATGTGTGCCTGACCCATAGAAATAGCAAAGAATTTGAGAAATGTACATTATGGCAGTATATTAATGCCAGAAAGTTTTCTTAAATGTAGTCACACTAACTCCTCCCAATTATTTAAATAGATCTACTCCAAACATGACTAAGTCAGGGTTTAACTCAGCTGCCTTATCTTAATACTAAAACAGGACACTGTTACATTCTCCTGTGCGCTGCAATGGGAGAGTCCAAGCTGGGTTAAACTTTAGTCGGTTGCTAAGGGACTGAGTTATTTTTAGATGAAGCACGCCCTCTTTGCCACGCTGGCTCCTAGCCCGCCAGTTTCAAAACTCAGTCGGCAAAGGGACATGCTTCTTTCTCAGCTCTTGCTGACTCGACTAATTTTTGACTTTCTTCTCCTGCTTGGACTCTTCCCTGTTGATTATTTGCACCTTTCTGCCGGCGGTTGTGCTGGTTCGTTCGGTAAGCCGACAAGAACCGCCTCCGCCTCACAGCTGAGGCAGCCGGAGTCCCTGCCCTTCGGGGCTATACTCCTGAGGAAGCTGCGTGGGCCGTTTCAGAGCTCCTGCCCCCCGGGGCGGGCTCTACTTCTTCTGAGGCTCTTGGGAGTCCCTGCCCCCCGGGGCTATACTCCGTGCTCGCAGGCGTGCATTCCTGCCTTCTGGAGCGAGCGGATTGCCTTCGGGATTGTCGGCTAGGCTTCCTAGCCTCTCGCAGCACTTTCAAGCCTCTCTATCCCTCCCGCGCTGGCTAGCAGCCATCCTATTGGCTGTCGATCGTTGCTGGGCAGATCTACATGCCGGTGGCCAATTTGTGAGCTTTTTACTGGTGCCAGCGGCTACGCGGTTTTTTCAGAGGCCGTTTGTAACGGCCGCGAGGGTTCCGGTCACCATTTTGTGGGTGAATTTTGCCGAGAGTGAGAGAGAGCTCTGTGCGATCTGCTGCTGCTGCTGTTGCTGCTAGCTATACTAGTGCTTCACTGCATGTTGCCTCTGCTCCTTGGAGCAAGCAGTTTGGACTGGCTGAGGCTGGGGTGAGTGCTAGCCCGGGGACCCGTTGGCTGTGACATCTGCCTCCCCCAGCTTCTCTTCAAGGGTCACTGCCTCAGGGCATTACCCCCCCCCTTTCTCCCTGCTGCCAGTACTCTGCTCTTCAGGCTGTTGTGAACCATGTCAGACAACGCTGACAGGCCTGCTGGGGGGGAGGCTTCTACATCTGCTCCCCCCAGGAAAGCTTCTTCGAAGGGCCATTCCTCCTCTAAGGAGAAGTCCAAGGCCTCTTCTTCGTCATCTTCTGTAGCGGCCCTCAAGGACGCTGAGCGGAGACTTAAGGCCTTGGAGAAAGAATTTGAGAAGGCCCAGAAGCGGGCGGCCTTAACCTTTCCACCCCTTTCTGGGGCCCAGCTTCCGCCCCAGCCACCTCTGCCTTTGCAGCTGCTTTCACCGCGGCAGGGGCCGCCTGTGCTTCCTGAGACCCATGCCCAAGCGGCCACCGGTACCGCAACGACAACGGACTGGTCCCCTGATCACCATTCCTTGACCCAGGGTGTCCAGGATGAGGAAGTACCGTTGCGAGGGTTGCAGAACCCGGAAGATGTTCTCGACCCAGGGACCACACCTTCGGTTTCTAGAGAACCTGCGGCGGCCACCTTTACGCCCACTGCAGCGGGGCTCCGTTCGGGGGCGGATGCCTGGCAACATCTTCCACCTGAGTTACAGGACATGATAGCCAATGCTTCTTCGCAAGGCATTGCCACTGGCCTCCAGCAGCGGTCCCCTTATCCAATGCCCTCTGTTTCTTTACAGGGTGTTTGGTCGGCAACGGGCGACGCTTATTCTTGCCGCTCTTCTGAGCTGGGCGACGCTTCTCTTCAGGGTGACGGCAGTGGGCTGGATGACGACTTGTCAGATGATGAGGGTCTCTCCCCGGACCAGCCGGTCTTCACTGGTCTTTTCAAGCCGGCCCTGTTTAAGACCTTGCTTCACAAGGCCAAACTCACTGCTAACCTGGGGGGTGCCGCCAAGCCCACTGATCCTCCCGTGGGCATTGACCCGGCTGCGGGGCTGTTTTCAGAACCCCAAGGAGAGGCTGACTTTATTCCCTCTTCGAAGCTGTTCGTGGATACCATCAAAAGTGCCTGGAACCATCCTTCTGCTGCTCCTGGGCCGTCCGCGATGGAGCGCAGGTTCTATGGCTTCGGCCCAGAGGTGGAGGAGCTTCTACAGCAGCGGTTCTCAACCTGTGGGTCGCGACCCCTTTGGGGGTCAAACGACCATTTCACAGGGGTCGCCGCACGCGTTAGCCCGCCATCCTGGTGCCACCGTCACTTGCAGGGGTGAAATGCTCCCGGTTCGGCCGTGCCTGCGGGTCGCCAGATAGCCGGTAGCGAGAGAAGCAGGAGACTTCGTCCACCCGCCTGGATGCCGCCATTTGGGTTCTTTTACCCTTTGCGCATGTGCAGAACGCTTTGCGCATGCGCAGAGGGTAAAAGAACCCAAAATGGTGGTGGGTGGGCGGAGCCTCATGCTGCCGTCGCGACCGGTTCTCCGAACCATTGGCAGATGGCANGGGGTGGTCGCGGCGGCAGGGGTGGTCGCGGCAGCGGTGGGGGGGTCACGGGGGGTCACGGCATTAGAAAGGTTGAGAACTACTGTTCTACAGCTTCCTAGTGTGGATGTTCCAGTCGCCAACTTGGTGTCCTCGGCTATGTTTCCATCAGAGGTGTCAGAGGGCCTCAGGCCAGATGACCGGAAGGCCGGGTTATTGCTCAGGAAATCCCACCAGGCAGCTGCTTGGTCTCTGAGAGCCGCTATGGCTGCATCTTTCTTCAATTGCACTTCCATCATGTGGCTTAGAGAGATGCAGTCTCGGTTAGGGGCGGAGGACTCCAGGGATTTCGCCAGGACTTGAACAAGTTATTGGCAGCGGCTGAATTTTCGGCGGACGCCACCTTAAATTCGGCCAAATTTGCCTCTCGCGCCATGGCGGCGAGTGTTTCTTCTCGCCACATGATCTGGCTCCGGAACTGGCAAGCGGATGCCCACTTTAAATGGCGCCTGGCAGCTGCCCCGTTTTCAGGCGACCGCCTGTTCGGCGATTCCCTAGACTCCATTTTGGTGGAGGACCGGGATAAGCGCAAAGTCCTGCCCAGATCCAATCGACGGGCAGACAGGCGCTCTGCGCCTTATTCCAGACGGCAGCCCTTTCGGCCCGGGCCTTCCTTTTTGGACCCCCCGCCCCAGCGGTCGTACTACCAAGGGGGAGACAGACAGCAGTCTGCAGCTAGGGACAGGAGTCACCAATTACCCCAGAATAGACGCCCCTTCCGTGGCTCCGGGGCTCGGGGGTTCAGGCGCTCTAAATGTCTCCACTGGAGTTCTTCCCATCGGCGGCAGGCTTCAACTTTTTGCCGCCCAATGGGAGCTGACGTCCTCAGACGCTTGGGCCGTGCGGACCATCAGACTTGGCCTTATGTTGGAGTTTGTCTCCAGACCGCCCTGCCGGTTCATCCGGTGTCCCATCTCCCCCGACTCTTTGAAACGGGCGTTAATGGAGGAGGCAATCAGCCATTTACTCAACATCGCCGTCATAGAGCGAGTGCCCCCGGGTCAGGAGAGGTTGGGCTTCTACTCGGTCCTCTTCCTCGTACCCAAGAGCTCCGGGGGCTGGCAGGCTATTCTAAATTTGAAGCAGCTCAATTTGTTCATCCTGTACAGGCGCTTCAAAATGCAGACCCTGAAGTCCATCTTGGGGTGCATCAGGCACCGCGACTGGCTGACCTCCATCGACCTCCAGGAGACTTACCTCCATGTGCCGGTCCAGCCGTCGCAGCGCCGGTTCCTCAGGTTTTGTTTCGCTGGGGCCCATTTCCAATACCGGGCCCTCCCGTTTGGCCTCTCATCAGCCCCACGGACTTTTACGAAGCTGCTGGACGTTGTGGCGGCACGTCTACGGGCACGGCTGTTGAGTCTCTAATGCTATTTGGACGACATCATTATCCAATCGCCGTCGGCCCTACGGGCACGGGAGGACCTCCTTCTCACTATCCGGACATTGCAGGCTCACGGGTTCTCGGTGAACTTTGCGAAGAGTCACCTCGAACCCACGACTTCGCTGTTACATCTTGGTGCCATCATCAATACAGAAACGTGCGAGGTTTTCCTCTCGCCGGACCGTCGGGACAGTATCATCTCGCTCGTGGACTCCGTTTGTCAGCGGCAGTGCGTGCCCTTGTCTCTGCTTCCCCAGCTGCTGGGCAAACTCATCTCCTGCATAGATATCGTTCCGTGGGCGCGTTTACACGCTCGGACTCTTCAGTGGCACCTCCTGCCGTTCCAATGGGCCCGGACCAGCCATTCCAACAGGCTGGTGCAGGTGTCTCCCGCGGTCCTCCGCTCCCTCCACTGGTGGTCGTCTCCGGCTCTTCATCGGGGGTGTATCTTCCGGGAGCCCGCCCGTGTGATTGTTACCACCGATGCCAGCCTCTTCGGGTGGGGAGCTCACACCGGCTCTCGGATGACCCAGGGCCGCTGGACTCCGGCGGACCTCGCGGCCGCCAACATCAATTTGTTGGAGCTTCGCGCCGTTGGGCTGGCGCTCCGCCATTTCGAGCCCCATTTGTCGAACTGCCATGTCCTCATTATGACGGACAATGTCGCGGCTCGGTCCCACATAAACCGCCAGGGGGGCACGAGGTCGCGCCGCCTCATGGGGGAGGCGGAGAATATTGGCCTGTGGGCGGAGAGTCATGTGCTATCGCTCTGCGCAGAGCACATCTCGGGGGTCCAGAATGTTCAGGCGGATTCCCTCAGTTGGGCCACGGTGGATCCGGCGGAGTGGCGTCTCCACCCGGAGATCTTCGACACTCTGTCCAGGATGTTCGGCAAGCCGTTGGTGGACTTGTTCGCCATCCCGTCTAACGCACAGTTGCCGAGGTTCTATTCCAGGTTTCCAGCTCCGGGAGCGGAGGGGGTCAATGCGCTCCGCAGTCCCTGGCCACCGGGACTCTTGTACGCTTTCCCTCCCCTACCGTTAATTCCGCAGGTGATTCGGAAGCTGATCGCAGAGAGAGCGGACCTGCTGTTGCTCGCTCCCCATTGGCCCCGTCGCCCCTGGTTTGCGGATCTGGTGGAACTCTCGGTGGCTCGTCCGTGGCGAATCCCCGCCTCCCGGATCTCCCTCAGCCAGGGGGCTCTTCTCCATCCAGAGCCCCAGTGGTTCCACCTGACCGTCTGGCACTTGAGGGGGACCTCCTGTGACGGGACAACCTGCCGGAGGACGTCATCTTCACTATCCAGGCTGCGCGTCGTCCGTCCACTAGGCGCATTTACAGCGCCACGTGGTCTGCCTATTAGTCCTTCTGTCTCCAGTCCCGTCTGGATCCCTTGTCGCCTTCGATCCCGCAGGTTTTGACTTTCTTACAAGCGGGTCTCGCGAAGGGTTTGGTTCCCAACACTCTTCGCCGCCAGGTGGCGGCCTTGTCTACCGTTATTCGTCTCGACAATCTGCGTTCTCTCTTTTATCATCCTAGCGTCTGCAGTTTCCTGAAGGGGGCAGCCAATTTGGCCCTCCCGCCGTACATCGGTATCCGTCTTGGGACCTTTCGCTAGTCCTGCAGGCTCTCACGGCTCCTCCCTTTGAACCGATTCGCTCGGTCTCGCTGAGGTTTTTGTCGTTGAAGACTGCCTTTCTGGTAGCCATCACTTCGGCCAGACGGGTTTCCGAGCTGGCGGCGCTATCTGTGAGGGAGGACTTGTGCTACTTCCATCCGGACCGGGTCGTCCTGTGCCTGGATCCCACGTTCCTCCCGAAAGTCAACTCCTGGTTCCACCGGGGCCAGGCGGTGGTCTTACCGGACTTTTGTCCCGACCCACGCCATCCGTCGGAACGTCTTTGGCACAGATTGGACGTGAGGAGGGCTCTGCGGATTTATATACGCCGGACGGCTGCGTTCCGGAGATCGGAGGCCTTGTTTGTCGCCTTTACTCCGGCCTCCAAGGGCCGTAAGGTCACGTCCCAGACTCTTGCCCGTTGGATCAAGGCATGCATTGCCCGAGCCTACGAGGGAATGTCTCGTCCTGTTCCAGCCTGGATTACGGCCCATTCGACCTGTAGCGCGGCCACCTCTGCGGCCTGGGCCACGCAGGCATCAATTGAGGACATTTGTAAGGCGGCCACGTGGGCTACGCCTTCGTCCTTCGTCAGGAACTATAAGCTGGACTCATTTGCCTCGGCCGAGGCGGCTATCGGCCAGAGGGTTCTCCAGAGGGTCTGCACGCATTCTGCTCCCCTGGACCGTTCCTTTCCCTCCCACGAGACTTAAGCTTGGGTATATCCCAGCTTGGACTCTCCCGTTGCAGCGCACAGGAGAAGGGGCGTTGGCTTACCTGAACGGTCTTCTCTGTGCGCTGCAGGGAGAGTCCAAACCCACCCTGGGGCGTGACGTTCCAGGGTCGCCGTGGATTCTGCTTGCACGTCCTACTGTTGGAGGCTTCCACGTCTTCGTTTTGAAACTGGCGGGCTAGGAGCCAGAGTGGCAAAGAGGGCGTGCTTCATCTAAAAATAACTCAGTCCCTTAGCAACCGACTAAAATTTAACCCAGCTTGGACTCTCCCTGCAGCGCACAGAGAAGACCGTTCAGGTAAGCCAACGCCCCTTCAATCGTTAGCACCCTTTCATTATCTAATTTTATCCTCACCCTTCTCCATCGCAACAAACAGCCAGTTTCAGCAGTGATTAGCAAAACAAAATAAAATTCTGCCTCTGCCTCTGCCTCCCAGCAATTTGCCTCCTTGAAGTTAGTTTCACTTTCAGTTTTAGCACCTGCTGCCTGCCTGCAGCCTGAATCAGCTAATGTTCCGGAAGTTGATAATCAGTTGCTTGGCTTAACAGGCTCTGTTCTGTTTGCTGCAAGGAGGTAAATTGCTGGGAGGCAGAGGCCAAAGGGTGGGGGTGGCTGGGTGGGGCTACATTCGGTGTATAGGACGCACCCAAGTTTTCACCCTCTCTTTGGGGGTAAAAAGGTGCGTCTTATACTCCGAAAAATACGGTACTTGTTACCTGTAGTATAATCTTGAATTCAAATATGAGATAATATTTTGCTAGGAATTGGCATAACATAAAATTTTAATTTAATATAAATATGTGAAATCTGTTTTCTCTCTTAAAGCTCAGTCCATTAATTCTTTATTAAATACACTGAAACAAAGTTTGTCAGAAGTAATAGACTCCTTAAAGAAAATCTTCATTTTTGAAATCATACTTTAAGTATGCTACAATAGGAGGTGCATTCTAGTTCTTATTGCAGCAAATTGTAAAATGATTATAGGTACTCCCTTTTAGCATCTGCCTTGTTTAGTGATTGTTCGCAGTTATGACAGTGATGAAAAGTGACTTTTCTACCAATCGTATTTACTACCTTCTCAGGTCTGTAAAGAAAAGGAAAGCTGAAGTAAGATCTTAAGCATAGGTAGTTGTCGTTTCAATTAGCAACCACTTCATTTAATAATGGAGTTGTCAGTTCCAAATGTCGTTAAAGGAGACTACCTGTAATATGGACAGTATGGACCAGGGGTGAAATTCACTTACCTTCCCTACTGGCTCGCAATGCACAGATGCTGAAAATTGTCGCACAAAAGGAACATCATGACGTCTGCGCGGGTGGGCGGGGCTTTGTGCAGTTGGCCCTACCGTATCGCGCGAGCCGGATAGAGCCGGCTGAATTTCACCCCTGGTATGGACATAATTGGAGACTTGGAATTCTTACGTTTAGGGATATTTTTTAGTGCCATTAATTATTTGTTACTTACTGGAAAGAGTTCATAACCATTCTTGTCCAGAACACAGAAGTATCACAAAAATGGGAATTAATTTTAAATCTATTTTTAAAACAGCTTTTTCCATATAGTTTAATCTTCAAACATCTCCAGTTGCAGTAAGTGGTTTGGTGGAAATAAGGAAATAATGAAGGTTTATTTGTTTTGTTTTTAAGACAGTTACCTTTAATTGTTCCTGAAATTCATCAGCTGGATAAGTATTTGTGGTGAAAGATTAAAGAAGCATTCATTAAGTCAAGAAGAAAAGAAGCTTTGCTTGGAATATGTGGACATACACAAATAAACACATATTTTAGGATCTTCTGTAGATGTGTTTGTGTAGAAAGACAGACTTGTGCCAACTTGAACTACAAGTCGAATCTCTACTAATTTTGAAGCACAAAATTAGTCTCTCTTCTTTGCTCCTTCCTTGAATATTTGTTCAAGACCAGGTCAGATCTTCTTGTGTTCACTTTCAAAACTGAATTAAATGTTTCTCCCCTCCAATTTTAATTCCAATGTCCTTCCTTTCTTCTGTTTTTACTAATGATGGGGGCAATATGACAAGTGGAGTACTTTTATGTTTAAAAAGCAAAAATAGCATTTGGTATATTCTACAGCAGCGGTTCTCAACCTGTGGGTCGTGACCCCCAAAGGGGTGGCCTAAGCGCGACCCCCAAAGGGGTGGCCTAAGCACGCCCCCTTTGTCACCTCATCACGCACGGGGAGGGGGCAGGGAGGGGGTCGCGGTAGTGGGGCAGGAGTCGCGGCATTAGGAAGGTTGAGAACCACTGTTCTACAGTGTTTCTTCCTATTATGACTACTTATCATTTCAGTGAAGTTTGAAGATATTTAGTCAATGCTATGTTTACATCTTTGTTTTGTTAAAACAAAATATGATTATACATGGGCCATAACTGAGGTTGGAGATATCCTAATTACTAAAGTATGCGCTTGCTCTAATTTTAAAATTCTCCAGCTCTTACAGCAGTGAAATGAAACTGCTGCTTTCTTTATTCTCCCAGTCTTGAATTTTAAGAGAAAGGACATTAAAAGTAGAGTGTATTTTTCTCCTTTGCTTTGTAGCATGAATTCAATAGTGTGTGTGTGTATGTGTGTTTGAGTGTGAATTGCACTTGAGCAGCTAATTGGGCTCCCACTCTCTCTCTCTCTCTCTCTGCCTATACAGTAATGTTATCAAACCATTCAGCAGTTTCAAAGGACTAGCAGGGTCTCTGTTGCACTAATCACTCCAGGCATTCAGCAATGATGAATTCAGCTTATAAATCACGAGTCAAAAAGTACACTCTGTCATCTTGAATTAATAATAATATCTATGGATGCTATATTAAGCATGCATTTTGCAGTATTTAGAACTAGAACTTTATTTGTAAATCTTTGTTGTTAATATATAGCTGAAAAATATGCAAATACATTTGCTTTATAAGCAATATAATATATTATTCATTATTGTTGATTATTACATATATAGTTTATAAACAAAATGGCCATGTTGCATTAACAAATATTAAAAAGTATTGGTGATGAAATAGAAAATTTAAGTGACATGCTTAGGCCAGTATTTGATCATGTTCTCTGGCTAGAGGGAAGTTAAACCCAATTTGAATGGAAAGCTGCATCTCCGGTATATTTCTTGCAGGCTTACACGCTGCAGTAATTTTTCAAAACAAATCATCAATATAATTAATGATGTATATTCTGTAAGAAGCATCAAAACCCAGCATCTTCTGTTGGTGGCTATCAGCCTGTTTTCTAAATGGCAAAAGAGCCAGTCCTTCTAAGGAACACTTTTTTCTATCAATATTTTCATTGGATTTCAATTTGGAATCTGTAGTTGTAAAATAAGATTTTCTGGAAATGACATGATACTAGAAAGGAGGGATATGTATGGAATGAGAATTTTGAATGGGCTTGGTGGTGATGGAAATGTGCTTTTAATCTGAAAGGTGAAAAAATTTCAAGCCACGGTATATTTTATCTACTACTGGCGTAACAGTCAGCCAGTGCAGATGTTTTTGTTTATGAATATTAGAAATATTAGAATTATACAAGTTGAACAACTGTTTGTATGTGGTGTAAGAGATAAAAATTATTTTTGAATATTTGTTAGGAATGTAGCAAAGTAATTTATATTATTACTAGAATTGTATAAGTGGAAAAAATAGTTTGTATTAATAGTAAGAATACAAGAAATGAAGAATTGGAGAAAATATTATATACATAAAAACTGTGAGCAATAATGAAAACCTAGAGAATAGATCATGATTGATATATGGAAAAATTGAATAATGAAAAAAGGAAAGATCACGTCTTTGATTATTAGAATATTAGAAGGGGGAAAAAAGAGGGCTAAAATAGAGACAGAAATATGAGGGGGGAAAGAGTAAAAATAGATATTAAAATGATAGGAAGTGTGGTAGAATTATGAGAAGGATTAGAATTGCCTGCAATGAAAATTAGTGATGTTGATAATTTTTCGATTAGTCGACACCATATCTTTGACCCACATGTGGACAGAGAAATGAGCACAGAACAGGTGATTTTTTCAGGTGGCATGTGGTATATTCTGCACAGTAACCATTATGTATTTTAATCTGTTAATTGAACACATATTTATACCTTGCTTTTCAGCCACAAGGATTCGCCAGGATAGAACATACCAATAAAGTGTCTCTGTTTTCAGGGTTATAGTTTGGAGCAGGGGAGATAAACAAGGAAAATTACTGTATTTTTCGCTCCATAAGACGCTCCTGACCATAAGACGCACCTAGGTTTAGAGGAAGAAAACAAGAAAAGAAAAAAATCAGGCAGAACCTGAGAAGACCACAGATAGGTGTTCTCTCATGTGCCAGCTCTGCCTATTGACTCCTGCACTGCGGAAAAGAGACAGAAGAGGCGGGCAATGACAAAGACAGAAGAGGCGGGGTTCAGCACTGTAAAAGGACCCTGCCGCTGCGGCTCGGCCTGTGACTCAATATTCTCTTCATAAGACGCACAGACATTTCCACCCACTTTTTTTTTGGGGGGGAAGTGTGTCTTATGGAGTGAAAAATATGGTATATGTACCCACAGGGGCTTTAAATTTGTGATACATGAACAGTAGTTTCTACTTTTTAAGCAGAGTAGTTTTAAAAAGTAGTCTTGTAATATGCAGGTTGAAGAAATTAAACTCTTATGTCTTGTATTTTTGGGATGCCTTAGTATTTTGGATTCTAGACATTAACGGTTGTGGTACTTGCAATGTACAGTTGCAAGAAAAAGTATGTGAACCCCTTGGGATTACATGGAGTTTTGCATGAATTGGTCATAAAATGTGCTCTGAACGTCATCTAAGTCACAACAATAGAAAAACACAGTCTGCTTAAAATAATACTACACAAACATTAGATGTTGCCCTGGTGTAATTGAACATAACGTAAACATTCACAGTGCAGGGAGGAAAAAGTATGTGAACCTTTGGACTTAATAACTGGTTGACCCTCCTTTGGCAGCAATAACCTCAACCAAACGTTTCCTGTAGTTGCAGATCAGACCTGCACAACGATCTGGAGTAATTTTGGACCACTCCTCTTCACAAAACTGTTTCAGTGTAGCAATATTCTTGGGATGTCTGGTGTGAATCGCTCTCTTAAAGTCATGCCACAGCATTTCAATCGGGTTGAGGTCAGGACTCTGACTGGGCCACTCCAGAAGGCATATTCTGTGCTGTAGAAGCCATTGTTTTGTTGAATTACTTGTATGCTTTGGGTCATTGTCCTGTTGCATCACCCATCCTCTGCAGAGCTTCAGTTGGCGGACAGATGGTCGTACGT
>QLTV01002677.1:1267902-1283503 GCA_003457575.1 Thermophis baileyi
ACTGACCGGTGGGATGAGTCCACTTCGGACTCTTGGGTTCGAGAGACTATTCGATCTGGTCTCTCTCTGGAGCTCCTCTCCACCCCCCCAAGGTTTTATCTCCGGTGTCCGGTCTCCGGATTCCGGGAAGGAGGATCCTCATGGAGACAGCTATTCAGCACTTGCTGGATATCCGTGTCATCGAGGCCATCCCTGAGGATCAGCGCGGACACGGTTTCTACTCGATTTTGTTCGTCGTGCCTAAGGCCTCGGGGTGGAGAGCGGTGCTCGATTTGAAACTTTTGAACCGTTTTGTCATCTACAAACGGTTTAAGATGCACTCACTTTCTTCTATATTGGAGGGCGTTAGGGAGGGCGATCTCCTCTCTTCCATTGACTTGACGGAGGCATACTTACATGTGCCTATTGTGCCTCTTCATAGGCAATATTTGCGGTTTCAATTTGCTGGTAATCATTACCAGTACAAGGCGATGCCCTTTGGGTTGTCATCTGCGCCCAGGGTTTTCACTAAACTGTTGGCGGCGCTTGCCGCAGTGTTAAGGGCGATTCCCGTGCGTGTCCAGTGTTACCTGGACGACATATTGGTCCAGTCATCATCTATCTCTCGGGCTCGAGAGGATCTTAAGTCCACGCTCCAGGTCCTGCGACACCACGGTTTCTCCATTAATGTGGAGAAGAGCCATCTCTCCCCCAGTACCAGGTTGCTCCATTTGGGAGCTGTAATTGATTCAGTGCAGGGTAAGGTGTATCTCTCCCCTGATAGACGGGACAGTATCCAGGCCTTAGTGTTGAGTATTCAGAGGAACAGGTCGGCGCAGATTTCCATTTTGTCCACCCTGTTGGGGAAAATGGTGTCCACTTTCTCCATTGTGCCTTGGGCCCGGGGCCACTCCCGCAGCCTCCAATGGTTCCTCTTACCATTTCAGAAGTCCGGCAGAGGCACCTCCCTGGCCAGTGTGCACCTTCCTCCGGAGGTCTTGGCGTCCCTCAGCTGGTGGGGATCCCCAGCTCTTCTCAATGGGGGACTAATTTGGGAACCGGAACGGCTAATTCTGACTACGGATGCCAGTTTGACAGGTTGGGGCGCTCACATGGGGACTCACATGGTCCAAGGTCACTGGACCGAGCAGGAGCACAAACATCCTATCAACTGGCTGGAACTCCGGGCGATTCGTTTTGCCCTCAGGCATTTTCAACCGCTGGTGGCGGGGCACCATGTGTTGGTGATGACCGACAATGTGGCAGCCAAGGCGCACGTCAACCGCCAGGGGGGCACCAGGTCCCGAGCGCTGATGGCCGAGGCTCGCCAGCTGACCCTCTGGGGGGAAGAACATCTACTCTCCCTACGGGCAGACCACATTTCGGGCGCAGCCAATGTTCAGGCCGATTGGCTCAGCCGGTCATCGCTAGATCAAGCCGAATGGCGATTGCATCCAGATCTGTTCAGGGAGCTGACGGAGAAATTTGGGATGCTAGTGATAGACCTTTTTGCATCACCACTCAATGCCCAGATCGGCGTCTACTTCACTCGCTTTGCAGCTCCGGGGGCTATGGGAACCAACGCCCTCCGAGTACCGTGGCCCAAAGGTCTTCTCTACGCATTTCCGCCGCTTCCTCTGATTCCTCGGGTTGTCCGGAAAATCCTGCTCGAGAAGGCGGAGGGCATACTTGTAGCGCCATTCTGGCCTCGCAGACCGTGGTTTGCGGATCTGCAGACTCTCTGTATCTCCTCCCTGGAGGTTGTCTCAGAGGCCGGACGCGCTCAGCCAGGGGTCACTGATCCACCCGAACCCTCAGTGGTTCAAACTGACCGCCTGGCGCTGGTCGGGATGCCGGTGATAGACCTCTTTGCATCACCACTCAATGCCCAACTCGGGGTCTACTCCACTCGCTTTGCGGCGCCGGGGGCTATGGGGACCAACGCCCTCCGAGTACCATGGCCCAAAGGGCTTCTCTACGCGTTCCCGCCACTTCCTCTGATTCCTCGAGTTGTTCGGAAAATCCTGCTCGAGAAGGCGGAGGTCATACTTGTAGCGCCCTTCTGGCCTCGCAGACCATGGTTTGCGGATCTGCAGACTCTCTCTGTTTCTCCTCCCTGGAGGTTATCTCAGAGGCCGGACGCACTCAGCCAGGGGTCACTGATCCACCCGAACCCTCAGTGGTTCAAACTGACCGCCTGGCGCTTGAGCGGGTCGCTCTGAGGAAAGACAGGATTCCATCTGCAGTCATCACTACCATGCAAGCCTCCCGCCGGCCTTCGACTACCCGCATATATGATACTACCTGGCGGGCCTTTTGCAGATGGTGCGAGTTGGTGCCCGTCGTTCCGTCAGAGGCGTCGGTCGCTAACGTCCTCGTTTTTCTCCAACATGGACTGGACAATGGGCTCAGCCCAAACACGTTGCGTCGACAGGTCGCGGCTCTGTCAACGGTCTTGTCTTGCCCGGGTTCCGCGTCCCTGACTCTTCACCTGCATATTCGGCGTTTCCTGCGAGGCGCGACCAACATCGCACCACCGATTGTCCATCGCTACCCTACTTGGGACCTTCCTCTTGTCTTGCAGTCCTTGATGGGCTCGCCGTATGAACCACTTCGAGAGGCCTCCTTGCGTCACCTTTCCTGTAAGGTGGCGTTTTTGGTGGCCATTACGTCGGCTAGGAGGGTGTCCGAGTTAGCGGCCTTGTCAGTCAGATCCGATTTGTGTATTTTTCACTCGGACAAAGTGGTTCTCAGACTGGATCTGGCTTTCCTACCAAAAGTGAATACGTGGTTCCATCGGGCGCAGGAGATTGTGCTCCCGAACTTTTGCCCGCAGCCCGTTCATCGGGCTGAGAAGCGTTGGCATACCCTTGACGTACGTCGGGCATTGCGGATATATATCAAGCGGACAGCTGTTTTCCGTAAGTCAGAATCTCTATTTCTATCGTTCCAACCTGCATCACTAGGACGTAAGATTTCGCCGTCGACGATCGGTCGCTGGATCCGTTTCGCTATTTCCAAGGCGTATGAATTACAATCTCGACAGCCACCGGCTGCCATCATGGCCCACTCTACGAGGAGCGCTTCTACGTCGGCTGCGTGGGCTACCCAGGCGTCGCTGGAGGAGGTTTGCAGGGCGGCGACCTGGTCTTCGCCTTCGCCGTTCGTCAGGCATTATAAGATTGATGTGTTCGCTTCGGCCGAGGCGGCCTTTGGTAGGAGAGTGCTCCAGCAGGTTGTGCGGGACTGAGTCTCCGACATATGGCGGACTACGTGGCCCCCCTGTTTTTGGACAGCCAGCTTTGGTATGTCCCATTCCCGGATGCTATATCCATTATGAGGGAGAAGGGGCGTTGGTCTTACCTGATACGCCTCTTCTCCGAAATATGGATATAGCATCCAGTCCCACCCGGTTGTAGTCCTTGGACTGTTGGTGGCGTTAGGCCAGAGGAATGTTCTTGTTTTTCGGTGGCACAACAGAGTCTGTCGTCTTCGCTCCTTCGTTCCAAACTGCCAAGCATAGCAACAAGGGAGGCACTTAAACAACTTGACAGGCTCACTCAGTCCAATCACGGAGCAGACGGATTAACCCATTCCTGGATGCTATATCCATATTTCGGAGAAGAGGCGTATCAGGTAAGACCAACGCCCCTTTTTTAAAAATTATGCCTAGTAAAAAGAATGGTTTCATTTCAGCTTTTTTTTTAAATTTCTAAAATTCTCTGAATAGTACTGTGTATTTCTTTCAAGTACTTTTGAGGTTTTTTTACATGTTTGTCACATGTGGCAAATTGTTCCATCTCAAGGCATTTCCAACATTTATTACTATATGATTTGTCTATATTGGCAATTATTGATGGAGTTAGATACCCTCTATAAAACATCTTAAATAACTGGAGGCCTTGAAGAGATTTGACAGCCATTTGTCTGAAATGGTATAGGGTCTGCCGCTTGAGCAGGGGGTTGTTCTAAAAGACCTCCAAGGTCCCTTCCAACTCTGTTATTCTGTACTGTACTTAGATAAATCTTCTGCCTTATTGCCTCTTTTTTCACCTTTTTCTCCATTTCTTTCTCTCAATGAACTTTATTCTGAGCTGGAAAAAATTGAGCAGAGAGCAACCAAAATAACCAGGGATTTTTTTGGGGTGTGTGTGTGTGTGTGTGGAAGGCAACTCAGAGGGTGCTCGTATATGAAATAATGCTTGGCATGGAGAAAGTGGATTGAGAAAACTCTCTTTCAAAACATTGGGATGAGGGGGGCATCCTTTGAAGCTGACTGGAAAATATTTAAGAGATGAAAGGAAGCACTTCTTCATGCAGGATATAATTAACCTAGAAAAATTATTAATACAAAATATATTGATGGGCAAGAACTTGGAAAGCTTTAGAAGGCTTTAAAAAGAGATTGGATTAACTAATGGAGGACAGGTCCACCAGAAATTATTTTTTAAGCTTTAAGTTCTCTGTGCTGTTTTTGTTACACCAGTTCAGCAAACCCTCTGCTTCCTTGTGGTAAGCACCTTCATTGTCATCTTGAATAAGGCCCACTACTGTTGTATGATCTGCATACTTCACAATATGGTTGGTGGCAAACCTAGCACAAGAGTCATGGGTCAACAGGGTGATCAACAGGAGACGTAGGAAACAGCCCTGAGGAGAGCCTGTGCTCAAGAAAATGTTAGAAATATTACTCCCAACTCGCACATACTGTGGCCTATCAATAAGAAAATCAAGAATCCAGTTGTACAAAGGAGTATTAAAGCCTAAAAGGCTCAGTTTGTCTACTAGATGCTGCGGAATGCTTGTATTAAATGCCGAACTGAAGTCGACAAACAGCATTCGCACTTGAGTGTTTCTTTCTTCTAAGTGCACCAAGCTCAGATGGAGAACAGAAGAAATAGCATCCTCTATAGAGCGATTTGGAGCTTAACAATGTCGCCTATTTGTGAGCATCTCCCAGAAATATTTGGTTGGCCACTGTGAGAAAACACAACTTCTATAAATGAGTGGAACCTCAAATAGTGGAGTGGAGATAACAAAAGGATTATATTAGCAAGTGAGCAGAATCTGTATCTAATATACAGAGAAAAGCTTTGGGTATGGTGCTCTGATAGAAGAAGTTACTCATGTGCAAAGACTATTTGAAACTATTATTGAAACGTGCTCAAATATCATCCTTTGTATCATTATCAGCAATTTACCTTAAACATTGAACTTCTTGTTTTCACTTAGAAATTAAAGAGTGCTCAAAATTCCATCTTTGCAATCAATAGAAGAGAAATCAGAAACACATTCCAATGGTGCAGAATGAAAGATATTCTTGTTAACCTCAGTTTATTCCAATTAATATACTCCTGTTTCAATCAGGAACAATTTGCCTGTCAAGTAAGTATGTTTAAAATAATTAAGAACAGAATTTTAAAAGGCAAGCTTTTATAAAACTGCCGTGCTGTATGTTTGATCAAATAAATATCTGACTGCTAACTATTTTCCCCCCTTTGGTAGCAAGTATGGATCAGCAACATTAACAATCTTGATGAAGGCCACGGAAAACAGCAAATGTTTATTTTTTAGGAATTAGTACCCTAAGATTGACAAACCAGAAGAAGATGCAAAAGGCGTATTAATAAAAGGGCAGAGTGTCTGTGAATTAGGCTAGGAATTTGTTTACAGTGCTAGGACTCAGCTTACAAGCCTGTCATAAAAAAGTCTTGTTATCCTAAGCTTTTTTTCTTATCAGCAGAAGTCTGGTGGAAAAGTCAATATTATGATGCAATTATTTAAAAAATGGGAAATTAATATAGTGCATATTACACAGAGATCTACAATTAAATCCTGATTTCTCTGTAATCACCCTGTGGCTAAATCTATTCCAGCCATTAAGGCATAGTTCTGAGGTAATAAAGAAACTGCGTTTACAGTTTTATATAACTCCATTATCGCAAATTGAACTCTGATGTGTCTTAAACTCTGATTTTAGCCATCGTTTGGAAAGATAAATCACTGTTGGTCAGATTCATACAGCAGAATGAGCCATAGAAATGTCTATGGAGATTTTCAGTCATTCAGGTCATGGTTGTCCCAAAGGTGCTTTTTCAAAAGGCAACAGGACTTTGTTTTTCCTTGAAGAAGCTTCTTGGATGAGAAGCGAAATTTCTTCAAGGAAAAACAAAGTCCAGTTGCCTTTTGAAAAAGCACCTTTGGGAAGAGCCATAGAAACTTCAGATTCTTCTTTGTAGCTCTACTGCCAGGAAGAAATGGGAACATATGGGTATGAGGCTGCTATGGCTTGTTCTTGTAATATTGAACAATACTTTACAGGTAGTCCTTGACTTATGACTGCCAAATTTGAGTCCAAAATTTATGTTGCTAAGCAAGACAGTTAAGTGAATTTTGCCCCATTTTATGGCCTTTCTTGCCAAAGTTATTAAGCAAATCACTGCAGTTATTCAGTTAGTAACAACATGCCAACTGCCAAGCATCCAAATTTTGATCACATGACCATAGAGATGTAGTAACTGTTAAGAATGGTCATAAAGTCACTTTTTTTCAATGCCGTTGTAACTTGGGTCATGGTTGTAAGTCGAGGACTAACTGTAGTCTGAGAAACTTCTCTTTCTTAAGTTTAGACATGGTACTTATCTGTTAATCCTGGTGTGCTTTATGAATTAGCCTCTGAGACAAGTTAAGTGTATCTTCTGAAGCTCAGAACGATGCCAGAAAGTAATTTATAATATGGATACTTGGAAGCATGTTTCTTTATTTGACATTCTTCTTTTCTTCCAAAAAGTGATGGCTAGGTCAGGTATTTCTATTTTATATGTAGGAATAATTATATATAACAGTGTTTCCCAATTGTATTTCTACATGAGATGTAGCGAATAGAAGGTGAATCCATTAATCAAAACAGTGACTTTCAGCTATATTGTAAGAGTCACAGCTTCTGTGGCAGTTTTCCTTGCTTGTTTTATGTTTTTAATGAAAACATAAAACACTCCCCCCTCCCAAAGATGTATTCACATTTTTGAAGGATAACATGTGAATTAGGTCCTATTTTTCTGACTTTTTAATCTGTATAGTTGGGAAGAATGTCTTCCTCTAATGCAGCGGTTCTCAACCTGTGGGTCGCGACCCCTTTGGGGGTCGAACGACCATTTCACAGGGGTCGCCGCGTGCGTTAGCCCGCCATTTTGGTGCCACCGTCACTGCAGGGGTGAAAAGGTCCCGGTTCGGCCGTGCTGCGGGTCGCCGGACAGCTGGTAGCCTGGACGCTGCCATTTGAGTTCTTCTACCCTCTGTGCATGCGCAGAATGCTTTGCGCATGCGCAGAGGGTAAAAGAACCCAAATGGCGGTGTCTGGGCGAAGTCTCCCGCTTCCACGCGCGGCGGCGGCGGGGGGGTTGCGGCATTAGAAAGGTTGAGAACCACTGCTCTAATGTGTGACCACCCACTTCTTTTAACTCAGTTCCCATATTTTATAAATCTCAGAAGCTTCTCTTTCTCTTTCTCTTTCTCTTTCTCTTTCTCTTTCTCTTTCTCTTTCTCTTTCTCTGTCATGATTAAAAAAAAAGGAAAAGAAAGCGAAATTGTTCTACTCTTTATAGTTTTCAGATGGACCTGATAATTCACTTAAAAATGAATGGGAGAAGAAGATACCTCCCCCCCCCCTGCCCCTTTGTCGTTGTACTTTGGGCCTGAATGAATTCTATAATGTTGGCTAGGAAAAAGATAGAATTGTTTCTTTATGACTTCAGTACCATCTTGTGGTATAAAATGTGAAGTGCAGATATTTAGGGGAAAAAGGATATCGTTTCCAGAATAAGATTCTTCCCATTCACTAGCAAGGTTGTTCAGTGTTTATTTACTGTACAGTTAGTCGTCAACTTATGATCACAGTTGAGCTCAACATTTCTGTTGCTAAGTGATTCATTTGTTAAGTGAATGTTGCCCCATTTTATGACTTTTCTTGCCACAGTTAAGTTAATCACCGCAAGTGTTCAGTTAGTAACACAGTTGTTAAATTAAACTGGCTTCCCTATTGACTTTGCTTGTCAGAAGGTCACAAAAGGTGATCGTATGACCCCAGGACACTGCAACCGTCATAAATATGAGTCAGTTGCCAAGCGTCTGAATTTTAATCACTTGACCAAGGGGAAGGTGCAATGGTCATAAGTGTGAAAAATTATAAGTCACTTTTTTCAGTGCCATTGTAACTTCGAGTGGTCACTAAGTGAACTCATAAATGAAAGCAAATATACGTGTCCCAGGATAATATTGTAGGATCCAATCTGGGTTGGACAATGGGACCAGAGTCTTCCGAGCTTTCGGACTCAGAAACTGGAGCCCATCCTCAGGGAACTTCTCTTTAGCAGTGTGTGTGCTTTAGGCTGCTTCTGTTTACTCAAATACCTTACTGAAAATTGAGGACATTTATCTAAAGTAGTCCCAATTTATAGAGGTATAAGGTTGGATATTAGCTCCTTTACTTTTTAATATGTATTTAAATCCAATAATCCAAGCACTTGCCCTTTCAGCCCTTTGCCCACCTATTTTAGCTGATATCTACTTATATCTTATATCTACTTCACAGCTGGGAATGAGAAAAGCTCTTAGGGCATTAGTTTTATTCTTTACAAAAGCTACCAATAAATATCAGAAAATCAAAGTTTTAGTATTTGCCCAATATTATCATCAAATTCACAAATGGCAAATGAATGGGATTCAGATTGAACAGATGCACACCTATCTTGGAGTGTGGTTCCTTTGTCCTGGAATGTTGATATATTGGTATTTATTTATTTATTTATTTTTATTTATTTATTTACTGGACAGTTGTCACACAACATATCTTTACGTTACCATAACATTGGGTTTTGATAATGCTAGAACTGCCCTCAGAACAAATTTTATATATATAGAAAATCCAAACAAATTTAAGCAAGATGCTGTACCAGGGTAGATTTTATTTAAATCAAGTCGATTTAAATCACAATTCAAATCACTAGTAAAAAGGCTTGATTTAAATCAACTCGGTTTAAATCATAAGTTTTAAAGAGCAACTGTCATCTCTGTCCCACAGCGGCTCCTCCTCTAACCCGCTGTTGACTCGACAGTCCCAATATTGCAGAATATACGGCCTCATGCCTCATAACTAAACTAAATTTGATAAAAATAAAAAAATCAATTTAAATTTTAAAAAATCAATTTTTTAATTTTTTTTAAAAAAATCATCGATTTTTATCCACCCTGAGATAAGTACCGGTATAGATAGAATTATAACTGTTTACTGTGGAAATCATTTATCACCATTTTTTCTTTGTCATATTTTTTACTTTTTAAGCACTTTTTGTTATTAATTAAGCAATAAAAATATTTTTTGAAAGTTGGTAATAAATTCAGCTACTTATATTTCAACTGTTTCAAATGTTGCTCCAAGAAAAACTGCTTGAGAAAGCTAATCAGGAAAGCTTTTGAGTCACTCCCAATGAACAGCATTATTATTATTATTATTATTATTATTATTATTATTATTATTATTATTATTATTATTATTATTATTATTATTATTATTATTATTATTATTATTATTATTCTTTTATTCACCAAACATGAAACTCAGTCAACTGAACATTCAAAAATGCATCACAAATACCATTGACTGGTGCTAATGGTTGATATGGGTTGCTGCCAGCGCCCTAGATATCAACCAAGTACCTTCTTAAGATGTACGATGTTCTGAGTAGCACAGTTTTTTGCAGTTCTGCTGGTGTTATTGCCGGAAGGTGCAATTCCTTGATGTACTGTGTAAAATTCTTGGACATGGTGCCAAGTGCCCTGATGACAATGGGTATCACTGTCACATGTTTCATCCATAATCGGGTAGTTTCGATGGCCAGGTCGCGATATTTCGTGATTTTTTCTAGTTCTTTTTCTTCGACTCTGGCGTCTCCTGGTACAGCGATATCAATAAATTGTACACTTCGGGTTTTGACGACTGTGATATCTGGCGCATTGTGTTCTAAATGACGATCTGTCTGTATTCGAAAGTCCCACAATCTTCACCTTCTCATTTTCGACAACTTTTTCCACTTTTGTTCCCATGACTTTTCGGATACAGGTATGTCGTATTTTTTACATAATGCCCAGTGGATTAGTTTAGCAACTTGGTCATGTCTAGCTTTGTAATCAGTTTGCGCGATTTTGCTGCACTCACATATTAAATGTGAAACAGTTTCAACTTTGTCATTGCAAAGTCGACAGTTTGGATTGTCGGTGGTTTTTTATATCTTTGCTTTCATGGCATTAGTTTGTAGTGCTTGTTCTTGAGCAGCGAGTATTATTATTATTATTATTATTATTATTATTATTATTATTATTATTATTCACATTTATTAGTACATTATATACTAGAATTACAACTCTGCTGAATTAATATATAAAGTTATTGTCATTATTTGTTAGGCTTTCTACTTTGATATAAATAAATTAGTAAATAATTTTCTATAGGTGTTATTAAACTAGCAATCTTTGCAGCTTCTCTCAGTCACATGGTTGAATTGCAGTTTGTTTTTTGTTTGTTTATTCAATCCCTATAGCCGCCCATCTTAGTCAATGACTCTGGGCGGTTTACAATTCAAAAGTTGTTAAACAAGGAGAAACTGTATCTCTAAATCAACAAAGGTAGAATAACTTTCTCAAATTCAAGCATTTTCTAAGTTTTGTTCTCTGAAGGACAAAACTCTTTGGGGCAGCATAAAATCACACTGTGCTTTTTAGATTTTGTTCATTGCCACCCCTTTGAATCTGAATTCTGCCAAACACTTTATCAAAAGCTTATTTTTAAACAAATGGCTGTTGTTCCTGAAACAATTTTCAACATAATCAGATTTTCCCATCAGCTTCCATTAAGAATTTAGAATCCTAGACCTGAAATCTTTGAAGTGATTAAACAAAATGGCTTTCACATTTGATGGAATCTGAAGAATGAGACTGTAATCCAGCCAAACAAGAAGCTGCTAACTGTTAAGAGTTATGTATGTGGAAGAAAGACAAAACATACATGACACATCAAGGAGTTAGCAATTTCTCCCAAAAAGTTTATATTCTTGGTTGCATAAGGGTTTTTGCTGTTTTTGCGTTATTTTTCATCATTTATCAAAGCCAGTCCTTTGCTAATACTGTAAAGACCTGCCATACTCCACACCTGATGCACACATTTTCTTTTAAGTAAAAATGTAAGCACTTTGGAAGATGCCATTACCGTAACTCAGGGAGAAATTCTTGGAAGTTAATCCGAAATCCTCTAGTTGTGTGACTAGCCAAATTCCTTTAAAGCACCTATACATGGTGAAATAATGAGATGAGAAGAGGAAAAGTTGTATTTCAATTGATGTTGGGATGCCAGGATAAACATTGGTTTGGGATAGCAAGTGTGGCTGAGTATGGCTTTGTTTTACATTTTGTATGTATTTTTTTATGTTTTATTTCTTCTTAAGATATCTGCCAGCAGAAAGGTCAGTAGTTTCCAATCCAAATTGTGCTTCATGTCAAACAATTGCCACAATGGAACTTCAAATTATTTGAAAAGCCATGGTTAATTAAAGTCCTTGTCCAATTAACAATGAGTGGTTTAATTACCATTCATCTACAGTTAAGATAAATTCTTAACACTTGGTAAAGTATTTTTCATGTATAATACAGTCATATAATATTAATTCATCGTGGCCATGTGATCAGGATCTAGATGCTTGGCAACCTGTTCGTACTTAGACTGGTTTCAAAGTGCCCTGCAATCACATGATTATTAAAAATTGGAATATTTGATATTGCCCAAGCAATAGTTTCAGATTTGAAAAAAAATATTTGATAAGTGTCTTACAACCTAAAACTTATAAATAAAATCTCTGTAGTCTATTGGACCAATTAAAAGATAGTTTATAAAAGATTGGCTCCCATTCTTTCTGTGCTGGAGACATTAATAAATTTTAAGAATTTGTAGTATACGTTACAGCTGTGTCCACTTGTAATTCTTATTGGATGGATCAGAATTGGATTATCATTATGGTGAATTGGGCTCTTAGAAGGCAGTTAAAGGTGAAAGATGTTAATATTTTATTCAGCTATCTCTGGAAATTTTAAATTTATGAAGAACATTGGATATATCAAGCTTGGACTGTTGCAAAAAGGTCATGAAATCATAAAGCTGGGTGGGACCAAAGGTCCAAACTTTTAAGTTCAAAATTTTGCAATGTGCTGGAAAACCATTGAAACCATATGTGAGAGGAGGGTATCTAATCTCTTCTTAAAAGACTAGAGACGGAAAGCTCTTCATAGTAGTCCATAAATGCTTATGAAAGAATACATGTTGGTCTAGAGCAGGAATCCCCAACCCCGGTCGGTGGACCAGCACTAGTCCGCAACATGCCAGAAACCAGTCGGCGCAAACAAGCGAAGCCCCACCTGCGGGATGCAGGCAGCACACGAAACCACTCCCCCTCCGGTCTGGGAAAAACCTCTTTTCACAGAACCGGTCCCTGGTGTCCAAAAAGTTGGCGTCTAGAGGCACCAGGTTAGAAAGCTGGAATCTATGAGTTCTAGTTCTGCCTCATCCATGAAAGCCAGCTCAGTAAACTTGAGCCAATCACTCTTTCTCCACCCAACTCACCTCATAGGGTTGTTGTGGGGAAAATAGGAGAAGGAAGATGTGTTGCATATGTTTGCCGCCTTGAGTTATTTATAAAAATAATGCAGATGGGATATTAATTAATTAATTAAATGTTAAGAATGCTTATTAGTTGGCTTAACAATACTTTTGTCAACCTGCAACCCTTGAATTGAAGAAGAAACAAGATCAGGCAATATTCTGCATAATATGCTTACAGTATATTGCTATTCAGTTTATACACATTACAAACCAATAACACGGTTGTTTTAAAAATGTTAATAAACAGCATTATAGGTTACTCTACATTGTCAAAAAGCGTCTTGAAAGAATGCAGTGGCTGCATAGTTTTGTCCATGTAATCATCAGGAATTGAGGTCAATTTCATCAGCTGACGTTACCAGACTTGGAACATAATGCTTTCCAGAATTATATGACATTTCCTACCATCCTAGAGTTGGAGAAAGCTGACATAATGTATTATTTTCTTTTTCATTACAAACTGTAATGGCAATAAATAGTATTTATTCCACAGCTGGAAGATAGAATGTTGAGAAAGTATCACGAAGCTATATTCAGTAAAAAGTGAGTAATGTGTGCTTTGAGAGCCAGTTTGGTGTAATGGTTAAGGCATCAGATTAGAAACCAGGAGGCTGTGTGTTCCTGTCCCACTCTAGGCATAAAGCTAGGTAAGTGACTTTGGGCTAGTCACACACTCAGCCCTAGGAAGGCGGCAAGGGCAAATCATTTCTAAAAAAAAATTGCCAAGAAAACTGTATAGACGTGTCCAGGCAGTCTCCAAGCATCAGACATAATTGAATGGAAGTGAAAAAAGTGTGTTTTTATATAGAATCTAAAAACTGTCTGGGTTATGTGTTGTGATATTGCTGCATATGAAATTAGCAAGAACTCCTGCTTTTTCATACCAGACAAAAATAGTAATTTCTGGCTTCCTCTGTTTAATTAAACCAGCGGTAGAATTAGAAAATCTGTCTGTGAGTTGGAGCTCTTCAGGGAAGATATTTCTGGAATATGCACACAGAAAAATATAGTTACGTTCGTATGTGACCTCAGAGAGATGTTTAACTAACAAAAAGAGCACAGCAGATCATTGTAGTCCTACGGAGATATACCTATGGCACCACTGAATCAAATTTATTCCTCTGCTATTTCCAAAAGTATGCAACACACTTGTTTTTTTTATTCTGCCCAGCCCAATAAAGTATTGGGAAAAAATTATTACCTATGGATAGATCCTCAGAAACTTAATGGAATGGGACCAAATTTATATGAGAGGAGAAGTCTACAAAATAAAATACATTTCAGGGTTCCAAGTAACACCTCCCACAAAAGAAGACTCTGAGGCTAGGCATTCCTCAAAGTTCCACTTTATTAGAGATGTCATATTGGCACATCTGGGAAAACCCGAATCTGAAAGTTTCTGGGTTTTCCCCACCCAAAAGAAAGTCCAAGTCCCTGCCCCAACACCCACATGTCCATCACATGGTCCAATCAATGCACCGTCCCAACTGAAAATGCTTCCCAGTCACACCCCTCCTGGTGCAGGGCAGAGTGGCTTTGACTCTCGGAGAAAGGAATGTTGTTATGACTATATATCTCCCCAGCTCCATACAATCCCCCCTCCCAGTTTCCCACAGTACTAAATGTGGCAGGCCTGAAGATCCAATGCCCAAAATGGTTTCCAGGCCTGACAATACAAACATTTCAAGTTTGAAAATGGACGACCTGAGGCCAGAGATTGTAGACAAGAAAATTCAGAAAAGTTCTTCCATTGCATCCTTGTGTCAAAGAGAAATAGGCAACTGCTTCATTCAAACCCCTTCCACCTTTTTGTCACATGGCTCAAAACAGCTATCATTTAAGGGGTTGGAAAGAATTTCAAAAATCACACATTGCTTTTCCTTCTTCCTATTGAAATCATCTCAAAATAAAATTCCAAAGGTATACTATATATGTATGTTAAAGAGAATTTATGAATGTGACTTTGGCTGTAGGTGAGTTCTTATTCCACCTATCAGTCCTGATAATATATTGTATGATATGCTAAACATTCAAGATCTTTTTTTCCCTCTCTATTGCAGGGAAGAAAAATCTGAGGACCAAGATTTACAGGGTCTAAAGGACAAATCCTCCAAATCTAAAAAAGTCAAGAAAGAGCGGAAAGAAGAAAAGCAACATGAGCATGCCCAGCCCTCTGTGGAGCCAGCTGAGGCAGGCAAGGCAGAAATGTCGGAAGGAGCTGGAACTGCTCCAGCTGTACCTGAAGCCTCTGCATCTCCAAAACAGCGCCGTTCTGTCATCCGAGATCGTGGTCCCATGTATGATGATCCCACTTTGCCTGAGGGCTGGACTCGCAAACTCAAGCAGAGAAAATCTGGGCGCTCGGCGGGGAAGTATGACGTCTATCTTATCAAGTGAGTGACAGTGGCCCTTGTATGTTTGTAGTACATTGCTCTCATCATGTGCTGTTCTGCAAAACTCAAAAGGGGAAATGTGCGTACTACATTCTGGTCTAAGAGCTTATTTTGATCGGGATTCAGCAGTGGAGTATATGAGGGAGAACATATTTGAGTTTTACGTTCTTGTGTAACTATAACCAGCCTTTGTATTTTCTGGGATTTAGGAGATCATAGCTCTCATTGATTTTCTGCATGTTAAAGTCTAATCTATGCTCTTTTTATTTTAGCTTTTTTTTGTTGTTGTTAGTTGCAAAGTCGTGTTCGACCCATTGCGACCCCATGGACAACATTCCTCCAGGCCTTATATATAGAGCATTATATTGACTTTATTTATCATATATATATATACACACACACACACACACACACACACACACACACACACACACACACACACACACACACACACACACACACATACAGTTGCAAGAAAAAGTATGTGAACCCCTTGGGATTACGTGGAGTTTTGCATGAATTGGTC
>QLTV01002677.1:1284899-1359829 GCA_003457575.1 Thermophis baileyi
GGGACAAGGATATATATATGTTTTTTTCTCTGTTAAATCACCTGGTATACCCAAATATGGGAGGAAGCATACTGCTTCCTTTTTTTTTTTTTTTCCCTCCATGGGCCATCCAGACAGTTAATTACAAACGACAGTCCGTTTCTATATGTTATATATATATTTTTTTACATAAATAAAATATATATATATATATATATATGTGTGTGTGTGTGTGTGTGTGTGTGTGTGTGTGTGTGTGTGTGTGTATATGTGCATAACAAGGCAAGCTGCCCAAGTTCGAATCCTATAAGGGTTATGGCTGGCTGATGAGAGCTAAATAGCTTGAAATAGATCTATACTAGTCTCCCTTTATTTATTTATCAGTAAAAATATGTCACACATAGAAAATAACGGACTGTCGTTGTAAGCAACTGCCTGGATGGCCCCTGGATTGGGGGGGCCGAAAGGCAAAAGGAAGCAGTATGCTCCCTCCCATATTTGGGTATACCAGGTGATTTAACAGAAAAGAAAAAAAACCACACACACACACATATATATATGTGTGTGTGTGTGTGTGTGTGTGTTTTTGTGTGTGTGTGTGTGTGTGTGTGTGTGTGTGTGTGTGTATCCACGCATGCATGTATAAAAATGCTAATAAAGAGGGAAGGATGGGAGTCCTGTTGAGTGTCTCGCAATACAGGCATCCAACTGAACCAAATGCACCGTTGCACCTGGGGTTGCTCTGAAGCGATAGGAACATCCTCTTTGGCCCCACTGTCTGCCAGAGGTCAGAGCAGCTGTGCCTACAGGCTGGTACCACCTATTTGCATATATATATATATATATATCTCAAACTATTCTAAAAATACGAGTTCCAGGTTATTATATATATATCATATTGCACTGTATATGTTTTTTGTGCACAATTTCACTCTAATTTTTAGACCTCTCTTTGATTTCAGGCCTTATGCTATTTTCTGAAAATAGAACAACAATACACTAGGGCCTAGGCTGAAAATGACCTAGCCAGTATGCTAATTGTTTATTTTGACCCAATGGTCATTTCAGAGATATTTCCTTACCTAAATGGAGAAACAGAACGACCACTGGTGGGCAAAAAAGCAGTTGGGAGCAAAAACAGTATCCAAGTTTTTGTTGGCTTTCCCATTTACTTTGCTTGTGGGAAGCTGGCAGGGAGTGTCAAAAATCACAATCATGTGACTGTGGCTAATTGTGGCAATACTGCAGCGCCCAGAGCTTTGCAAATATAACTAGTATAAAAATGCTAGAAATTTCAATTGCATGGATTCTGGATTTTGTGAGCATTCTTTAATTTAGCACAATTTGAAGTACCTGGATTCAAAAATGTTTGTGCTATGATGCACCATTTGGGCTAATTGAAGATTACAAACAGAGGCACAAGAGTTTTAGCAGTATATAGATGTGGGAAATATGGGCCTTCCTACATCCCTTCTTTCTGGATTTGTTAGTCCTTGTGAGATATCCATATGACTTAATTTCTAAATTATTGACAACTATTTTCTGCAATCCTACATTTTTTCCTCTAAGCTAAATAGTACTGTTGCTTGTGAATTGGTCCACAATTCACTAACTAACACTAACATCTCTTCCTTTACATTTTTTTACCAAACAACATGGCAAAGTTTAGAATGAAAAGACTTCCATGCTAGGACTGTGCAGAATTCAGATATTAAAATCATCCTCTGGAGCATATGGGAGCGTATATGTAGCAATTCCTTAAGCCAAATAACAATGAACATTTTCCTGGAATTGCATAGCAGCTGTGGAGGGGATTGCTGTCAGGAAAAGACATGCTGCTTTAAAAAAAATTCAGATAAGTGCTCTCTAACTGTGTCTTCATATATTCTGGGAATCTGATGCAGTGTGCAGCTGTTGTCTTGCTATATAGGCATGCACAAATGAAAAAAAAATAACACAGGATAATTTTACAGAAAGATTGTTCAAATTCAAGAAATTACTATCAATCTGCCAATTGGGAATTTCAGGAAGCAATAACAACAGGTGAACATGAATACAATGAACATATAATTTTGAAGTTGTCAGGCATTTTATAGAAGTTACATATGAGTAAATGTAACATAAAGAAGAAAAGGCATTAACAATTAATATAGTGCTACCCTAAATGCCATATGGAATCCCCCATATATTTATATTTAATTATGCTTTCAGAGGGGAAAAATGCCTCAATAGTGCTAAATATTTATACTTCACCACAGTCAGGAAAGGGTTAATGTATTCTACTTCTCTTTTGCTGCATGGACATAGGGCTTTGTCTCCCTAACTAGAGATTATTATGGGAACTTTAAAAAAAACAAAAACCTTTACTTTTAATAATAAAATTCAAGTGGAAGTACTATAGAAATGCCATATAACTTGCCATATAAACGCCGTATAAATTTCTCATCTTCTCATCTTTCCTACTATCTTCTCTATTGGTTTCTTATGAGTTATCAATTGTTTTTGTAACTTATGATTAATTATTGTAACTATAATTTATGACCTATGACCTGTTACATGCTGTTTATATATACACTGTGAACTTATGCACTGGAGACAAATTCCTTGTGTGTCTGATCACACTTGGCTAATAAAGAATTCTAATTCTAATTCTAATTCTAATGGTTGGTTAAGTATGGTCCTGTGGACAGAGCTAAACCGAAGTAACCAAAGTAACCCCAGTTCTTCTGCGCCCTATCCTACGCAGAGATTGCTCCTGTTTCAGACCACTGTGGTTTCCTGGCTTAGTTAGTCATGCTTTAACACCCTGATCTCCAACTAATGACACACTCCGATTTTTAGCTGTTTTTTTGCTGCTATAAATAATAAAATCAGTGTTGAAAGAATTTCTTCATATAGAACAAGGATCCTAACAAAATTTTAAGTTATTTAGCAAGGGCTCTATCAACCTCATCCTATCTGAATTTTCATACTGTGCGTGGGGGCAGGTAGGTGGAGGGAATTTACCTGTGATGACGTACATGTCAATACATATATTAACACATTATAAATTCAGGCACTCAATAATGCTGTTTTTCGCCAAGATCACATGACAAGAACCTGCTTCTTTTTCTCTATATTTTTTTCTGAAAACATAAGATAGATTTGTGCATCTTTTTCTTTGTAAGATCTCTAATCAGTCTGTGAGGAAAATGATGCTATTTTAGATATAGGACTAGGAACCAAGAATACAAGAAATCCTCGATTTAATGGAGCCTACCTATCACAGTTGTAAGTTGTAACAGTCGTAACATGGGTTGGTCACATGACCAGCCCAATTTTATGACCAGTCATTAAGCAGCTGCTGAGGTAGTTATGCAAGCCACTGGTTCACTATGGACTCAGTTTTACTGAAAATTGGAAGTAAATGCTGGTTTTGGACAAAACTGTCATAAAATGAGGTCAGGCACTTCACGTGTCTGTAAATATGGCCTTTTTGCCAAGCGCCCAAAGTTCAGTCATGTGACTCCAAGGGCTGACAACTCTTGTAACTTCAAATCTGGGTTGGGATGTAACTAGCCCCCAGGTAGGTCCATTGGAATGTTGAATGGTCACTAAACAACAAGTTGTAAGTCGAGGACTACCTGTACTTCTAGACAAAACTTTGATAACGCGTTCACATTGTTTTTTTTCACAGAATTTTACAGGGGAGCTCAGATATTAAGCTGCTTTTCATTTGCTCTTTGTAACTCATTTTCCCATTAAAAAGAAAAGGCAGAACAGAGCTACATGATACAAGAGTGGGGGGAAATAGAGCTCAATACAAAGCAAAATCTCAAAACCTCCCCTTATTGATGGTTATTTGCAATGTGATGTTTGATGTGTAGAGTTTATTGTAGATTACAGAATCATTGCACAGAACTCTTTCAACTTCTTCCAAGATGAGAGTTTTTTTTTTAATGTGATAATCTAGCTTGTGTATCTCTGGTGAATTACACTAATTTTCTCTCCTCCCCCTCCCCTTCCTTGTTCTTTCTCATATTTCTGGTTCCGAAACTGCAGCCCCCAAGGCAAGGCCTTTCGTTCTAAAGTTGAGCTCATCGCCTACTTTGAGAAGGTGGGAGACACTTCGCTGGATCCTAATGATTTTGATTTCACGGTGACTGGACGTGGGAGCCCCTCACGACGAGAACAGAAGCCTCCTAAGAAAACTAAAGCCCCTAAATCTCCTGGCACAGGCCGTGGACGGGGACGACCTAAAGGTAGCGGCTCTACCAAACCTAGAGGAACTGCTTCAGAAGGTGTACAGGTGAAAAGGGTAATTGAGAAGAGTTCAGGAAAGCTGCTAGTCAAGATGCCTTTGCAGTCGTCTTCGATGGGAGCAAAGGCAGAAGGAACAGGTGGGGCTACCACCTCAGGACAGGTCATGGTTATCAAGCGTCCTGGACGTAAACGGAAACCTGAATCGGATCCCCAGGCTGTACCTAAGAAACGGGGACGAAAGCCAGGCAGCAGTGCAGTAGCAGCTATTGCCGAAGCTAAAAAGAAAACAATCAAGGAGCCAGTCATCCAGGCAGTCCGGGAGACAGTATTGCCTATCAAGAAACGTAAGACACGTGAGGCTGTCAGTATAGAGATCACCAAGCCAATTCCTCCTCCTCCAAGCAACACAGGGGAATGGAGTTCCAAAGGACAGCGAATGGCTGCCAAGAGCCCAGGGCGCCGCAGCAAAGAAAGCAGCCCTAAAGGGCGGGGTGGCAATGCTGTGTCAACCCCCGCCCCTTCCTCTTCCCCTGGCAAGAAGGATCAGCACCTCCCTCCCCATCAGCCATCTTTGGAGCCCCAGGGCACCTCCCCTGCTCAGTCCCCTGAAAGCCCTAAGGACAGCAAGAGCCTTCCAGTTGAGCCCCAGGACTTGAGCAGCAAGAGCTATAAAGAGGAGAGGGCTCCAGAAAGTGATGGCTGTCCTAAAGAGCCACCTAAGACTCAATCTGGTGGCACAGCTGTGTCCTACAAACATGAGCGCAAAGATACTGTGTCGTCCTCCACGGCCTTGTCCCGGCCTACAAACAGGGACGAGGCCGTGGACACCAGGACACCTGTGTCAGAGCGGGTCAGCTGACTTTGCGGGGGGTGAGTGAGCAAGTGAGCGCCAGAGGTAACAAAGAGAGGAACAGGCACTCTCAGCCCCACACACCCAAATGAGACTCCAGGCAGCTGCCGGGTAGAATTCTCTTTTCCCACAATGCCCTGGCTTTCAATCAATCAGCTTACCCCCAAACTATCCCTCTGTGTCCCTCATTCCCCCCATTTTTAATACAGACAAGCACAGTGTGGGGTACAGAAACATGCCTCCCAGGGCTGGAAGCCACTTTGCACTTTTTCTACAGAACTGGGGGCCCACTCTTCCCTTTCCCCATCTGCCTGGCTCCTTCTGCCATGCTTTGCTGAGAATACTACTGACAAGGCAAGCTGTTTGGCGGGGGAGAAATAGCTTCAAACTCTGGCTTGTTGCCCTGATCCTGTTTGCCCTCCATATTATAGAGGCCCCATCAACAGATCAGGTGGAGAGGGGCCCACGTGTGTATTCCACTCCACCTCCCTAGTGCCATGTAATGTAGTTGTCCAGTCTTAGTTGGAGTTCTGTAGTTTTCAGTAGGGTGTGTGCGCATGTGTACACATGAGAGAGAGAGAGAGAGAAATAGGGTTGTGGTATATTGGGGAACTAATATCCCTCATCTGCCATTTAGGCCAGCAATGAGGAAGAATATCCTCTCCCCCCTCCCCCCAAGAATAGCTCTGCTGCTAAGAGACCACTGGGATACTAGGTGCAGCTTTGTATTAATGTCCTCCTTTCCTGTGTCAATCCTGAAAGGAGAGGCCTTTGATTTTGTTGAAACAATCTGAGTGTGCTGAATGGCATGTGTGTGTGAGCTTGTCACATGCTAAGAGTTAAAAAGAGAAGTTCTTCCAGTTACTGTCAATGATGTTAGCTTAGGAAACTGTTTGCACTAATGGAGGCCTTTGTCCATTTGTTTGGGGGGGGAGGGGCGCAGTGGTGTGAAGGATGTACAGAGTGTGCCTGTGTGTATCAAATGGGGCATTGGACTGAACACTGGCTCACCTCTCCACCTTACTTCTTGTTCAGGAAAGTAGCCCAATGTGTGTAAAACTACCTGTAATTCTTTGTGGGATTGGTACATGGCAATGGCTGAATTGAGAAGCCTAGTTGCTTCAAATAATGTCCCTACAGTTGGCAACCAAGCTCTTCCAAGGCTGTTGAGCACATATCGCCTCTCTCCCCAGGAAAGCAGGGCTCAGCAGAAGTGTAGCGTTTTATTGTGTATGTCTGCAATTAAGGTCTATTTTTTCCTTCCTAATAGCAGAAAACAGCACTCAGTGGGTGAAGGGGAAGGACATTGGCCATGCTAATCCACTTATTTTTATTTAAGTGAATATGTAGCACAGAGGTAATCTAGTGTCTCTCCCTACCTTTTCTGGACTGTAGCAAATAATTCAATAAGAAGAAAGGAAGCCTGGGTCCCAGTCAAAGTCTAGGCAGAAAGTAGCTATCTTAAATAGCTTTCTTTTTCCCCCCAGAGGTGTGAAATGATAAAATAAGCCCCATCTTGTTTCATAGGTCTTTGAAGACTCTGATAGACATATATCCTGATATCTATGATAATTTTTTTTCATCAAGAAGTTAGCACTCTAAAAGTCAGAAAGTATTCAGAGCAGTAGCCTTTTACGGTCTAAATATGTGCCCTCTGGCCCTTGTTAGTTGTTACTGGGAGAAAAATCGAGATTCCTATGATGGCATTTGTTTTCCTCTTTCTAGTATAGCAGTTTGCTTGCGGCAAAATTTAGAACAGGAAAATTATTTTGAGAGGGAGGAATATTACATTTTTTTCCTTAGCAAAATTGGAGTTCCTGCAGTCATATATGTACATACACACATAGGCTCTCAGGAGTCATGTCTGTTTGAGACCTTGGAGACCCTCGTTGGCATAGACGATTACTTTTCTCTGTTCTTGCCTATGTACCAGACATTGGAATAAAAATTCTTTGTGCATAAGCAGCCAAAGTGAAGTTATTAGCCTTAGAATATGTTCTGTTCATAAGAAAAAGATTCAGTTTTCTCTGTGGGAAGACTGATGAGATTTAGCCCTGCAGCAACACGGATTTATTTTTTTTCTTAGCTTCTTTAGCATAATCAGAACCGAAAGTTTAATTTTTTTTTCTTCTCGATTTGCAATAAGGTTGGGGCTGGCTTCTCTTCTTTCTTTATCGAGAATAAAAATCAAGCCTCTTTCTTAATCATTAGAATTTGGGCTACAATCTGTGGCTAAATGATGAATTCCCTTTCTACCCAAAAGCATAAACAATCTGAAACTAGCTCATTATTTATTGGAATGATGTCTCTGTGCTGAGAAGTACATATAGAAACCTGATAGAAAATGTAAAGAAGCACACACAAGGGAAAAAAGGAGGAAATTACTTCGCAACAATTTAAACTCTTTAAGGGCTTTTCCTCAATATTAAAAAAGGCACAAAATTATTTTGGCAGGGGAGGGGGTCTCCCATCTAGAGTTTTCCAAACCACAGTAAATATCCTACTCTGTGGGAAAGAGATGGGAAAAATGCAGTACACTTTGGGGATGCATTTGGGGATTTCTAAGGTTTTGCACTTGACTGAGAAATCTAGAGTGAATTATTGTCCCTCTTGCTCCAGCTTCTAAGTCTGCAGAGACAACCTTCTATCATGTATTAATTTTTCTAAGTTATGAGATTGTTTTGGTAAATGGAATAGAACCTTACATTTCATTCCACTTTGGGGTCACTTCTGATGGGACTTTTTTTAAAAAATAGTAAACATATACAGACATATGTCAAAGTTGAAAGTGTGACATAACAATTTGACGTGGGTGAGTTTTACAGAGCACTTATCCTTGGAAGTCAAAGTTTAATTGTATAGATACACATCATGAAAGTTTCCACAGAAGAATATCATGGTAAAACAGCTCCTTAGCCTGTCCAGCTTGAAACACAGAGCCACATCAAGAATAGACAATAGTGATAGCAATCTTTCCAATTGGAATATTAATTTTTTTTAAAAAATATCATTTTGGGTTATAACTGAAGCCTAAACTGGATGTAGTGGTCACCAATCTGTTTATAGTTTTTTTAAAAATCATGTGGAGAGGATAGATTAAGTATTTCCTGCAGTTTACTCCTACAGTCTGATATATACAGGTGTTTGCAGGATGAAAAGCATACTCGAGCTGGGCTTAGAGTGCCACTGTTACAATGCAAGCTACACTCCTTTCATATGTGCAATATCGCAATACTTGTACATGAGTGGAGCTTGTGTTACACTGTGTGACAATGCCTTCATCTTTTGTTCCTCCAATAGCCGACTGGATACCTGCTGACAAACATTTTCATTCATATACATATTCTTCTTGGAAGAATTCTAATAACAGGAATTAGGTTGGATAGAAAAAAATTCTTGGGGAGAAGATGATGGAGGAAATAGCAGACATGGAGAATGTTGCTTTATGTAGCTGCCTGCACTTACGCCCTAAAACATGAGAACCACATTTCCAGTTCAGACATTAGAACAAGCTTATGGCTAAGCAAGCGTGTTGTGTCAGTTTAGTCCTGTCCCTATAATATAGGGTCTTGCTGCATTCCAGTGTCTTTTTAGGATTCATAATACTGTAGTGTATAGCTGAGACTACAAATGGGGCTGCAGCTCTGAAGGAAATATGCTCAGCATTTGAAGTCTTTAGCATTTGAACCGTCTGAACTTAACATACCCATAGACAGATCTCCCTTAGTTTAGTTTACTGTTGAGAGTATTGAAAGCCTCGTGCCTTCCTACTTATTTGGCAAAGATCATTTAGAAAATGTAGCTTTTGCTATCACAAGAGGCGCTCTGGCACTCTCCCAGCCATGTACCTTTCAAAAGATATAGGTGACTGCTTTATATAAAAAGGTGGCGGCCCTTTGCCATGTCCTTTCCCAGCTGTTTCTTGATGCCCATTGTTGAGGCAGTTAGTTGCCCTCGTGATGGAAATACCTCTCCCTCACTTTAAAAAAACAAAACAAAAAACCGTTTTCATGGGGGAGAATAATGCACTTTAAAGCCAAGAGAGAATATTCTTTCATGCTTTCTTCCTATTTGTGTGGACAGTAGAGCCACAAGCCCATCGAGATCACATGGTTTTAACAATGTCTTGCAAATAGTTTAAGAATGGGTTAAATTTAATATGGGGTCAGATGGGGATATTAAAAGAAGCTTCAAACGTTAAGATTTTGGGGTACCTTTAATTAAGCATACCTATGAACATGTATGGAATTTGAAACAAAAATCCAAATCAGTACCCATATATCAGCTAAAATCATATTGTACTTCGTCTAATCTATCGTTACCTGGATTTGAAAAATTTGTAAAACCACAGGGTTGTTTTTTTTTTAAAATCTCATGTGTCTTGACATTCCAAACAAGTCAAAAGGTGACACTTTTTCACTATTTCCCTTCCTTGAGTTGTGATGTAGGGTGGGAACTTGAAGGTTCATTTTGTCAGTAAGAGCCAAACTAGATACTTGTAGGCAGACCAGGATTGCTGCTTGATTGCTACAAAGTGATTGTAAGAGAGGCAGTTTTGCACCAGAGAAGCAGCGGGCAAGCAAAAAGTTTTAATTCTGCTTGCTTTTTTTCTGACTCTCCCTACCTTCCTCCCAGTACATGAACATTTCTTTGGTGCATATGGCATTTGTCTTGCTCCGCTTTGCAGCTGATTACAGACCTGGGTCTTCCACCAAAATCTAGTTCAACCCAAAGAAAGGATTGAGAAAGTAGAGCAGGAGTAGAAGTCTGGCCTCTTCCCACCATTCCTTCTAAAGATGCTGTTGGAACTAGCTGCTTTTCCAGAGTGCATTACATCAGTAGTAGCTTCACTGGCAAACTGCTTATTTACAGGGATACAAAGTGACTATCTTTGCTCCTAGCTCTGCCCACTTCCACCCAGCTCATCCTGAAGACACATGTGGATAGTGCCTGGAGTTTGAGAGACTGTGCAAGAGGGATTTACCTTGTTAGCATTGTGAACCACCTGATGTTTCTGTGTCAAGTGAAAATAAACTTCTTGTCAGTTTCAATTATTATCCAATAATGTGTAGAGTTTAACGTTAGATCTAAATCTTTTTTGTTTGGGGATTTAATTTGTTTTGTGTGTGTGTGTGGTGTTTTTTTTTAAGGCACCAAGTAGACACAGAAAAAAATTGTCTAATTTTATATATCTGTATATTGCATTATAAATGAGGGGTAGCTTTTTTTCTGCTTATTGCACCACTACCAAATAAGGATAACAGACTGACAAGCAAGGAATGGTATGGTCTGTTGAGAAATTATTACATGTTGTTTTCTTTACTATTACTCCTAATTTTCAGTATCATAGCAAGGGAAAAGAAAACATCCTTCACAATTGTCTGCCAGTAAATGCCAGAACAGAAGATACATTCAGCTGTGGCTGGTCTCACACTTTTGGAAGGGGATTTTCTTTTCTTTTGTTTTTGCTCAAAGGGTTTAAAAAATAACAGGATGGTCACATATAGTCAACATTTTATTTTTTTTTGCACTCAAAACTACTTGTGGGGAAGGGCATTGACTTGGGTCTAGGAAGATAAAGTGAAGAAAATGTGGAGTATTTGGTCTGTATTGTGACTTACCTCTCTAAAAAATATTTTCAGTTTAACTAGAGCCTAACTAATGTTATTGGCATGATTTAGCTCTATTGATTATGGCTACTTTAATTAGTCTGTAGTGTAATTTTTGGAAAACTACTATTGGTCCTAAACTGAACTTCTTAGTGCTCTTCCTCATTTTCTTCATAGCAAAGTTCTTACCTGGCTTCTCATCCTCCCACTTTTACTGTTTTTAAAGCTAATATTTCTCCTACCACTCCTTTTCATTTTGTGCATTGCATGCCATCTGGCATAAATTGGAAGCACTCCACGATAGCATGTTCCCTTCTTTAGCTGATAACCTGCCCCTTCACTTCTCTCCCCTCTCTTCCCTGCATGTTTAGCAAAAAATCTAGATCTGATTTCCAAAGACATCATGTCTGGATTTGATATTGTACCTTCATGGGTCAGTGTCGCACTGTCTCCAGATATGGATCCTGGAAAGAAAAGGGTGTGAACAAAAAAGGGACATGTCAAATATTTGGGTGGCAGAAATGAAGTATTGAATTTGACTCACACTACTTTTTCTACTGATCAAACATGTTTCACAGTATTTTTCAGAGAGAATGAATTATCAAGTTTTTCAAATTGGACTTGGCCCTTTCTTCTCTTAGTGATGCTTATGCTTGCATGAGTGATTGCTGAGATGTTCGGTTTGTCACGCTTAATAATTTTGTATTAAAGCTTTCGTTTTGGTGACATCTTTGACATTACAGCTCAAGTAATATTCATCAAATCAAAGGCTGATGTGTTTGGAAGCAGATCGTTAAGCAAAAAAAATAGCTTGCTAGCACTTTACTGACAGTTCTCATCATATCCCAAAAGACACTGTTAGAAAGAGGACCAAATATGACAGTTTCCTGTCTGCCAGTTTTCACTTGCAAGTTGTGGAAATCAGCAATATCCGCTCAAGAGTAGCAGCTTAAAATTGCCGTTCTTCCAAAAGCAAAAACTGAGCATAGATTACACTTCTCTGAGGGACAGTGTTACCATATTCTTCCTGAGGTTGGGGAAGAAAATTTCTCAGTCCATAAATTGACATACATAAAATTTTCTTCCAGTTATGGTTTTCCTTCAAGCCATGTAGATGAGCAGTACGTACTGTGGTTGTGTTATCTCTGCATGAAGTGGCAGAAGAGTTGGACATTGATCAATTGATTTTCTTTATGAGTGCAAAAAAAAAAAAGCTTTCCTCCCTTTATTGTACAGGCAGAGGGATGGTGGGAAATCCTTTCTCCTGCTTCCATAAATCAACATGCCGCTAATAACAAACCAACTTCCTTCTGCTTCACAATTCAGTAGTGATCACTATAAGACCAAATATTACAAGGACTGTTATTAAATGTATGCTGAGTGCTTGCTACCTTGTACAGCTCTTAATCCTCACATAGCCAATTCTCTACCCAGTGACATTTCTTTAAAAAAAAAAAAATTCCAGAGACACAGAATTTGGGGTTGGGGTGGGAGTTTTTTATTTTCTTTTAAATAGTGTTTTTTTCCCCTGAGGGGGGATGTAACAGAAAAGAACTGTGGTATTTGAGACTCATTGTGTGTAGGGTTTTATCTCCCCACCCTGAAAAAAGGAATGTCAATGAAAACCTTTTGTGTGTGTGTGTGTGTGTTTTATTTTAATGGTCCACGAGTATGTATCGTGAACATTTCTGTAAAGTAATTGTTCCAGGCACAAATGCTTCAAATGTGAGTGTCAAATATATGTATATATTTTAAAAGGGAGGAAAGGTATATGCTTTTATTTTTGTCTTACCATTGGCAGTAGGGAGAAAGGGGTAGTTAGGCAATTTTTTTAACAACTTCCCAGGGTATTTTGTATGCTTCAATTTCTAATAATCTACTACCAGAAGTCAGTGTATCAAAGAAATTAGAATATGCTTAGACTCCTTCATTGAAACATTCATTTGGCAGGAATGCAATAGTAAAAACATGAAACAAAACCCAGAAGGAACTTCATAAAGTTTTCATTTTTAATAATCACCAGAAGGCAATATAGGAAAAAAAGGAAAGTGGTTCTGTAGATTCCTTCATTGAACACCCATTAAGGGGAGAAGAATAAAGTAGCAAATCAGGATCTAGCATTATAAGTGTTTTAAAGAAGAATGCATTGAAACTCCAAAAATCATAATTAGCCTCTATTAGTTGGGCTCTATGTTGTCTTAAGGATTGCCCCACTAATATTTTTAATGCTGAAAAATCACAGTTGATCCATATGAATGATCCTTCCATACTAAATCTCTAATTTTAGGAAAATAAATATTAAGAAACTTTCCACTGAGGTTAAGTAGAGCTTCCTTGGCTCTTTTGAAGAATTTTAAAAATATATACTTTATTGTGTACTCCCACCCATATTTCCTGACCACACTTTGCATTTGTTTGATGCGTTTTTGGGACAATTACTTTTAAGAATTCTGAGTAGATTGTTTAATAAAACTTAAAAATTGATTGCTCTTTTTGTAGGTTTTGTCTACAGCCAAAAAAAAAAAAAAAAAAAGATTGAAAGCACTGACTATATTTAAAAAAAAGAAGAAAAAAGAAATTTAATAAAGGAAAATTTGTATAATTTCAATAAGAAAATAACAAAATCCATCTGAATGTACATGTATATGTTTAAAAGAAATCCACCAAAATCCCTCCCTACCCTTGTATCCTATTTATTATATAAAACGTTTGCCTTATAAATTTACAAGAAAAAGTCCTTTCTTTATGAGTGTCTCTATCTTTTGTTGTTGTTAAAAACAAGCATTTTCCTCTTCCTTTTGGGGAAAAATACTGTGGAAACTGCATATATATATGCATTCATATAAAAGAATAATTTATATTTTTATGTTAAAAATACATGCAGGCCCAGTTTTAGCACTCAGCATGCATTCTACACAGTAATCTAGTTGCATCTCATGTTGGTAAGTACTGTATTCTGTGCTAGAATTGGATTATAAACCTATGTAAAATGTTACAGATCTGTTTGAGCCTTTTATTAGCAAGGTAGAAATGTTCTGCCCTGCCATTAAAATATAATATTTTTTTCTCTGTTGTGGCCGAGGATGTCTTTTAGCTTTTGAGTTGATTGAAAAGTGGCCATCTTGTTGACTAGCCAAGTTTCACTGCTGCAAGAATATTTCTTTTGAAAAAATTAACCCCCCCCCCCCCCAAAAATTATCACAGTGCAGAAGACGTTTTTGAGTTTCATAAAACTCTAGGCTGGATTTAATGGAGAATTCTCTTTTCATCTACAGTGTTTCATATTATTTATTAATACAAGTGTTCATCACTTTTTAGCTCTCTATCACATGGCATAAAACATGTTATACATCAACGTAAATGTATCTTTTATATTTAATTTTTAATAATAGCATGGTAATGCTTATTTTACGTTACAGGAAGCATTTTTTTCAACATCTGTTTTAGGGCAATATTTCTGAAACTAGAAATTATTTATCACATAGTTACAATGTAAGAGATCATAGAACAAATATAACAAATATCAGTGGAATCTAAGGTCCAATGTATTCAAAAAAATATGCCAAGTTATTCTGTAGCTGGGCTGTGGATATCATTAGCATCTGTCCAATAGTCGAGACTCTTGAGACAGAATATTAATATTAAAGAGTTGTGGCCATTCTTGGTTTTGGCTGATCTGGTCAAATATGGCTCCATGTGTTGTGAATCTACCACAAAGGGTTAGCCTATTGTTAAGCATTTCCTTACTCCAAAAATGAGGTGGAGGTTAGGAGCAGACATAAATGGAAATGCCCCTGAAGCAGTATCTCCGTTATTAGAGCTGACTTTTCTCATCTCAAAAACATGGCGTTAAATTAAAAAATAAAGAGGCTGGGGTAGCTTTCCTCCATTTCTCTATCTGTAGCTAATCCTAATTAGTACACCAGCCTCTTTAGGATCAAATTTACCAATGGCAATACAAGAGCATGGGGACCAGGAAATTACTGCCAGTGGAGGTTTAATATATTGTGTGGCCCTCACCTCATATATTAAGGCTCTTATCTACAATTAATGCAAAGTTAAACCAACTGCATTTATTCAGTAAAGGAGAACATACTTTTCATTATGGGAACATGATACAAACTCACCTCTATTACATCATACTGAACATTTTTCATTAGAACCAAAAAGGAAAACAAATATGTGTTGTAACCTTATGACTGCACAATTCTGAGATGTTGATGCTTTCTTTTCTACACTGTTCCGAAATGCCAAACCATGGAAAATGTCATCAAATTTGAAATGTTATCCTTTCTCTTAATGTTAGCCTCTACCTGTGTTGCCTTTACAGAAATTCAGTGCAAATCATTACTAAAAGTTCTTCAGCTTGGTCTTAATGATTATGCACATGCAGCCAGCCCCACAACTTATTATCCCCTACTGCCAGAATTCAATGACAAAAGTGACAGAATTTTACTGCCACAAATTTCAGCTGTTTTGAGAGCTTGAGGGGAAGTTTTTGGATGGGAATGATAGCAGTATGCTTTCCAGAGTCCTGCTCCCATTCTTATCCTAATACATTTGCTCTCCAAAAAGGGCCTAAAATTTCATCCAGTCTTTGAGAGATCTACTGTAATTGGAGGGTCTGTGGCAAGATCAGGAGGATGAATTGCAGCTCCTCAGGAGTTGCACAGGATCTGGCACGGCTCTGGCTAATGCCCTCAATTTCTCTTAAGCTCAATTTCAAGGTGCTATCTGTATTTCTTAAAAAGCATTAAAATTTTTCCGGCATTTGTTTTGTTTCCTTTCTATTTGGTATTCAATTTTTTTCATTTATTTTTAGAACAAACAGTATATCATTTTGGCAATTAATATCATTTTCATGAATGATGTTGAAAGGCTCTGAATGCCAGAAATTCCCAGTTCTGGAAATACTGGAATTATGAGAGAGAAATCATCTGATGATCCAGCCCCTTGGTTTATCCGAGAAAGGAACTTATAATAAGATCTTACCCATTTGTCAAGCTTTCATGATACAGGTTCAAGAAAAAACAAGCTTTGCACTCATGAGCTCTAGGAGCAGACCTAAAAGCAGCTAACTGCATGACACTGTGATCCACATGCAATTAGTTTTGTTTCTTCTTGGTTCTGAGGACTGAACATTATCACAAATGAAAGTAGCAACAACACAGTACCTGAGATTAGATTTAGCCTTTAGGCTTTCCTGGAACTGCTATGTAATATGAGTCAAATAATAAGTTATCTGCAGATGGATTGGAAAAACTAGATGGATGTCAAAGTGGAATTTAGATGCTCCTGCAGATGCACCCAAGGGGGGAAAAAGGAAAAAGATTGAGAAAATGCAGCTAGAACTAGTATGCCAGCCAATTCATTAGTAATATCTGAAGTTCAGATGCAAGATTTTGTAGTGGGAATGCAAACCTTGATACCAATGAAATTGCTCCTGCTACCACTTCTCAGATTCTGAATCAGAGGACAGAGATTATTAGCTAGGGAGTGATTCCACATCTAAAGTAGAAATCCACCGGCTACTTTCAAACAGGGCTTTCTCAAGAATCTAGTAGGCTACTTAGGTATCAAGCTTCTGCTTCATACCAAACCTGATAGTCTTTTCTTGCCATCTTCATATATTTTCAAAACATCAGAAACTCCATATCAAACTCATCAACATTGCTTGGACAATATACGTTCCCAAGATCTGATAGCTGTCAGGATATTGTTTGTGCAGAGAGGAATACTGGCCTTATCTGTCATACTCCCTCTGCATTGTATATGCCTTTTTGGCTATATTCCCTACTACAATCTGGACAGATATAAGCAACATTTTTATTACAGGCCATCCTGATCACAAAAGCCAGTGATAATATCCCATCTACTGAATCAATAACCACCAAGACCATTCCCCTGCAAATCATTAAACACCCTCACTGACTCCCAGGAGGCAGCATTGTATCACTTTTCACTCATCCATCCAATGTTGAAACCCAGGATTCGTGGGTAGAGAAAAGCTGCCCCTGAAACACTTCCAGGTTAAAGAACCTGGAACACCTCCATTAACACCTCCAGACTCTCAGAACTGTCCCTGAGATCACTGCAACTCACTTTCATTGTTTGGGACTTCATGCCCCCTCCCCCCCCCCAAGTGCTACCATAGGGAAGATCATACTTTCTTTTCTCGTTATAAACATATCCTCAGATATATAGTTTGCTATTCATCCAAAAGTGTTAATCACAGACAGCAATATTATACAGTGGTATCTAGAAGTATGGTTCTTTGGATGAATATTATAAATTTCCAGAACTGACCTTCCTTCCCCACTGAAAACTGGTCCAAAATGTGTGGGAGGGGGGACCCTGGCTTTTCCACCATTTGTTTCACCCAAGTCAAATGTGGATGTGTCATGTCACTGAAGATAGCACACTTTTTTACTCTATTATTTGGAAGATGAATTCATTTTCACCAGAAATCTTTAATTTCTGCTACAATGTAACTTGTTTTACCCTTTTTATTTCTTGTCCTGAATAATGCTTGATTCTGTTTAGGATTATAAGAGATTGCCATCTGGAAGATTGGTGTGATAAGAAATTATGAACTAATAAAAAGGTAAGCTATCACATAACTGAGTTTTACATCCTATGATAGATATTTCAGCTAAGCAACTGTCCCAGTCTTAGCTAGGGACAAATCTCATATATTGTAGGAAAAATAGTAAGTTCCTCTCAGAAAATATTTTAACTACGATACATTAATGCTGGCTTTAAAAAATAAAAGATGTCTCCTGTACCAAGCAGAGAGAAAATGCTGCCAGTACCCACATGCAGAAAGCAGATAGCCATTCTTGCCATATTGATATTCAAGAAGCTGGTGCAGTGAGCTGAAATGGGAGTCATATTTCAGACTCAAAGTCCTTGGCAGGAACCACCAAGCTGGATTTAGAAGTACTGTACAAACCTAATAATAATTATATTTTCCACAGAATCAGTACAGATAGTCCTCAACTTACAACAGTTCATTTAGCGACTGTTCAAAGTTACAACGGCACTGAAAAAAGTGACTTAAGATTATTTTTCACACTTCACGACCACTGCAGCATCCCCATGGTCACATGATCAAAATTTGGATGCTTGACAACTGGCTCATATTTATGATGGTTGCACTGTTCTGAAGTCATGTGATCACCTTTTGTGATCTGACAAGCAAAGGCAATGGGCAAAGCAGATTCACTTAACACTGTGTTACTAATTTAACAACTCCAGTGATTCACTTAACTATGGCAAGAAAGGTTGTAAAATGAGGCAAAAATCACTTAACAAATGTTTCACTTAGCAACATAAATTTTGGGCTCAGTTGTGGTTGTAAATTGAGGGCTATCCGCATTTGTATTAAAATAAGTACGCATTGTTACCATCTGTATTTATAGAGCCTAGTGCTGAAAACACTTGCCTCCCACTCGGAAGGTTGAGGGTTCAATCCTAGGTAGCTAGAGATGTTTCTTTACTAGGGCGGAAAGAAAAAATATCTGCTGTGTCCATTCAGTCGCCCCAACTCTCTCAAATTAAGGGATTACAGGATTGTAACAAAGGAGTTTTTACAATCTATTTATCAGGGAACACCCAAATGGCATCTTTTTCTTCAAATAGTGGACAACCATGAATAACAATCAGAATTTATTACCTAAACTAGCAGCTTCTGCCTAATTGCTTAAATAGGGCTACTATAAGGAATTGCAGAAAAAAAAAATCTGTCATCAGATTTGTTCAAGACAGATAAGGTAATCCTAATATCGGGCCTGCCATGATTTTGGGCAGGAATAATTTATATCAGAGTGAACAAATCAGCAGTGTATTTTCTATCAAAATAAATAAAAAAAAAACAATTCAATGCGCATCTGTTCCAAAGACCAATTGAGTTCATTGATGCTTATGGGTATATATGTTTCCTGAAATTTTCTTCCAATTATGCAGTTCTACTGTTCAGAACTATTCTGCTCCACTGAATGGTATACATCTGAGTAACTTAGGAAGTAAAGCAGATTTCTTAAGAATATGGAATCCTACCATCTGGACTCAAATCTGGAATTTGCAATCAAGCAAGCACACATAAAGGACAGAAAAGTGCTTTAATATACTTGAATGTTATCTGGGCTTCATCAGGCATGTAAAAAATTAATTTGAATTGTCATCTTGACAAACTATCTGGTTTGTCTGCCCTTATCAAGCCTCGATTTTTCACTTATTCTGCTGTCCATTTGGGTACATTTTCTGCTGCAGCAGAAAACAAAAGACAAAGACGTTGTTTTGTGTAACTCCATGCTACCCATATTCAGCGGGCAAAAGGGTACATTAAGTCGAATGGAGTTTACTCCCAAATAAAGGCAGACAGAACTCGCCGCCTTGCACGCTTCGATTCGTATAAGCCTCACCTCTAGGAAGGACCTGCAACGTCTGAACAACCTATACACAACGTCGCTCCGCGGCGTCCCCAAGTGTGTGATAGCGCAGCAATGGGGCGGGGTGTGTGTGTGTGGCGGCTTGACATCCTTGACCCTGCCGTCGAAAGCCACGACAGCTAAGACTATATTGTAAGTAAAACCCTTAAACATTACAGCCTAAATGATCACCACCTACTCGGAACAGGTGGGGAGGGAGGGAGTGCATAAAAAGAGGGACTCCCAAACCAGTACATCCAAAGACGCTTGCCACGTGCAAGATGGCTGCTCTGCGTATGACGGTGGCGCGTCTGGAGAGAAGATGCACGTTGCCATTGGCACATGCGCAGGAGGATGAGCGGGAGCCTGCCGAAACGACCCTTTTCTTCCTCATCCTGAGTGCTATTTAAAGGGGAAGTAGCCCCTTTTCTTTTCTCACCCCCCTTTTCTTTCTTTTTCCCCCCTCCCCCTTGTCCAGCCTCTCCTATGGCCTGGCCTGGGCGGTGGAGGGCGGTAGTCGTAGCGAAGACCAGGGGGTTATGGCCGGTTCCGGATCGACCCGGCTCCTTTACGATTTGCCTCCCGCGGTCATGTGCAAGTTCTACGAAATCATGGACGCGCTGGACCGGGCCGAGTGGGAGCGTTTCGGTAAGTGGGGGGGGGGGAGAGGGGCTTCCTGGCCAGCCAGGAGAGGGGAAAGGGACCCTTGGGTAAAGCGGAAGGGCAAGCGCGTATGGTAAGTGTAGGCAGAATATGGGCTTGGCCTCTGCTGCCCCGTCTTGTGGCTTCTTATGGGGCCTCTGCCTTTCCCCTTTTTAACCACAGGTAAATTCCTGGGCTCGGCTTATATCTCTCCCAGGTACCCCCTACCTGACTTTAAATCTAGGTTTGTGCCCACTCTGTTGGGCTATGGACGTGCTTGGTTCGAGTGGGTGGATCTCTGGTGTAAGGTACCTACCTACCTGAACACCATTAACTCATCTGCCCCGAACCACTGGATCCATTTAGGTGGATTCCCCCTCCCAAATGCTGTGTCTGTGTGTGTTGCTTTTGTGGGCAGGATTTTTTTTTTTATTCCTTCAGTTTGTTTACACATTTCTTTGCCATTGGAACCAAAACGAACGTCTCTCAGTGGCTTTCATAGAAGATGACCTATTTCTTTCTCTTACTAATTCTCATACATCAGATTGTGGCTTTTCTTGTTTCTTCCTTTCAGTAAATATTTATGGGTAAAATGGAATAACAGCAGTATTGAGTTAAGTGTTTCAAATAAGAAAAGCCCTGCCAAAAGAATATTTTTGGCAAGAGCCAAAATCTGGCTGAAGAGAGTTAAGCAGAAGTACAGTTCAATTCTTATATATACATGTCTTATATCCAATTTTATGTATTTATCCATAGAAGAGAATATTTATACATATCAATGGTATAATGGGAAAAGATAAAGAAAAATATATTTTTTTTGTTTACCATAGAAGCAAAATTTTACTCCAAATGTAGTGGAGCTAGAACAGACAAAAAAGAAATAGTTGTTCTCACAGTAAATAGGAAATTTATGGAGTCTGCTATTCCAAGATATAAAATGGTTTTAAAAGAGGTTAGATCTAAATGGAACTAGCATGTTATGTTACATACACATTCTGTTTGGGGGCTTTCTAGAGCCAACGGCTAGCCATGTTTGAAGTAAGATGCTAAATGGAGTGGCCATTTGGTCTAATCCAGTGGCACACTAATATCCTTAGGACCATGATCTCAGCAAATGAACAATGGTGTAATATTTTCCGAAGATTATAACTTCATGTCACTGTGAGGCTCTGAGGTACAGCTCAAAATGGGTTCTCATCTAGCCAGAAGTCATATTGGCTTATTTCCTTTGGCAGCCTTGAAACAGAAATAATATACTGTATAATATGGGATAGAGATGGGACTTTCCAAAACTTAATTTGAGCATTTAAAATGTGCACTAAAAATTATAATGAGGGAAGGATTGACAGAGGGGAAATTTATTTCCATCCATCCTCCAGAAAAAGGGAGATGCAATTGCTTGAAGAACTAAGAATGGCTGAAATGATCTCAGAGTAAAGATTGCTTTAAAATTCATAACTGAAGAGCAGACAGTAAACCATCAGGCATGTACAGCACTACCAAATTGCCCTCCACTCCAAGATAGATTTTATCTCTCTCTTTCCCTTCTATGCATATTCAAATTTTGTGTCAAAACATCCTATGGTTTTGACAGGAAACCCTGCTCAGTTTCATATGTTAAAAACCCCCAACCAGTTATGGTCACTTCTGATAACCCAGTGACATTTGGGTTGCAATAACAGTTGAATATGTCAGTGCTTCCAAATGCAAGCTGTGCAATTTGTCTTCCCTGTTGGTGCAAAGATGACTTTACTTTGGGTAAATGGCAGGTATACTCCAAGCTTTAAAACTAAAATTTGGTTGGCTAATCAATTGGCTTATCTTAAAGGTAACTAAAATAAAATGACACAAAAAATGTGGGGGCTGAGAGAATGCCCACAATAAAAGTATAAATTTTAATTCCAGAATGGAGTTCTTTAGGAAATAAAACAATCTTGTTAGGCCCCTGGGCACTTATGAAATGTTGAGAGTACAAAGTTGATGGTATCAAAAGTGGCTGTCGAAATAAGTGTGGTAACTCACAAAATGCTCTCTTAGTCAAACAAGTGAGGTTCTCAACTATCTCCCCGTCTCACATGATGTTCTTTGTCACAACTTACCTTTGATATTTTTCTGGATACACATTCAAATACAGCACTGGGCAACTGCTACTTTCTTTTTACCCCCTGGAATGCCAATGGGATCAGGGAAAAATTGTAAAGATGCTTTGCAATATGTCAGCTTCCCATTTAATGCCAATGGGAGAAAAGAGCCTATCGGGAACAATCTACGTCATGTGCCCATCATTTTTATTCCAACTCAGGAGGGACATGGGTGGTTTAGAAATATGAAACACACACACATATACACTTGTGATGTTACTTGATAAGATGGGAATGGTAAAAGTGGAGTATAGAACCATTAGAACATCTGGTTTGGCAGTTCATTTTTATCTAGTATCAATTTTAGTTTCTGTATGCTAGTTAATGTTACTGGCCATGTGCTTGCTACCCAAAACAGCAATACCAGGCAGATCCTGGACATATTCAAGACAGTATAGTGTTTATTAAATTCCTTGAACAGATAGGTGTTTATCAACCAAAGATAAATGCAGATCTGAAGTTGAAATGAATCGAGCTGAATGCCAGCTGTATTAATTCACTTCAGTTTAGTCAGAGGCAAGCAAATGATTCTTTCAGTTTTCTTTCTCATTTCTTGTCTGCCACAGCTGCTGATTAAAAGTTGCTTGTGGCCTTGTTTTGTAAAATATGCAAAGGAAGAACATAATTTAATCTACAGTACTCCTAAATTGAGTTCTTAACATCTCCATTAAAAGAAAAGTGAACACATAAGAAAGAGAAACTCTTGAAGCTAGCATGAATCAAAATAGGTAAGGCAAAAATAAATGGATAAATACTTTGGTGTTATATGAGATAGTTCCTATATTTGTGTTCAGATCCTATAGCATAGAAACATTTTGCCTATGTCAGCGTTCCCCAATCTGGTAACTTTCCAACCAGTGTGAATTGGGAAGTGTGTTATTGGCCAGATATTTGAGGTTCCTGAAACATTAAGTCTTTGGTTTGGATCAAAAAATTTGATTGTACTATAGATATGTAGCAATTATCCACTTAGAATTGGAAAGAGAGCTAAAGAGCGGATGCAAGATATAAATGGATATTGCTACGTTTTGTTCACAAGACAATTGAATTTATATACTACTAAAATTCTCATATGATCTTTAACTGGGTGAAATAGAATATCATAGGGGAACAACTTTTGAATCAAGATACCTCAAACAGGCTAACTTACATTACAAACCTGACTTCTAGGAAATGAAATTTGGGAAAGATGTGGTTGCTTCAGTGCTACTGGCTGCTGCTGGGAATGATTTTCATTTCCAACATTGTGTGAATGTTGTGTTCCCAGCCAGTCTTGATTCCTTGCCCCTTCCCCCACTCAGCAGCAGCTACTTACCTGCCTCCTACAAATAGAAGAGAAGAAGTTTTCCAATGTTCTCTGCCAAATTCCCACAAGGAAACTCAGTGGGGAAGCCAACAGAAAGTTGGAAGTTGCTCCTGCTCCCACTATTTTTTTGCCCCTCCCCCTCCCCGATCATTCTGTTTATGGAAGGAAATATCTCTGAAATAATGATCCAACAGGACCTAGGTTGTCTAGTATATTAATAGTAATATATCAGGATTCAGTCTAGACTCTAGCACAACAGTCAAGCCTGTTATATATGAGGCTAATTATGAGGTTACACCCTTGACACCGTAGTAAATATGTGGTTGGTAACTGGCCTTTCTCTCTTACACACTAGCTTCCAGGATTGTACGAAACCAGGTTGAATTGCGACTGTATGAGAAGATGGATGGGCGGACGCACAACCTTATGTGGACCTGGATGAATCGCAATGCCTACGTTGATGATTTAATTCATATACTCGATGACTTGCAACTATACCGGGCACGTGATATCATTGTTTCAGGTGATTCCCTCCTGCCTTCTTCAGCTTAGATGAAGTTGGTAGCTCTGGAGGAATTAAAGGGATCTGCCCAAGTAATTTTTTGAGTTGGGTTTCATAGAACCAGTTTGGCCTAGTGGTTCATTTTATTTTTTCATTTTATTTATCAATCAAACTTGTATGCTGCCCATCCCTCCAAGGTAACTCTAGGGCCTAGGCAGCTTGTGATTAAGGCACCAGGCTAGAAAGCAGGACACCGTGAGTTCAAGTCCCACTTTAGCCATGAAAGCCAGCAGGATGACCTTGGGCCAGTTCCTCTCAGCCCAACTCACCTCACAGGGTTGTTGTGGAGAAAATAGGTGGAGGAAAATGTGTTGGATATGTTTGCTGCCTTGATTATTTGTAAAAATAATAAAGGCGAGATATAAACAAATAAATAAAATGTTCTCAAATTTTCTCTTTTCCCACCTCTCTTACCCTAAGGACAAATGACCTTAATCCCAGAATCTGCAATGGCAGTTGTGGTTTTTTTTTTAATCTATCATATTTAGCCCATGCGGTTGGATATTTTTCATTTATCATCTTCAAGGAGCTTAGCCTTTTCCAGTAAGCTGTTCAGAATCTCTCTTAAATTTGTGTGTAAGTAGAGGCACTGAACTATATTATTTCTTATACTGCATTAAATGATACATTGCACATTTCCTTTTCATGATTTTATTATATTCTACTTGCAGTTCATGATTTATCACATGTTAAATAAAAAATGAGTTGTTTTTCCACTAGAAAAATTACCGTATTTTTTGGAGTAAGACGCTCCGGACTATAAGACGCACCTAGCTTTTGGGGAGGAAAACAAGGGAGAAAAAATCTGCCTCTGCCTCCCAGCATCCATCCGGTATTCATCTGGCCCGTTCCCTCGTGGCCCTTCCACCGCAGCCCGTTTGCCGCGGCCTGTTTGCTGCCGCGTCCCATTCACTGCCGCCCGTTCGCTGCCGATCGGAGGTGAACGGGTGGCAATAGGCGGTGGCGGCAATTCCCGCCACCTAGAACAGCTGATCGGTGCTGCACCAACCCCCCTTCCCACTGCAATATTCGCTCTATAAGACCCACAGACATTCCCACCCACTTTTTTGGCGGGGGGGGAGTGCATCTTATCATCCGAAAAATACAGTATATGTAAAAACAACTTGAAAACTGCAAAACAAGTAAAGGCTAGCAATGAAATATTATGCAAAATGTCAGAATATCTCAATTCAGAATTTAAAATTGTATCAGTAATTTTTTTTTTAAAAAAAATAATTTTTCAGCTCCTGATAAGAAATATATTGTTCGCCTGCATATTCCTTTAGACATTCCATAGATGGTTTTCCAACAAAAAAAAATCTCTGCTTTGTGTTTCCACCGATCTCAGTTTAATTGTTATCTAGTCTTTTGACTCTTGCCTCAAGCATATTTGAATAAACAGGCTTAGATAAAACACATATGGGTGAGTCTGGATGGCTTTTCAGTGTTGGTTAGTGTTGTATTGCCACTTTCAGTTGATAACGTCATATGTTCATCATACATGCTGCATGTCCATATAAACGTAGAGTCTAGAATACTTCTATTACTTTCTTCACAAATAATATCACAGCATGTTTCCAGGAATGACATTAGACATAAACCTGTTCTGAAACAACTAACTTATATTTTATGATCCCCAAATTGCTTGTTAATTTTATCTTATGCTATATTCACATAACCTATTGTTTTCCAGAGCTCTTGGACTAAAGTTCTAAGTTGGTCTTAAAATATAAACTTCTGCTCACAGCATTTGCACAAATCTCTGTGTGCCGCATTTTTAACTTATGATGCCAATCTATTGAATTGAGCAGGTCAGTAGAGAAAAGGAAGCCATTTAACATTTCTGTACATAACTTCTCTAACTTTCAAGACAATCTAGAAATACAGTTCCTTAGCCAAAGGTGACGGGAAGCTAATGCCGCAAATGCCCATGGCCTCTTGTGCTTCTTTTCTCTGCTGGTCCAAGTAACTTTATCCTGATTGTTGCCAATTCTCTAGAATCCTCTAGAATCTGCTAACTGGCTATAATAGGGATTCGGCTTTCTGTAGGCAAGTGGATTCTTACGAACAATAACTTCTCCTGCCCATTAGATCTAATGTGTTTAATTATTTGTTGCAAGTATCATTATAAAAAGAAGAGCAGCTAATTTGCATGATTGCTAAACCATGGTTTAATTAATTGTTGTTTAAGCAGCTAATCATTGGGCTTGGATAATATTCTAAGATATGACACATAGTTTATAAAGCATAATAGTTGGGTACAGAACTACAGTAACCAAAGTTGTATATGAACTAGTATTTAATTCTTTTTTTCCCCATTCTTCTTCTTACAGGATGTCTGTTGCCATGTCCCCAGAAGGCCAGTCCAGTGTTTTCTCAAAAGCCGTCTACTTCTCCTAAACCCCCACCTGCTCCAGACCCAGGTGGCAGAGGCAGCTGCAAAATCATTACAACAATGTGGGAACCCCACCAAAAACCCTCCCCACCTGAACCAGGTACAAGCTGCATGTTTGCCATTGCTCCTGGAATGTGTAGGAATAAAAATATAATTTGTTTTCCTGTCCAGTGGGGTTGTTCGGGGACAACTTTCCTCAGATATTTGAAGCATGAAATGTTTTCCATTTCATGAAACCCTCATTTCATAAAACTCAAAAGCATTTGGGCTTGGGACAATGGAATGAATCGAGAGCACAAGTTTCACCTACTCAGAGTCTCCTCAGCAAGGCTGCAGGTATTCTAAACATTGATTATGTAGTGCAGAAATTGGCACTGGTCACAAAATTCAACTTCCTAAAAATTGCTCTAGGTTGCTATCTTTTAAAATTATGAAGATGTGCCTGATAAAATTTCAAAGTACATGAGAAGAAAGTGGAACAAGAATCTAGCATATAGAAATCTATTAACATTTGAATAATTGGATTCTAATTTGCTTTCACAGTTTACAGATGATGACAAGTCTAATCTTGATCAATTGGTCAAATGCGTTTTAGAAAGTTAATCTAAACCAACTTTATTACACATTGGTGGAGCAGGAAGTTCCTCGTTATTTCTGAACATGTCAATTATGATTCCAAATTCTTGTACCAGACAGAAAGTAATTGTACTTTTAAAATAGTCTCCCTTCCCCCTCCCAGTGATTTTGAGGAGGATCTGTTCCTCCTAAAGAAGTTCCTTTTGATCATTCTTCTTGCCATTCTCTGTGATTTTTCTTACAGATTTTTCTGTGATTCTTCTTCAGCAATGTTCTCTTTTTGCAGTTATGAAAAGTAACTGAAAGGAGAGTACATGAATATATTGAGGTTTTATGACTAAGGGTTTGACAATGCAAATATAGATTTGAAAGATTTCATAAGTCCAGCAATTCTCATTCCTCTCCCCATCTACAATTCTTGTCACAGAAACAACTGTAACAATGCAGTTTTCATCTGTAGTGTGGCCTCAGAAAGGATGATGAGGCAAGCATGCATTTTTACTTTCTACTTTAAACTTTAACAAAAAGTGAAGATGTAAAATTTTCCTCACTTTTTCAGCTTTACTTCTCCTGGCATTGTAGCCAACTGGTTTGGCACATTTAGCATTTTTATTAGAAAAGCATGGTAAAACTATTTTGATAAAGTGTCTTATGCGGCAGGTAGGTTGTTAGACTAGCAACAGCTCAACTGTTAGAGCACATACTAACAAGGAAGCCTTGCAACCAGGTTTTATAGAACAGCATCTCTGGACAACGTCAGAATGTCTCAGACCATAGCTCCCCCCCCCCACTTCCTGCTCTGAGTTCTTGATTGATGCCCTACATCTCTGAGAGAATAACGCGCCCCCCCCCCCGCACCCGAACAGATTTTATATGAGGTTTTATTGTTGTGGCTCAGGTTTACACTGCATAAAATGTTTAATAGCTTCCATTCTTCAGTGAATCTGAAATGTAAGTATATTTACTTTTGATTATATATGCTTAGGTATGTATTTAAAATTTCTGTTTTTTTTTTTAATTTTCGTATTTGCTCTTTTGAATTGCCTGGAGTGATTTGTTTTTTTAAAAAAAATAGTATGCAAACTCTAAAAAGCCTAATAGGGTTTTACACTTTCCAACCCATCAGAATGTTGGAAAGAAATAAAGTAAAGATGTTTGGGACTCTTATCGGTCAGCAGAGTAACACAGAGCAGAATGGGACCAAATTTTGTGTGGTGGTAGAAACTGGTTAAAAACAAGAGTGTTAAAAAATGGGCAGATTAGTCTACTCACTGTGGAGAAATAGAAATCTAGAATTAAAAAAATCATAATGCATCCCTATAAGAAAGATAAATGAGAACCCGCTCAGAGGCTGCCAACTGCTCCTTTGTTAATCCTTGCTCTTCCTTTTCTGTTTTTTGTTTATCCTGAGTGGAGTTGCTAGTAATGGGTTGAAAAGAATTCCAAAAGCTACACTCCAAATGTTTTTCCTATCTTTATTTTTGTACTTGAAATTGTCTTCTACCTATATTCTGAAATACCTACTAGTCCACAAGCTTTTATAACCCAGCTTGTCTATTTAAGCTGCTCCTGGTTCAAGAGCAGTGAGCCAGGAGGGAACATATGCTCATCTGTACCAGAACTCTTTGCAGACATTTCCATAGTTGGTTCATTTCATGTCTATTTGTTCTAAATAAGTGACTGTTAATAAGTCTCTCTTTTTCAGTGATTTGGTTGTTGCTATCGGTATAGCTTATGTTTGTAAATGTTGATACATTTTGTTAAGACTTTACAATCTACATTTTAAAATGGAAATAAGAACAAATTCATGAGCTTCCCACTGGTGAGATGGTAAGGCAAAGGCTATGTAGAAGTTTTGAACTTTAACATGGGAAAAATGTTTACTGCTCCTTGTTTAACCTGACAGATTATGGATTTTCTCAGTCTGGGAAATAACTCTTCACAAACATTTAGATTGAATTTGCTCAATCTGGAGAGCTTTGTAATAATGATGTTTGAACTTTTCAATTTCCTCATTTACATTATCAAATGTGAAGTCGGTGAACAAGATAATTCTTTGCCTAGTTCCCAAGTTTTGGAATGTACTTCTTGGTAGCTGTATTCATTCGTTTGTTTGCTTTATAGGCCACTCCAATGAACCAACTCTCAGCAGTATAGAACTCCCCAAATCCTTAATTTGGGTTAAAATAATAGGTAATAGTCAAAACCAAAAGCATGGACTATAAACAATTACTGTATTTTTCAGAGTATAAGACACACCTTTCCCTCCCCCTAAAAGAGGGTGGAAATGTTGGTGCATCTTATACACCGAATACAGCCATTTTTGGCCTCCCGAAGCCCCACCCCCGCATCCCATTTTTGCGAAAAATGGGCCCGTTTTTCGCAAAAATGGGGTGCGCAGAGGGTTTGGGAGGCCTGCAGAGTGCTCCTGGGGGCTGGGGAAAGGCAAAAACTCCCTCGTTTTTGTGAAAAATGGGCAAAAAACGGGCCATTTTTTGCAAAAACAGCGTTTTTGCCTTCCCCCAGCCCCCAGAAGCACTCTGCAGGCCTCCCAAACCCTCTGCGCATCCCGTTTTTCTGAAAAACGGGCCCATTTTTGCAAAAAACGGTGCGTGCAGAGGGTTTGGGAGGCCTGCAAAGTGCTCCTGGGGGCCAGGGAGGACAAAAACTTTTTTTTCTTACTTACCTCTTCGAAATCTTGGTGCGCCTTATACACCAGTGCGTGTTATATCCGAAAAATACGGTATGTGCACCGTCAAACATTCACATTCCAAAAACACAACTACAATGCTTGCTAATCCAGAGGAACTGTCACAATGACCTCAAGGCTTGATAGAATAGTTTGTTCTTCACCATCTTTCTGAAGATCAGAAGATCCTGAACAGCAGGAAGAAGGGGGCCGTCTGAATGTCTGAGAGGGCAATACTATTTCAGAGGAGGTTATAGCAAATAAAAAAGTGTGTTCCATGGCCCCTTCTAGGTGGTGTCTCTAATTAAGTGGCCAACATAAGGAACCTGCTGTACTATCTCTTACAAGGCAGGCTGATGTCCCATAGACATCCAAGCCTTGAATCATGCAAAGCTTTAAAATTAACAACCAGTGTCTTGAATTGCACCTGGAAACCAGTACAACTCTCAAAATAGAGATATATGGACTCCTCCAGGTGTTCCCATAAGTACTTGAGCCTTGCAACTTTACAGTCTCTGTCTTTTACAAGGGAGTAAAGACTAGGGTTACACAGTGATCCAGATTCAAATGAGCAAAAGTGATTTTAGAGCATTCAGGTGCTCTCATATGGTATCTGTTGGCAACTCCTCAAAGAATCTGTAGGAAAATACACTTCTGATTTAAGGAGATGTTGATAGGTGTGACAGGTGAGCCCCCATACTTTCCAAGTCACTTTTTTTTTTTTTTTTTTTTTTTTTTTTTTTTTTTTTTTTTTCTTTTTTTTTATTTTTTTTTTTTTTTTGTTTTTTTTTTTTTTTTTTTTTTTTTTTTTTGGAATCTGGAGCATTGCATAGCCCCAGGAGCAACCTCCCTTTTTGTGAGGTCTTTAGTGTTTGAGATACTTGAATTTTGATTGCTAAAATTAACTGGGCTTTAATTGTTTTATATCATTTGGGATTTGGTGTTGGCTGGATTACTGAACTACCCAATGGAAGGTAAAATAAACTACAGATTGAAATAAGAGATTAATAAATAAAACAGTATCTTGTTGCTTAGAAGACTACCTTATTTTATTACGTAGCAATTGTAATTTTCAAAATATGTAGGGTAAAAAATTGCTGATGTACATTTTTGAATTATCACTTTTGTAAAAATTTATCACTTTTTGTTTGCTATTTCTGTGTCTTTCAACTTCCCACCCATCTCGTGCACATTTTAACTAGTGCGAGAAACCTGATTACCCAATTCTGTCTTTAAAAGATAATGTAGGAAGGCTCTGTCTATGATTCAGTATTTTACTCATTGTAGAGAGAGCCTTGGTAAAAGTCAAGGAATTTGTCACATCATTTCTGGAAAGTATAGGCTTCCCAATAATTGTTGCAATAATCCACCTAAGTGATAGAGTGTTTCTGGGGAAGCTGCATTTCACATAAATTGACGTATTTCCCACCTTCTCTGCTGTTTTTAAAAGTGCACATAGAAATGATTGCTTGAAATCCTGAGGGGGAAAACCATTTCACTGGGGGGGGGATGAATATGTTTAATCCCCTCCCTCTTCCTCCTCTTTCCTGGAAGTGAAGAAGTTGAAAAATGTATTGGGAAAAAAATGAGGCAAAGATGGTACCAGGTTCCAAAGTTCCACATGTACTTTGTGGTTTGGTCCTTTGACAATTTCTCTAAACTTGATACTATTTGTGCTGTCTGGGAATTCTGGGACTTTAGTTTGAATACCTCTGAAGGCTCTTTGGTTACAAAAAGCTATTACTGATTTTTTTCCTGGCTGAGAAAATAGGAAATTATCTCCCCAAGATGGAGACAGATGGACTCAATTCAATGGGAGATGTGTCTGGCCCGTAAGTAGGAAGTATACTTGCCCATAAGTAGGAAGTATACCTTGCCAGAGGTGAAAACCCTGATCTTTCACCAAGTTTATTTGGTTTGGTATTTATATGGTCAGTGAGGAAAGGGAAGGAGGGAGAAAGAGAGAGATCATTCTGATGGTATTTAAGGTGGTTAATTAATAACAGGAGGAAATTGTTTTGCTGGCTTCGGCATTAGAAGCTTCTAGGTATAGCAAGCTCCTAATGAGCAGAACTGTGCTCTGCAGTGCAGAATATTAAAGCCTACAGGCAAAAGCAACCAAAATTTGTCACCAGGAAAATCAAGCTTGGGATCCTGAATAAAGTTTGCATGCTTGTCTCCCTCCTCTCCCAAATTGTATTTCTGTAAGTTGTGGGAAACCATAAAAAATTAGTCAAGGGAGCCACTGAGCTCCCTGAAAGTTTCATAGGCACACCCAGTGTAAAGATGCTTATGAAGTTTCATCCGCTTTAAAACCTGGTATGGCAGTCTTGAAGACTGCTAAGTGTCTTCTTTCAAATGAAAGTGAGAACTTTTGTGAGTACTTATTAAATCGCCTTCTACTTCCTTCTAGAACATCTGTCTTAGGATAGAGAAAATTATTTCAAAGGGATGCCTGATGCAACACGCATTGCTAGAATTAAATGCTCATGAGTTTCTTAGAATAAACCATTTCCTGTACATAATTCGTAATGCCACACTAATGTAGTGCCTCCCCTTCCTCTTTAATGTTTCACTTTTCAGTTTATCTCTATGCATATTCTTGTTTCACCAGAACTTCTCAAAGAGGTGAATGGGCTACGAATACTAGGGCTATTTTTGAATCTTGATTGTAACTGTATTCCCTCTTATTTCTTGGGCAATCAGATCACTCCAATCCTCAGCTCCCTTCGAGAGTCTCCACTCCGAGGAGCCGTTTCAGCAGTGCAGCCTCCAACACCCTACCATCGCCTCCTACACAGAGTGACACGCAGGTATAGACTGCATTCTGCTTGCTTGATACACTATTCAGTGGGATGTAGTCAGAAGAGATAATGGTCAATATAAGAGAAACTATGATGTGGGCAAAAGTTGGTGGAACTTTAATGTTTGGTTGTTTATGGCAATAGCAGGTATTTAGGACTTCCTATGAGCTACAACGATTTGTTCTGTGTTTTTTTTAATAACAAGTTTGTTTTGTGTCTAATTGTGCGTAGCAGGCATAATTGGTATCTTTCATAGATACTCAAGACATTTGTGACTACCTTTTCTTCAATCATATGTTTTTCAGTATCTTTTAGGTAACAGTTCTTCCTTTCTTGTTGTTTTTTGAGGTTGCTTACGGCTCTGCTTTAGATCCCTAAGCCCGCCCCCCCCTTCTCATGTCCTTTTGCATTCTGCACTGATGCTAGTACTTAATTTCTCTTTACTGCCGCAGTTTTGCCATTACCGAAGTTACTTCTCTTTGGTTTTAACTATATTTATTTATTTATTTATTTATTTTATTTGTTGCATTTTTATGCCGCCCAACTCCCAAGGGACTCTGAAGACCCATGTCCATCATTTTATTAAAGTTCTTCTCCTGTTGTTACATCAGTATTTTCCCCCCTCTTCTGGCTGCCTAACATGCTGCCTGTATGCTGTACAGGTAGTCCACGGTTAACAGTGATAATTGAGACTGGAATTTGCAATGCTAAGTGATGCTGTCATAAAGCACAACATCACATGTCTGCATCACTTAGCGATAGCAATCTCGGCCCTTCCCATTGTCATTGTTAAGCAAGAGTCACAGGTTGTTAAACAATCCCAGGGAGCTCACATACCGGCAGGCAAATAAGAGTTGCTGTTGAGTAAGGGAAGATGCACAAGGGTGAGGGTGCATTGCTGTCCCTGTGGTACAAGCGCAGCAGAGCCAGGGAGGGTTTCTATCGGGTGGGGGGAAGTGCGAGCAACTTAGCAGAGTGACTTATAACCTTCCCTCCTGGGTTCTCCATTGACTTTGCTTGTGAGAAACCATCAGGGAAGGTCACAACTAGCTATCATGTGACCATGGAGATGCTGGGATGGCCAGAATTTCCAGGACCGGTTGTGAGTACATTTGTTCAGTGCTTCGTTCAACCATTACTTTGAATGGTTACATAATGAGTAGTTGTTAAACGAGGACTACCTATACCTTAATCTCTTAATAACATTCGTTTCTAATTTTCTAATTCTTCCAACATGTACAGTATATCCTTAACTTTGACCAGGTGTCTAAGAGTCTGACCCCCAAATCAATATTCCTGGTTCAGAAATCAGGAATTTCTGTCATAAATACTTCGTGGTGTTTAGCACGCTTTGTCAGGCCTGGAAACCATCTTGGGCATCGGATCTTCAGGCCTGCCACATTTAGTGCTGTGGGAAACTGGGAGGGGGGATTGTGTGAGTGGGGAGATATAGTCAAAATAACATTCCTTTCTCCGAGAGTCAAGGTCACTCTGCCCTGCACCTGGAGGGGTGTTCCTGGGAGGCATCTCCAGTTGGGACGGTGCATTGATTGGACAATGTGATGGACATGTGGGTGCTGGGGCAGGGACTTTCTTTTGGGTGTGGAAAACCGGAAGCTTTCAGATTCGGGTTTTCCCAGATGTGCCAATATGACATCTCTAATAAAATGGAACTTTGAGGAAACTCAAGCCTCGGGGTTTTCTTTCGTTGGGGGTGTTACTTGGAACCCTGACACGCTTATTCATTTTCCCTAGCTTAATGTATATGAATATAACACAAATCTACTTTTTAGGATGTTGGAAGAGTCATTAAACTTTGCTGTATAAAAAGTATTTTCACCTTTCAGTGTTTTGCCTTTCTTTTCTATTCATTTTCTGACTTTTCCTTATTCACTTGAAGCTTCAGTTTACGTTTTTAAGTATCTTCATTTAATCGCTTTCATTTTGTTCATCTGGAAACAGGATTAGAGTTTCTCTGAGGCCGCTCTCTGCTACTCTAACTTACTTCCAACTGATCTGAAGCAGACATGATTTTTTGATCATTGAAAGCTTGCTGCTTCCATTTCTCCATTTGAGGGGGAGAAGCAATCAGCAGCCAGAGAAGAAGATGCTCCTGACTAAAACGCTGATGCTTCAGAGTTATTGTGTTTTGGAGGGAAGGGATGCCCTTTCGTTCTGTTTACGGTGTGTCTGCCCACCCTGTTCCAGGGCCTTGAATCTCTGCCCTCCACGTGCCCTTTCGAGTGGCAGTTAGAAGAGTTGCGCCAAGCTACAGACGACTTCTCTGAACGTCTCAAGATTGGTGAAGGAGGTTTTGGCTGCGTCTACCAGGCCCGATTGCGCAACACTGTCTATGCTGTGAAACGGCTCAAGGAGGTATTTCCATTGGGTATTACAACTCATAATGCTCACACTTTTTTATTTTATGTTCATTTCCACTGGCTTTTCATTTTCATTTCCACTCTCAACTAGTCCATGGAACGATGAACCGTAAAATTTCTTAGACTTGGCTCCTGAACCTCTAATAGACCATCCACTAAAAATAAGATTGGGCATGAGCTCTTTGCAGCCCAGGGGAGTGATAGCCATGGAGACTGGCCATAACAGACCCAGTCGCCCTTCAGTGTGACATGGCTGTGTTTTTCATATACATTTGGTCCTTAGTTGCTGAGCCTGCTCCTTTGTACCCCTCAGAATTCTTTTTCACTTAGTCCAGCTAATGATGACTTATATATCTTCCTTCCTTTTTTTAAATCTCCCTTAAACTAACTGACAGGAAGCAGAACTGGACTGGACTGTAATAAAGAATAGTTTTGTCACAGAAGTGGAAAAACTTTCCCGGTAAGAACCAAAGTTTATTTTGGATGTACTGTGGGATCCCAGAAATGAAATAATGGGTTGAGGTTTTTTTCTAGTGTCCTTCTGATGTGTTGGATTTCATCTCCCCAAACCCAGCACATTAGGGGGTTGCCAAATTGGAGAAGGCAGTGCTAGAGAATCATGGGAAGAAGGGTGTGGGTTGTGTTGGAACTACCGTTGTTTAATACTGTCTCACTTGTAACTTAGGTTTCGCCATCCTAACATTGTAGAGTTTGCTGGTTGTTGTGCTGAACAGGGATGTTTCTGCCTTGTCTATGTCTTCCTGCCCAAGGGATCCTTGGAAGATCATTTACATGGCCAGGTACCTAGCTGAATTTGTCCTCTCTATTTAAAAATAGTCTGTTCTTGCAAACAAGTCCTTCAGGATCACTCCTGTCCTTGAACCTATTTTGAATTTCTTAGGTTGAAGCTTGCCTTTCCTGGACACAGCGACTCCATGTGGCTCTGGGCACTGCCAGAGCTATTCAGTTTCTGCACAGTGACTCCCCTAGCCTTATCCACGGAGATGTAAAGAGGTAAGAGAATGGAGGGGAACTCATCTCCTAGGTCAGGGGTCTGCAACCTTAAACACTCAAAGAGCCACTTGGGCCGTTTCCCACAGAAAACAAAACACCGGAAGGCACAAAACCTGGGTGGGCGTGGCCAACTTGACGTCACTCCCACCCAGTCACATGACCCCCACAGCCACGTCTACCCAGGTTTTGTGGCTCCCCGTTTTCTTTTCTATGGGAAATAGGTATCTCCCCCCCCTCTCTCTCCCTCCCTCTCATCTCTCTTTCTCCCTCTCTGTCTATCTCCCTCTCCATCTCATCCCCCTCTCTCCCTCATCTCTCTTTCTCTCTCTCTCTCTTTCTTTCTTTCTCTCTTTCTTTCCCCCCCCCCCTGCTCTCTCTGTGTCTCTCTCTATGTCTCTGTGTGTGTATATCTCTCTCGCTCTCTCTCGCTCCCTGTCTCTGTGCCTCTTCTCAGTCTCTCGGAAAGCCCTGTGTGCTCTCCTTGGGGCTTTTCGTTACCCGTTTTTCTTTCTTCCTTTTGGAAATCCGGGCTGGGTGAGGAATGAGTGAACCCACGGCGGAGGCTTCCCTCCCCCCCTCCCCCTCCTTCTCCTCTCGTGTGCACCCTCCTGGCCCCAGCACAACTCTTTACCTTCTGTGCTTCAATATTGGGAACAGTAAAGCAAATTGAGGTAAATCTGAAATTAGTGGTTTCCAGGGCAAAATAACTTTTCTGATTCAGAAGGAATTTCTGTTTATCATCCATTAAGCTGTGTGCGTCTTTTGATGTCTTGATTCCTCTTATTTTCATAATAACTCCTCTAGTCCAGGGTTTTGTTTCTCATCTGGTCAACCAAATACTTCTGGGACAGATAGGATGCATATTCCTTTCCCCTGTAACTGGTATTTGGGGGTAACACTGAGTCTTCCAAGTGTTGAGACTCCAAACAACAAGATGAAAATTTGGAGGAGAGCTATTCCCTGGTCATGCTTATTACATATGGGAGTTTGAGAAGGAATTGTGGGGTCCTTGGTGCTCTCTGAGCTTGGTGGTTTTCTTGCAGACATTTCATTACCAAACTAGGTAACATCAACAAGTGACAAAACCTTCTTTTCCTGTCACATACAGCTCTAACATCCTTTTGGATGCAGCACTCAATCCACGGCTGGCTGATTTTGGATTGGCACGATTCAGCCGCCGGCCAAAGCCGGGAGGAATAAGCAGTTCACTGGGCCAGACCCAGACTGTGAGGGGTACATTGGCCTATCTACCTCCTGAATACGTCCGGACTGGGATGCTCTCTACTGCTATTGATATATTCAGCTTTGGTGTGGTGAGTAATGTGGAAACAGGAATGTTACAGGTAGATCTTGATTTATGACCACAATTGGGACCAGAATTTCTGTTGCTAAGCGAGATGGTTTTTCAGTGTGTTGCCCCCAATTTTACAACATTTTTGCTACAGTTGTTAAGGGAAACACTGCGCTGAATGAATCGTGCAGTTGTTAAATGAATCCGGCTTCCCCCATTGACTTTGCTTGTTGGAAGCTGGCTGGGAAAGTCACAAAAGACATCTGTTATAAATACATGCTAGTTGCCAGGGACCTGAATTTAGATCCCATGACCATGGGGATGTTGTGACGGTCCTAAGTGCGAGGACTAAGTCACTTTTGTCAGTGCCATTGTAACTTTGAACGGTCACTAAATGAATGGTTGTAAGTTGAAAACTACTTGTATTTCAAATAAATGAAGTATGATGAAGACAGGATATGTCATACAAGTGGAGGGCAATTCTAAGTTCATTTGTTCAACAGCCTGTATTCATTTCTATAACGTCCATCAGGTGTATTCTGCTTCTGCTTAGACTGTTAGTCTGCCATCTTCCCAGGCAATGTTCCCTCTGACATTGAAAATCGCTGCGTGGCAGTTGGAAACTGCTGCGTGGCGATTTCCTGTCACGTGCACGGCCGCGTAGTTGCGCAGCTTAGAGGGAACATTGTTCCCAGGTAATACGTTAAACAACTGATGGTTCCAGAGAACATGCTGAGTTCAGCTTCTCCTTCTGAGGGGAGAGTCTCTTTAAACAATTCAGAGGGTTATTCTCTTAAGATAGCTTTCATATTCACATAACTGTCATATTAAATCCATCCAATAATGGCCAGGGAGACGCTTCTAGTTTTGGTAGAACATCTTCTTTCCGTGGGCAACGTAAGATGATTTGGGCGCAATTAAAAGAAATTTGTAATTTTATTTGTCCATTATATGCAGACCTAAGTAAGTATCGCGTTATACATTCTGACTCAACATGTCAAGGGAAAAAATACTACTTGTGGGATTGTTTAAATTAATGGACATTTTTTTTTTACTTCAGCTATGTGATGCAGGGTTTGTCATGGCCAAAATACATATGTAATTACATTTTATAATTGATTTAGATTTTGACTTAAAAGATTTGGGGCATTTTGTACATCATTAAGGGATTCAGAGTTGGTATTGTATATAATAATAGTAATAGGGACATAAATTGCATTTGATTTGAGCAGATGGATTGCAATGAACCCTGATATCCATTTATAATTATGATGTTTTAATGTTGATTTTTATGGCTACTGGTTAATACACATTATAAAGTTTGCATTAATATTAGGATTGAGAGCCTTCAAAGGCTTCAAACTATATGCAATAAAGCTATATTCTATTAAGAGGCAGGAGGGAAAATCCTGCCAGAACCTAATATTGTTTGCTTTTAGTTCTAGAGTCTGACTTTCAGAGCAGTTGAATCAAAGGTTAATTAGAAATAATTCAGTTGATCCCTGGGTTCTTACGAAAAAGGCCTGGTTGGAAAACTTGACACAAAAAGGTCCTTTGTAATAAATCTGATCGGCTTTATCCTAGGATGACCTAATCCTATAATGAAATTCTGTGTTCTGGTCACCTGACTTCCTGTACTGAAATATGAGGAAAGAACAAAGTGCCCATTTTAGTAGTATTTTATCTGTTTCTCCCATAGTTCAAAATAATCTTTCTTCATTCCTGACAGGTTCTTCTAGAACTCTTGACTGGAAGACGACCCATGGAAGTAGATTCTCGTGGACACAGCAAGTACTTGGTGAGCAATTCTTATCTCATCTTATGCTAATTAATTATGTAACTTGCAGCTTCACTTTTTACAATCACTTGTCCACGTTTGTGCTTTCAGAAGGATCTGGTAAGTGATGAAGAGGAGCAAGAAGCCAATCTGTCAACGGATACAACCTCTTCCAGTCATACCAAAGCAGTTCAGCTTGGCAGTCATCTCTACCAAAAGCATGTAGACCTCCGGTCTGGCCCCTGTCCAGAGCAACTGGGCAAAACACTAGGAAAGTTGGCTTGTTGCTGTCTCCACCCGCGAGCCAAGCGCCGCCCTTCAATGGCTGAAGTAAGAGAACAAACATTTGATTTCTTCCTCTGTGAAGAAATCTGGAATTTGCTTTGCTGTAACAAAGCTTTTAACTTTAAGCCTTTGTTTCATAGAATCTTGAAGAATTTTGAACATCCGTGAAAATCTGGCACAATCATGCATGCTTTGTGTATGTGACCTTCTGAATCTGTTCTCTTTTCACATATACTGACTTCGCTTTATGCTGTTGATTCACATCAGCTTCATAAAGAAAGTGTATGTGTATAAATACAGACATTCACAGTAGTGTTTCCTACCCCCTTCTCTTTTAAATCCCTTTCTTTGAACATCTCCATAGCCCTGTCTATATCTGTGCCTGGTGTGCCCTTCTGTGTACTTAGAAAGTGGAAATTTTAGAAATATTCCAGACCAAGCTTATACCTAGAGGTTCATATCAGTTGGTTGGCATCAGAAAAGTCTGGTTCCCCCCCCCCCCTCAAATTTATCTGATTTTTGCATGCAAGTGCAAACTGTTACTTGTCTTAAGATCTAAGGAGAGGATTATAATTCATTTGACTCACCCAGATCATTGTAAGCACTGTAAAACATTATCCCAAGTTGGCCCTGACTTGTGAATGAGTCACTGAGAAATAATTATCGATGGCTAGAAACCATTTAGTGACCATAAAAATGCTTCTATTTACCCTCAGCGGGAGAACTAAGAACAGAGATGAGAAAAAACTGTAGTTTTTCAGATACTTTCCAACCGATTTGATTTCATTATATATAAATAGAAACATCTGTGTCTCTTTTATTTTCTGATGTTTCTGGGATGGCCATATAGTGTAAATAAAAGAGGGATGGCATATTCATGATGGAGCATGGAGAGAAAGGACACACACATAACCCACCCACTGCTCCTCCCTCCCTCCATTGTAAAGTTTATTTTGTCAGCTATCTATACCCATTCCATAGGACCTGCAACTAGAAGGCTCCAGGAAGTGGGAACCAGTGGTCTTCCAGATGTTGCTAAGTTTCATTCTCAGCTAACATGGCCATTGATTAAGGGTGTTGGGTTAAAATGAAGCAACATCCAAATTCCAGTCCAGAATTACTCTATTTCTGTGGATAATGCGACTGTCACAATGGAGTGCTGTTTTCATTTGCAGCTGCCTGTATTGCTTCTATGGAACTGACCAATGCATGAACCCTAAAAGGAAAGAATTAATGATGGCAAATGGGGAAGCGACAATGAATAAATGCCGAGTTATATTGAGTCTCTCTTGTTTCTGCTGCTTCCTACTGGCACCGCAGTGTCTGTTGATGGCTATTTGTGCCCCATTTACCATAAATATAAGTGAAGGAATCTCAGCTTAGAATATTCACTATACTGTTTGCAGGATTTCAGGTATATCGTAAGGCTGCCTATCAAACATTAAGTGAGCTTGGGAGGGAATGGAGCTTCCTGTTCAAAGGAGCTGGCTTATATGGCCACAGTGGCTTTGCCTTGGAAATGGAAGAACGAGTGAGTTCCTTTATTTGCCAGATGGTGTTCCTAAGAAGCAATAGTATGTAACTATTCTTCCTATCCTGCAGGTCTATCAAGAGCTAGAGAGCCTACAGTTACTCCTACGTGGGAAATCTTCTGCCTCTTTACTACTGCCTCCACAGCAACCTCACACACCCCAAGAAGACTACTATTCATCCATGCCTCTTAATGAACCCGAGGAAAGTGATGAAAGCCTAGAGGCCAACTCCAAACTGTTGAGCTACAGAAGAGTGACCAGAGAAAGTGTGTCTATTGGCCAGTTAGGTACGATATTCTGCAGACATCTCTTTCTCCCACTCCATTCAGAGGCTTTGCCAGACAGAATGATCAGCCGGCTAAACAGATAACAGAAAGCTATAAGGGTGGGGTTCACACAAGATGACAAGCCAAATATAAGCAAACAACATTATATATCATCAAGGCCATGTTGCGGCAAATAACAGCCATATATTTAAAGCAGTGTTTATCAACTACCAGATGTATAGACTTCAGCTCAGAATTTTCAGCAATGGCTGCATGGCTGCACTGCTTGGGAAATCCAGTGAGCTGAACACCAAAGAGCTGGAAGTTACTAAGGTTGGAAATTTAAAGTATTTATTAAGCATAATGAAATATTTGCTAATTAGAAAAATGATTGGGAAACAACCACATTTATTGGATCAGCTGACTTCAATAATTAAGGCATTTGTTTGGAATACTTTAATGTGTCCTTGTTCCAACAAGTACAGATGTGCAATGAATGCCTGTAATATAGACAGAAATTCCAAATGTTTATTTTTAAATGAAAATAACAACTGTGGGCTGTGGGCACTTGGTTGTCAAGCGTGTTTATGTAAATGTAATAGACTGAAATATTTTCCCTCCTGTGCTTTGCTGTCAGATGGAAGGAATGATGCAATTAAGAAGGTAGGCCTCCACTCACATTAAACCAGTTATTTGTGGAATGTATTTTGAGATCAGATACAATATGACACAAAACCTGATTTATTAAGCTCCCAGTTTCAGCCTCTAGAGTCTCCAGATGGGTAAGAAAATGCCTACCTCAAACCCTGGCAAGATGTGGCCGCCTGGTGTATCAGTAATATGGAGCAAGTTGGAGCCGTAGCCTAACATGGCTTTAAATACTGTTCCACATCCGTGTTAATTACTTGACCTGTCCATCTGATGTTTTACAGCTTGTTTGGTCAATTTTGTTTTAATCATTGGTTGTTCTGCTGGGCTGCAGCTTTTTAAAAATGCATTTCTTCCTTGCTTGTTCTGTGCCATCTCCACCCAGCCCCACATCTGGTAACTTTCAGGCACCCTTATTTTAACATGTTACTATCTTTCACTATTTTTATTTTATTTCAATGTATGTGCTCAGTAAGACTTAACAGCTTTAATAGGATAGCAATACAAATAGAATAGAATAGAATTATTTATTGGCCAAGTGTGATTGGACACACAAGGAATTTGTCTTTGGTGCATATGCTCTCAGTGTACATAAGCCGCCCAGAGTCCCTTGGGAGTTGGGCGGCATACAAATTTAATAAATAATAATAATAATAATAATAATAATAAAAAGACAAGATACATTCATCAAGAATCATAAGGTACAACACTTAATGATTGTCATAGGGTACAAATAAGCAATCAGGAAACAATATTAATATAAATCGTAAGGATACAAGCAACAAGTTACAGTCATACAGTAATACAAATGCATTAAAGTAGGAGTGAAGGTACTTAAAAGGTACAACTTAAAAGCAATGCTACAACCAAGGTGCCTTTTAAGAAGCTCAAAATGTAACGGTTGCTTCATCTGGCACCGAAAATACCCAGGGTGGCGTCTGGAGAACAGCTAAATGACATATTGCCAATCGGAATGATAATGTGGGAAAGGCCTTGAGACACTGGGCAAAGATGCTGCCAAGGGAACTGCCAGATAAGAGACAGCATAGCCTGCATTTGGATAGTTGGATGGGGCAAAAGGTTCAGAAGATACGCTGTCTTGTTTCTCGGGCTGTAAAGGAGGTGGGGGGGGGGGGGGGGAAGACTGTACTTTCATACTTGCAAGACTCTGTCAATATAGCTTTACAGTAAAGAAGAATTAGCTCATCTAGTTGTGATTCTTATCTGGTTTACTCCAGGAGATAGACACTAATCCAGCTCTTCTGTTAAGGGCCTGTTTGATGATCCAGGTAGGCTGTCACTTAGTGATGGTCTCCTTTCTTTCCGCAGGTAACTCTGCTCCTCAGATTGTCATCAACCCGGCACGGAGGCGCATGATGGAACGGCTGGCACTCTATCATGAGGGGGAGCTTGACAGCCTGGCTGTGCTTGCCTCTACACCTTCAGGAGAAGGTAACGGCCCCACCTCTGTAATGCTGTGCAGCTGGAGGTGGCACTATTCAATCTCCAAACTGGTTCTGTTAAATTAGGGAGTGACATTTCAAGAAGGGCAGTTCAGTTCCAATCATCATTGTTCAGTTTCACTTCATCAATTGGCGTGATACTTCAGTAGAGAAGTATCAAAATAAATAAATAGGCTTTAAGATCAATAGAAGTCTGAAGCTTGCATAGACAAATCTGAATAGAACATGTCATGATGGTTTATGTGCTTTAAATACTGTGACCTTATACACTGCAGATAAGTTTGGACAAATAGCCTTTTTTCATGTAGAAAAGCCGTACAATAGGAGCAGCAGGTGTGACATTCCTGGCTTGCTCTGCATAAGCTGTTTACTTCAAATATATAAAGCCTCTGTAGAAACAATGGCTCCATTTTAATCTCTGCTCTGACATCTGTATTTTCATGTTGTATATATACCTGGAAATGAATTCCTGAGGATCCATTAAGCAGTGCAAATTTATAGCCCACATGAGAATTGAGAGAGTTTAAGGCCTTGTTTAATAGTTAGGATCCATTCATTTTGTTTGTTCTCAGTTGCTCCTCCTGATATCCCTCTGAATGTCTGCCTGCTGCTGGATTATGCCTTGTCAGAAATTTCTGAACCTCAAACCTCAAGTTTCTCAAAAGATTCAAACAGCAAGAAAATGCATCTGAAGTCAAATTTATTTCCTTACCTAATTTGTAGAATCTGGTTTTACTTATACAGCAGAATGTCAAGGCTATTTAAGCAGGCCAAGATGGGTAAAAAATGAGGCATTTGGGGTAGGGCAGGAGTTGGACAAAAGAAGATTCTCAGGCTGTATAGGAGAGATCTTGAATGGCTGGGTATTTGAAAATGATTATGATGTTAAGGTAAAGTTTGAAAATGGTGCTAGAGAAGGAAAGTAAAAAAAAAAAAACCTTGCTATAAAACCGATTTACTCAGAAGCTATCTTTGGTCCCTTTTTGCCATCAGAGAAACTGGTTCAGAATCCTATTAAAACAGATATACTTCCTTCATGGGCATCCACGGTTCTTCCCAGACTATTGTTAGACAGCTTCTGATCCTATGTTGTGAAATACGAAGTTTGGGCTCCTCAGATTTTACAGCATTTGTACGCCCAAAGGCCATTTTCTCTGCTGTGCAGGTGGGATTCTTCCTAGTTTTGGTAAAACAGGCAATGTAGCAAACCTTTGCCTTCTCACTACATGACAGAATGCTTTAGTTCCCCCCCCCTCAAAAAAAAAATCCCTTCACCTAAAAAATTGGGATGGAAGTTAATTGTCCCTTTCTTTTTCCTCAACACAAAGAGGCAGTACAATGTATATATCCTGGGAGTAGTCATATGGTGGTGAATATGAAGGAATGTTTAATCATGTGCATTCTGACCATATAGTCCAAAGTGGTACAGTACAGGTGATTTACCACCTGATCTCCTGTTTGTACAAAGTATGTCACAAAGTCAATTCTTCTTGCCTGTTTCTTTTTCCTATTTACAGTCAAGCTTGCCATTTCACTAATGCCCACAGTACAGCCCTAATAGTGGTGATCAGAGAAATTTGGTGTGTCACTACTTTTTTTTTCAGATTTAATTTTCCCTAGTCCCAAATGAACTGAGCGGGGAAAAATACCTTGGGGAAGAAAAATCATCAGAAGATGCCCAGGTTAAAACATTTCCTTCACTTCTGCTATTGCTGATCCCTGAAATAAAGGCCTTGTAAGCAATGCAGATGTGAGGCATTCCATGAGAAGGAAAGGAAAAAGCAACAGGCCTGCCATTTTACTCTGAGCTCGACTACCTGGTTTATGTGGTGTATTATGTATTGCTGTATTTCCATACCTCCTTAGCATAAACAATGATGTCACTCAAAATGTTTTTGTTACCCAGCTTACCCTGTGGAGTTTGCTGATGTCCAATAAGTTTTCCATCAGAAAATGTTGAAGCATAGTAATCATATTTGCTAACATTCTTCCTACTTATTGTTGGTTGACATTTACAACACTTCTCCAAAAGCAAAATTATGGGAAAAAATACATACATAGAAGAAATTGCTCTTCAAATAACTGTGCACTGCAGCAAAGATATACACTGATCTTTAAAGTTTAGGCTTCTCTTTGCCACTATGAGGTTTAGATATGTGGGCCCATTTTATATGAAATGATTGTATTTAGGGGTGACTTTTTTATTTTTAAGTTAAACTAATATGAGTTTTGTTGAAATAAACCAGGCTTCAATCTTGCTTAGCAAGATGTCTCCCATAGAAGCCAAACAGAAGTCTCTGGGACGCCCCCAAGCTGGAGATATTAATGGCACATCAATCCCCCATATTAACTGATACTCTGTTGCATACTACTTCTGAACATTTACTCCAAGATAACATCTACATGGAACTGCTCATTTTGCCACAGGGTTAACTTATTATCACTACGTTGATAATATTCAGTTATACATCTGTCCCAGGCCATCTTAGTGAAGGTGGTGAGGTTCTTTCTTGGCCTGGAAGCTGTACAGATTAGAATGGAGCAGCTCTGAAAAAATTAGCTGTGGGTTTTAGGATCCCCTGTACTTGGTGATTTCCCACCATTCATAGTTCTCAATCGGGTCACGCTCCCCCAGGCAGTTTGTACAAAGTCTGGGAGTTCTGCACTCGCAGGTCCTGTTCAAGTAGGGTCTTTGCACAAGTACATCTTGTGCATCAGTTGCACCCATTTCTATATTAGTAAGCATTACTGGCTGTCACTCATGTCTTAGTCACCTTCTGATTAGACTGTTGCAACATAGTCTATGTGGAGCTGCCTTTAAAAAAGCGCTTGGAAAGTTCAGCTGGTTCAAAATGTATACCGCCTGTGCCAAGACATGCCCATGGAACACTCCTGTATAGGCTCTCAGTGGGCTTACAAATGCTATTGAAAAGTTGTCACCTTTAAAGCCGTATGTACTCATGAGACCAATCTGGCAGAGTGGGTCTGCTCCAGGCCTCCCCGGTGAAGCGTTACCTGGTGGGACTCAGGAAACATGCCTTCTCAATCACAGCACCTGTCCTGTTGTATAGCCCTGAGTTACAAATAGCCAAGCCTATTGGCCTATTGGAAGAATTGGCTCTTTATCCAGGCACTAGAGCTGGGATGAGGATGGAGTTCTGGCATGGGTGTGTGTTTGTTTGATGAGTTTATACTTTTTAGGGGCTTTGAGCCAGTTTCTTTTGAATTGGAATTGTATAGTTTAGTTACGTTTTATTTCTGTTTAGAGTTCCTTGGGTAGAAATGTTTTAAGTAAATAAACAAACGCGGGAAGTCATTCTTTTCAGAGGATGTCTGTCCTTTATCCAATATAGCACAAAATCATCCGAGAAACTAAATCCAAGCTCTTTGACACATTGCAGTGGCAGTAATCTGGTCATTAGGTCACTCATTCCCCACGTGGGTATTCTCCAGATGTGTTAGATTTTAACTCTCAATCACAGCTAGAGGATACTAGGCTTGGGAGTAGCTTTGGGAAAGATGGACTGAAGGCAACCCAGACAGATTTATGGTCCTATTGTGCTATTTCTGTATTCCAGTTTTGGGACAGGTGAGAAACTGCTAGCTGATAAAGAACAGTTGGAAAAATTTTATTCTGCGAGAGGTTGAAACCTGGGTTTCTTTTTTTTTCTCCCCTTCAGACGGCGTTGCTGAGCCACCTCGTGAACCTGAAGAGAGTGATGAATTTGAGTGACAAATTCAACAAACACAGGATCAAAGTTCTCATAGCGCTGACAGCACTTTGCAAATTATAAGGGTCATGCTATCCTCCTTTGGATACCATGCCTGTTCCCTTAGTTGGTACCAGCGTGGCACGTGTTTCTGGTAGAATTTGGCTTCAGGCCAGCAATCTGCCATCAATGGAAGTCACCATTGGAGTTATGAATGGAGATCAAAACTGGTGGGGTGAGAGTGGTGATGATGTGGATTTTCATGGTCATACAAGTTCCTCACTACATGCTCCCTTTCACCGAATAGATAATAAAACATTTTATATATTTGTAAGTTGTATCATTTAGTTTATAGTTTATATGATTATTCGCAGGGCGTAGATGTTTACAATAGCTATAAACAAAACTACCTCCTGTGGAAGAGGAAACTTAGAAAGCAGAATCTTTGTCCTATCAAGAGTTTTCAGAAAGGCGAGAACATCTGCTTTCTCTCGTGCCATCTTCCCCTTATTTTCACTGCAAGGAACTGAGCTGTGAAACCATATGGAAGCAAAGCTCCCAAAGACCATACACGGTGGATTATGGATTTTTCAACCAGATGGTTATCAAAGTGGTAGGTTTTATTATTATTATTTAATACAGAAAACCACAAAATTAAGAGGAAAGTACAGTGAAAGGGAAAAATTTAAAAACCCCAAATTTAGATACAATGATTATAATAAAGAGAAACAGGAAAGAAAAAAATAGAAAACATCTACATGATGTCGGGAGGGTAAGTTTTGTCCATTGACTTTATTTATTTATTTATTTATTTTGCTATGCTGCAGTTGTGATGGAGCCATGATAGATTCTGTTTTAGGAATGTAGTTCAACATCACAGTAAGATGTTTCTATTCAAAACTGAACTATGCTAAATATTAATAATGTTGAATAATTACATTGCATCAGTGTGAAGGGAGAAGTTGTGGTAGGAAAAGGTTAAACTTTGGACAAAGGACATGAAAGTTCAAATTCATTCTTAGCCATGGAAGCTCAGTGTGTGACTTTGGCCAGTCTGTCTCGGCCCAAACCCTGATGATAGGATGGGATAGAAGGGGTAGTGCTATGTACCCTAAACCAAGCTCCTAGATAAAATTAAAAGTATACAGGTAGTCCTCGGCTTACAATAATTCATTTAGTGACTGTTCAAAGTTACAATGGCACTGAAAAGTGTGACTTATGACCATTTTTCAGAGTTACCACCTTTCCAGCATCCCCATGATCATGTGATCAAAATTCAGAGGCTTAGCAACTGGTTCATACTTATGACCATTGCAGGTCCCAGGGTCGTGTGATCACTTTTTGCAACCTGAGAAGCAAAGTCAATGGGGAAAGCAGATTCACTTAACAATCAGGTTACTCAACTACAGTGATTCACTTAACTGTGGCAAGAAATGTTGTAAAATGGGGCAAAACTCAATTAACAAATTCTCACTTAACAACATAAATTTTGGGCCTAATTGTGGTCGTAAGTCGAGGACTACTATATTCCTGTAGCCAACTTAGTGGGCTCAGGAAATCACTGTTTGCACAGGCCTTAAGAAAGAAAACAACAGGTACAGTGACCTTGCAAAGGCAGTTATTCAGAATAAAAGGAAAATGACTTCATCATATGACTGTTAAGCCCTTTCGTTCGAATCATGCTCCGGAGCAGTTCTCCTACATTGAGACAGGCGTGTTTCTCCACATGGATCAAGTGATTCCATTTTGCACTTCCAAAAGGTGAATCTGCTCCATTCCACCCCCACCCACCCCCAAAATGATACCGCCATCGGAAAAGCATCTGCCTCTGTAACAAGTTGTGCTTCAAAGGTTCTGATCTTATACCTTAGTGTATTTGTATGGCACTGTCAACAACCTTAAGTGTTAGCTACGACCTAACTGCCATGTAAAAGCTGTATGCAGATACTGCCTCTTGGAAATGCCACCTTCCTACCGGTAGTATTCCATCAGAAACTTCAATTGGCTGAAAGGACTTTTCTAATGGAATTATTTTACAGGTAGTCCCTTGACTTACAACAATTGGGACCAGAATTTCTGTTGCTAAGCAAGGCGATTGTTCAGTAAGTTGTACGTGATTTTACAATCTTTTTTGCCATAGTTGTTAGCCGAATTATTCTTATTATTAATTCTAATTAAGTAAGTTATTAAATGAATCTCATGGTCGTTAAGCAAATCCATCTTCCCCATTGATTTTGCTTGTCAGAAGCCAGCTGGGAAGATCGCAAAAGGTGATCACATGACCCTGGGACACGGCAACTGTCATACATTCCGGTTGCCAAGCACCTGAATTCTGATCACATGACCCTGGCGATGCTGTGACTGTTAAGTGTAAGGCCTGGTTATAAGTCACTTTTTTCAGTGCTGCTGTAACTTCACAGTCACTAAACAATCAGTTGTAAGGTGAGGACTACTGTATAAACCAGCAACTTTTTTTCTCTCCTATGTGGTTTTATAAAACAGCATTATGTTCAACAGAAAATAAACTGAGTGATACTGTGTAGATCTCACCAACTATCTTCAATAGCTTTTTGAAGAAACTGGCATATTTTAGTAGACTTTTTATTCTTTTAAACCACATTACAGTATGTTCTTGTACTGTTAAGAGTTTCTCCTTTGATTAAGACTGTTCATTGAAGTTATAGATTATTTCACTGAGCTTAGCCGGTGTCTGCTCATTAAGGTAAGGAAGAGAAAAGCACAATGGAACTGCAGCACATCGCATACCTTGGACCAAAAATGACCAGTGAGTCGAGAGAAGAATGCCCACTGGGCCAGTTCCCGATCCCACACTTTGAGGCTTACAAAACCAAAGCAACACATTGTCCCCAGAACTATAATCCAGATGGAACTGGCATTGCCAAAATGTCTTTGCACTTTCAGTACTCTCCAAAAAACAACAATTATATGTCCACTCAATGCCAACTCAAAACCCTGTGGGTGAAGCACTGCCAGGACATAACTAGTCAGTGAAGTCACTTCTATGGCTAGAAAAACATATGGTTCCCACCCATTTTCAAGAAAAAGGCACCAAACAATGACCCAAGCAAAAATTGGTAGTGTTAACAACTGATCTAACACAGCTGCCCAATGATGCTGTGTCCACAGCCGGACCCATTGTGTAGGCCCATATAAAAGCGCCATGAGGGCAAAGACCTCTTGAAAGTAGGTCTGCCTACTCTTGTCACCTGGTGGCCACCAATACCAACCCAGAAGTAAGTAGGCAAAATTGATTAAGCAATTTGCTGGCATAGCTAGGAAGGCTGGCATTCCAGGCACTGTTGGTTCAGCATAATGCTCGTAGCCAGTATCTGTGTGAGCACCATCAAAAATTCCCAAAGCCACCGCTAGTATGCAAAGCAGCAGGCCTCCAGTCGCATGCAAGAACGGCTTGTTGTCTTCTGACTTCATAGCTGTCTTTTTCAAAGTCTTGAGTCTTGCTCTCTGCACCGCTGCCAAACAACCGCCATTGCTACAAATGCTTTGTTTTCAATTATTTATTCACTTGTTTTGCCAGTCTGTTGAAGTCCCATTCCTCCTAGAATAGCTTACGGAAAACAAGAGAGCATGAAATGGATGACGCAGCTGATTAGTTTCCCAAGATGAATTTACTGCCCAGGGTAGGCTTTGATACTTTCCCCACTAATGCTGCACAGGAAGTGAGTGGGTTCAGTTAAACTCTTCTCTTAGAAACCTGAAAGCTTGGTGACATTTTGCATTGCTGAAAACACTCATCCTCCCTCTCCTGCTCAAACAGCCAACAGCAGGAGATTACTCAAGCAAAGGCCCAGCATGTTTTCTTGGCAGCTCCTGTACTCACAATTCTAGCTGTTATGAAACAGCTGTAGTGGCAGGATTGGCTATTGGTGACATCACTGCTTAGTGGGGGAAATGGGGAGGGTAGGGTTGTTTCCTTCCCATGATCTTCTGTTTTGTAACTATGGAGACAGCAAGTGCTAGATAGTAAGCCTAGAGAGCTCTTTAAGCTCAGGCTACAAAACTTTCTGTTCTCCAGTCTTTCTTGCAAACAAGTTGCTTTCCTACGTATCATCTTTGCAGACACATCTACTGCACCCTCTTAGAAATAAATCTATGGTATTATTTAAAAGACATTTCAGAAGTAATTTAGAGTTGGGAAGAGATTCAGGTGGGGAAAAGTTCAATTAATATTATAAACAGCAATGGGAAATCACAGCTGCTACTGTAGTTCTGGTGTTGGCTTTTATACGCATCAAGTTCTTCCCAAGAACCTAGGATCTTGTAATTAATTGGTGTAAGTATACTGGTAGTCCCCAACTTATGACCACAATTGAGCCCAAAATTCATGTTGCTGAGTGAGAAATTTGTTATGTGAGTTTTGCCCCATTTTACGACTTTTCTTGCCACATTTGTTAAGTGAATCACTGCAGTTCTTAAATTAGTAACTTGGTTGTTAAGTGAATCTGGCTTCCCCATTGACTTTGCTTGTCAGAATGTGGCAAAAGATGGCCACATGACCCCAGACAGTGTAACCATCATAAATGTTGAGTCAGTTGTCAAGAATCAGAATGTAAATCACATGACTATGGGGATGTTGCAATGGTCATAAGTCTGAAAAATGATCATAACTCACTTTTTTCAGTGCCGTTGTAACTTCGAATGGTCACTAAGTGAAGTATTGTAAGTCGAGGACTATCTGTATATGTGAATCCAAGCAGTGTGGTCCTTTGTAATTGACAGATGGAAATTTTGTCAATGTACAGATTTTTTTAAAATGCCGTTCAAGATTTTTTGGTATTGTATTGCACCCAATGTTGTTTATTAATTTAGCAATAACTGTATTATTATTTAGATGGGGGGAAAAGATTATTTCCACATCAAGCTTGGCTCCTAATGACCACATGGACCAGGCCTGAGGTTTTCCTGCCAATTGCATGGAATTTGCTCACCACTGCCTTGTAGTTTGACTTGCAACATGACTTACAGCTCTGCTATCCGCTTGAGATACCCCATCAAGTCCCACAAAGCAAGATGCTATAGCCCTGGGATTCTTTCATCCAAGTGCTAGATGTATCCAAACCTTCCCCCCCACCCCCAATATCACTCCAGGATAGCTAGATACTGCCACCTAGCGGAGCATCAGGAAAATGCTTCCAATTACGGAATACCAAAAAAAAAAAAAAAAAAAAAAAAAAAAAAAAAAAAAAAAAAAAAAAAAAAAAAAAAAAAAATAAAAAAAAAAAAAAATAAAAAAAATAAAAAAAAAACAAAAAAAAAAAAAAAAAAAACACCATCCGGACAATACAGTACATTGTCTATTTGGTTCAACTGGGGTGGGAGGGAACACTTCTCCGAAATTCTGATCACCATTTTGGATGGTCCATTCAATACAAAATCTGCATAGAGCATGGAGTGTGCAGGGAATGCAAGACAAAACTGGGGTACATCACCACTTCTCTCCACACATCAAACCCCAGGGTGATAGCCAGCTGGCCTCCTTTGATCTCCCTAATGTTTTCCCCTCTGCTGCATCCCCTCCCCTCCCTCCACCAATGTCCTTCAATTTTTCTTGCTCTTCTGCTTCCAATCCACAATTCAGGACAAAACAGCCCATTTTGGTATCTGAGCCAAACACAAATGTTTCGGGTCAGATACAAACTACCTAAATTCAGTTGCTACAGTATGTGTAAAGGATGGTTCATGCACCAGTGGCTTTATATAGATAGATCCCTATTCCTAATTAACACTACCTTCAGGTCCTGGGGATTTTTATTCAGGAAACATCTGGTTGTCCTCCTGATCAGAAGTATTAAACTGGAAGTCGTCGTCTTGAGCCCATGTACTGTATACCTTTTCTCTAAGCTGAAGGGAGTATCTATTTGTATGCTTGCAACCACTCAAACTGCTTATTCAAAAAGGGGTGGCATAATAACCCGGGGAATTTCATGGCTCAGGAATATTAATTTTCTTGGTCTTTGTCTGAAACCTATGGACGTCCCAATATTGCTCAACTACAACATCCAGCTTTTTCATTTTTATGTCGTAGCTCAATACCATTACATAATGCCCCATTCCTACATTTTACTGCATTAATTATCTGAAAGCAAATCCAGGTGTTACCTTAATTATGTTCCCAAACATATACTTATTGGTAATGACTTAGAGCAGCGGTCCCCAACCTTTTTGGCTGCACGGACAGGCGGCGGTGGGGAAAGAGGGGATTGGTTCGCACGCTCAACCTAATCCCGCACATGTGCAAATGAAGCTTCATGCGCTCGCCCGCCACTTGCACGGCCTGCTTCCCAACAGGCCTCAGCCCTGTAGTTGTCCATGGCTCAGGAATTGGGAACCCCTGACTTAAGAGGAAGGAGGCATTTTGTGATAAGAAATCAACAGGCAAGAATATCATTTTTGTCTAAAATATTATTCGTCAATAACAAATATAACTCATTTAAAAATTACCGTTATGTGAAATTCAGAGCAGAATGGATGAACTGCTAAGGAGCAAGTAGAAGCGCCCACTTAAAGTGATGAGACATTACCAACAAATTTTCCATTAAAAGCTGAATGAACCCTGATTATCAATAAGGTGCAAATATCACAGCAAGATTGCCTTCAGATTATTAGTTCATTTTTACTCAGCATGGAAAATGACATTGGAAGCAAAATTATAAAATAATGATCCATCTAAAACAGCCCTGAATTCTTTGGGTTTCCCCAAAGCTAAAAAAGTTGCCCAAAAGCAATTAACATATTGATTTGCAGAGAGAGAATGCTCGGAGCATCCCTTCTCCTGAGAGTGTGAACATCAATATAAGGTCCCTCCCTAAATAAACTTGTTTACACCAGCGTAATTCAACACTATTTTCATCCTCTCATTGAAAGGAAGACACCAACAAATTCACTTCAAAGAGAGGCTTTGTCCCTGCCATTCCAGTTGAAACCACAGGTGATGTGTTCCTGTACTGCTAACGTTATGATGAAATTCATCACCTGTATTTAATTTCATTTCTTCTGACAATTTTTATATTATTTTATATTATTTACCAAGATATAAAAGTGTACTCCAATCTAAAACAATAACACAGTATATTTTTATTTTTGCCTTTATCTTGGTAAAGTAATATTATGATTTAGTGATTATAACACTTAAATTTTTAGCACTTTAATACTTGCATTTTATTCCTAAATTTTAGTTTATCCTAATTTAATCAGAAGTTTTCATATATTTCCATTTGAGGTCAGCAAATGCTATTACAAAAGTATATACTATTCTGGTCAGTGAACACAATAAAGATGTTCTGTTCTTTTTCATCAGTTGTAATTTTGGAGAGACATGGATGTCTCTTCATAACCAACCTGCTTTCTCCTACCTACCCAACATAAACAGAAACAACACTCAAGAGTTACAGAATGATTGAACAAAGGTTCAAAACATTTGAGAGTGGAGGGAGAATGCAAGATAAAATTGGCAGAAGAAGGTACAGGAAAAAGAGAGTACGGTAAGTCATGGACTTCTAAGAGGAGATCATCTTTGCACAATCAACCTTGATTTGAATGAATAATACTGAGGCTGTGTTATTCATAATTCACTGAACAATGATTTACTGACTCACCCAAGTACCCAGGTTTGTACACCATACTGAAACATAGATGAATCACGCTACTGTAATTTGTTTCATGTACACCATGATCTACAAACTAGGCAAATATATAATAACCTTGTGTATTATGCAAACCCACTCTGTGACAATAAATCACACCATCCTTAGGGGGACCTAAAAAGAGGGACCTTGACAATATATTTATTACTATGGTGAGAAAGTTAACCATAGTATTGCATGTATCTATAGGAACCAATGTCTCCATAAGGACAACTGCATAATATACATAAACATCCAGGATTAAATTATATTACAAGTTTTCTAAATTGCAATCCAAAAATGTGTATTTCAAATATGGTATTTACATGAATATTGCACATTTGTATGGAAAATTAAAAATGAGGGGGGAATCAAAGGGCCTTGAGGAGCCAATTTAAAATTAAAAATGAATTAGTAAAAGAATTCCAAAGTGTTTTGTAAAAAAAAAATGATTACATGTTTTAATTTTTAAAACCTTTCACTATTTATTATGTATGAACCAGCCAATAGCTGGAGCTCTCTGGGAAATGTATAATAAAACACACTAAAATGCAATTTAAATTTAAATAAAAATGTAAAATAAACTATAAACATTACATAAACTAAACAGCTATTATTCAAAAACTAAAACAATATCCAGATCCCATCAGCCAAAGAATGTCGGATGGCGAGGACTAGAAGATGGGCTTTTTCCACATTGGCCCCTGCTTTATGGAACATCCTCCCTTTGAATGGCTCTAACAGTTAAATTTTTGTAAGCCCCTAAAAACCTGGCTATGTTCCTGAGCCTGGGGTGCGGAATGCGTCAAGGGCCCTGTTTCCCAGCTGCATTGCTAACTGGTCAAATATTTCAGCTGCTTTGTATGTTTATTTTGGATGTTTTTGTTTATTTATTGTTTTCAGATGTTTTTAGTGGCTTAATTGTATTTTTTTGAATTGTAAACTGCCCAGAGTCATTGACTGGCTGGCTGTAGGAAATGAATGAATGAATGAATGAGAATTGAGATACATTAAAAGCAGTTAAAAAGCTAGGAAGATACAAAGGTCTTCACCTGGCACCAAAATGGTGTTACTTACTATGGGCACCAATCAAGACACACTGCTGAGGAAATTCCAGGAATGAAATGCCACCACAGAAAAGTCTTTGCCCTTTGCAGAGGTTTGGCTCAGCTATTTTGGTGAGAGGACCTGGTGAAGGCCCTCAATTGATAACCTTAAGGTCATACAGGAGAAAGCAGTCCTTCACCTAAACAGTTTAGTTTAAGCAGTTTAGTGCCTTAAAATCAACACTTTGAATTGAGATCAGAAATGGACTGGCAGTCAGTGTAAATCACAAAGAACCGGTATCACTAAATTCACATCAGCCAATCCCACTAAGCCAGCGATGTCAAACTGGTGGCCCGTGGGCCGGATGCGTCATGCGCAAGCCACGCCCACCCTGGCTCCGCAAAGGCAAAAAAGTCACGATACGTCATGATATGTCACGTGACGCAATCGAGTTTGACACCCGTGGACTAGTCTAGTTGCTTTATGAGCTTGAACAAAGAGAGCATCAAGGACTACTCATTTCAACTCTGACCTACAAATATTCTCCTCTATTGGTAACTGCTTTATTTTGAACTAATTGAAGTTTGCAGATCATTTTCAGAGGCAGCCTATATACAACGTATTGCAATAATCCAACTAGGGAATTACCAGACTCTGAATAACTGTTACAAAGCTTTTTCTGTCCAATAAGGTCACAGTTGATAAATCAACCAAAGCTGATAACAAGGCACTCCATGATATGAAGGCCTCAAGTGGCAGGGATAGATCTAGGAGCACCCCCAAATTGTGAACCTGCTTCTTTAGGGCAAGTTCAGACCCCTCCAGGAAAGGCAGGGCACCACTCAGCTTGGCAGATGCATCATCCACAAACAGCAAGTGCATCTTGTCTGGACCAAGTCTGTTTATTGACCTTTGTTCAATCCATTAGCACTGGTTCAAAACGCCAAGTGCCTTACCTGTGTTGCACTCCGTCTTTTCCCCAGTGCAGGTCACCCCACAAGACAAATAAGGCAGTTCCTGTTCCATAGCTAGGTCTGAAACGGAAAGGGATTTGGAAAATCAGCTTCATTCAAGACAGCCTGGAATTGATTTGCCATAGCCTTTTCAGGCTCCTCGAATTACCATTAGAACTTCCAGTTGATGTTTTCTTCCAAGCCTCCATTTCACTTTTCTAATGTCAATTAGTGCTTTGTCTTGTCTTTCCCCTACCAATATGATTTCAGACCTGCTGGAGCCCTACTTTACAGGACTGTAACCTTAATCTTTCAATTTCTATTCATGGCTTTTTCTAGCCTATAAGTCTCAAACAATGAATGGTTGCCATTTATTTTAATACTTCAATATCTGACTCCTATATTTAAGAAAAAAACCAATCACAATTATTGTCCCAGTAATGCTAAACTGTATATTAAATTATCTTCAGTGGATTTGTGTTTTGCAAAGCAGATCTGTTGCCAGCTTTCTAAAATCTTGTTGCTCATGGGATATAAATATCAATCTCAAAATCAATCTGAAAATATCCTCAGGTAAAGTACACACTTGGACAGAAAGTGACGTGACAAAACTATAAAAAAATTTGGCAGAGCACAAGGCAAAAGTACAATTACTTCATATCTAATAAACATACGTACCCTTTTTCAGTGGCATCATGAGTGTGTATTTTTAAAAAATAGAACTATTTTCTTCTGCAATATATCAGGGGTCAAGCCCATATTTCAGCTGAAGAAAAAAAAATTGTTCCTCTGTTTTCACTAAAATATATTACATATCCATAGAAAAATCTCAACAAAATTTCTATGCAGCTAGAGCACTAAGACCACCCAACTTAAATACTCTGGGGAATTTAAAAATATCAAGTATATATAATTAAAACACAATCACCCTAACTCCAGGCCTGGGAGCACAGCCAGGTCTTAAGGGACTTCCTGAACACTGTTGATTGATTACATTTATATGCCACCCAACTCCCAGTGACTAGGAGAGAAATCTGGAGTGAAAGCTGTAAGTCTCTCCAGATAATGCTTTTCCCCAAGGCAGAGACTCTGACAAGGCACACTTTCATAATCCCACAAGATGACAGCATTTCATTGAAGAGACCTGGAGCACACACCTACCCTGCCAGGTGGACACACCAGGTGGGCAGAAACAACTGGAGATAATCCCTCAGATTGCCATGAAGAGGTTTGTAGGTAATGACTACTGTATTTTTCGGAGTATAAGACGCACCTTTTTCCCCACTAAAAGAGGGTGGAAATGTTGGTGCGTCTTATACACCGAATACAGCCATTTTTGGCCTCCCGAAGCCCCGCCCCCGTGTCCCATTTTTGTGAAAAATGGGCCATTTTTCGCAAAAACGGGGGTGTTTTTGCCTTCTCCCAGCCCCCAGAAGCACTCTGCAGGCCTCCCAAACCCTGTGCACGCCCCGTTTTTCTGAAAAACGGGTGAAAAAGGGCCCATTTTTGCAAAAAACGGGGCGCGCAGAGGGTTTGGGAGGCCTGCAGAGTGCTCCTGGGGGCCGGGGAGGAAAAAAATCTTTTTTTCCATACTTACCTCTTCGAAATCTTGGTGTGTCTTATAGTCCGAAAAATACGGTAACAGTTTAAATTGCACCTGGAACCAAATATCAGTTATATACTGTGGCATTTTTCCTATAAGAAATGGGTAACCAATACAACTCATGTTAAAGTAATGACACATAGCATAACTTGATGTGAAAACAGCAATGTATTCGGCCTACAGTAATGGATAAGTGCCTACAGCAACCTGCAATAATTTCTCCCTGCACTTTTCATGCTAGATGTCACATACTTAGCAGTCCAGATGGGTGCTTTTCAAATTCGGAGAGGAAACCCAAAAAAGCATAATATTTAAAAGGGGGAAAACAAATATTTCAGTATGGAGAAAAAAAAGAAGGGCAAATTATCTGAGAAATTCTTGTGTTGGCATTAGGATTTTATTTAGACAGTATATATACTGTGCATAAGGATAAACCATGATAAAATATTAATGCAGGCATAAAGCAGGAAAAGAAAATATGCCCAACCAGGTTAAGGGGAATTGCATTAATCAAAACATGTTTAACAAAGCTCTATTGGGCCATCTGACTTGGTTTCCTAATCTTTTCAAAGGTACAATTTGCAATCTTCTGTCACAATCTCTTTATAAAATAGACACACAAACGGAAAAAAATGTGACAATAAAAGCAACCAAAAATATAAAAAGCTTTTGCATGCTGGTGGGATTGAAATGAATCAACTTTGAAATCTTTATAATTTAGCCCACTCCTTGTTCCCATTTGCTTTTTCTGTTGTTTAAAATTATTTTTTAAAATATATATTATATTCTGAATCTTAGTATTATTCTTTCATTTTGGACAATTATGTGACTGCAGCTGACCACACCAGCATGGCCACACAGCACCACTGGAGCAGCCAAAATTTTGCCAAATTTCAATCCCACAAGAGTCATGGGTCCCAGATTTTGGATGCATTCTGTAAGTTAGCTAATTTGAGGTACATTGATTAAAAAACTTGGCCAATGAAAATTAAAAAAAAAAAAATCAAACAAGAGACCTTTAGTAGTATATACTAAGATACTCCATATGGATGAGGGGGAAAAAGAAATTGCAAATGAAACAGAAAAACACACACAAAAAGACTTATTATGGAAGAAAAACTCCTGAATTCAATTTACAAAGCAAAATAATTATTTATTTTGAACTCATGAGATATGGGTCCCTATTTCTCTCCAGGTATTGTACCTTCTGATCATAAATATATATATTGATTTGGTACTTATACCTTCAGCAAAAAAATTAGCTAAACTTCATGATCTTGTTTCATCTGTTTACAGTACATAAATCACTTATTTTCAATTTTAGAGACTTCGCACTATCTTCCCTTCCCGTGGATGCTAGTCAGGAATTTAACTTACCCTTGAAAAAAGCACAGGTCTGCTGCAATTTATTACTGATATACAGAACAGAAAAACAAGTTGGGGATATATATATAACCGAAAAAGCCCCTACCTTTGGGAATCTAAGTGTTGAATGATGAGAAACAATAGTAAAAAATAAAACAGGAGACTGTTCAAAATACAGGTATTTTTTCCTCGATGTGTTCTACAAAGGCAGCAGCATCTCTAAATTACTGCTCCACGCCAAAATCCTACAGTACTATGGTATAATTATTAATATGCAAAGCTTGCAACTCTGAATTGACTTGATTTAGACAAAAGCCCCATTGAACTTACTTCCGAGTAACCATGCAGAGGACTAGGCTGATACTTATTGGGCAAGTTTAACTGGTTTCAGCGCAACGTAACCCTCTGCGGGTAGACTCCAAAATGAATCCTTCGGGATTCATGGGGGTTTATTGTTAGGCCAACGTGTGCAGAGCCGAAAACAATTGCAAGTCTGGAAGCAAGCGATACGGGCGAAGAAAGACCGCTTTCTTATCGCGGGCGCCCAGACACAACACATCCGGGTCTTCCCAGATGCAGCCGGGAAGGGCCTATCAGCGAGAGGTTTCTGCGCCTGCGCATTGAGACCGGCGAGTCCCAGAGATAAACTCCTAGAGTAGTTGCTAAAATCGTGTTATTATTTTAATGTCTGTATGTTCTAGTAATAGCATCTTTCTCCATTCAAGAGAAATTCGCCAGCGATAATTTAAATAAGTCTCCTACGGATCCGTGTTTTGGTAACTGAACATCTGAACCGCCAACTTGAGTAGACCAAACCTTGCAGCTCCTTCGATCAACGGCTCTGGTCATGCTGAAAAACCGGCGTCACGATAGCCCGCTTGTTCTTTATTCCCGATGCGTCATTGTCAGTTCCTGTCTTCAACATCCGGGTAATTGAGCCCGTTAGCGCCATCTTGATTCCCGATACGTACAGCGTTCGCCATCTTGATTGCTTTTTCGGTCACGCCACCTGCTAGAGATTTCAGCTGGCGCCATTTTGGGGCTCGCGTAGGGCAAGCGATTGTACATTTCTATTATCCGGTGATTTAATAAAGTTTGGTTTAATCGGGAAAATACGCCAGGAACGTAACACCGAAATTTCTTGATTCTAACGAAGCCGTTTTTACCGAGGGTTCGGCCCATCCGGATATTTATGAGGCAGCCATCTTGAATGCGTATATGTCCGCACCATCCGGGAATACAAGAATCGCCATATTGAATCTCACATAACACAGGGCGGCGACATACGGGCATTGGAGAAAGACGCCATTTTAATGCTCGAAAGGGAGGGAAATACATCCGGGAACTTAATGGGACGTTTGTGGGGTTTTTTTTTTAATTTTGGGATAGTAATAGCAAAGGGGAGGATCCAAAATGGCAGCTTCCAGGAAAGCATGAAACTTGAATTTTATCATCATTCCCAATATTATATAAACCTGCCTAATTCCGAATCGTGTTATTTAATTCCTTGAAATTCGGGATAAGATTCAGGACCAGAAATATTTGTAGAAATCAAGATCGCTTTTGCGGAAAATAGATGCAGGTGCATTACTGAGCATGAGTAGGTCATGGGTACTGTCTTAACCGCTGGATGACACGCGAACATCCAATAAATATTATTCACGTGCATCCACGAAACGAACGCAGCGTCAATTTTTATCCCCAAAGATGGCGGCGCCCATAAGCGTTGCTATGCAGTGAAGCACTTGCTGAGAGGTGGAGGCCTATCGCACCTCCCCAAAGCACTCGTGGCCGGTACTAGCGGCGAGGCCGATTATTGGTGGAGCAGATTTTTTTTAAATGCAAGAGGGGCGGAGTTTTGTATTCAAAATGGCAACACACACATAACATTCGGAGAGTTTACACAGCTTACAGCCGGAAAAGACGCTGACAATCGTGTTGAGCTTCGAATAATAATAATAATAATAAAAAGTGCGGTGAAGCTGGCCCAGAATTTTCCCTCCGTACGCATCGCAAAAGAAAGGGGGGGACTTGGCGGTCCCCCAACATGGCGGTGCCCAAGCAGCCCTGCCCACCGAAAATGGCGGCGCCCTAGTGGGAGGGGTTCCGTACAGAGGCCTCGTTTTGGCTCCGCCTTCAGGCGCTGCCGAGGAAGAGAGACTCCTCACAGGCGCAAGATGGCGGCTCCCAGGGCGGCGTGAAGGCGCCTGGAGCCCGTAGCTTGCCCATCGGTGCCGTACAGCGGGGCTGGATCGAGCTGCCCGTTACGCTTGGAAGCCGGAGGGAGAGCGCCCTGGCTTAGAACTCCGGCCTGGGGAGTAGGCAGGATCAGCGGGGAAGACGCGCCGGGTGGGGGGACGAGGGGGAGGCGGCTTCTCCCTCTCTGCGGCCGCCATTTTCCGTCCGGGCAACACAAGATGGCGGCTCCCAGGGCCGGGCTCTGAGCGGGGGCCGGAGGGGGGCGGCAGAGGTGCCCTGTTACGAGGGGGGAGGAGTAACTGCCCCACGCGGGGTAGTTCCCTCGCAGGGGGAATTGGTGTTGGTTTTGAAAAGGCAGGAGGCAATTGGGGTAATTTTGTATTAGCCCCTCTGATTGCAAGGGTGGGTGTCTGCTCCATAGAGATTTCTGTATTCCGGTCGTGCGGGGAGAAATACGGTCATCGAAACTCATTGTCGGAAAGGGAGCCTTAGGAGTTTTTCAGCAACGGGGTATGCCTCCAAGCTGTGACTGCCTCACGAAATAAAAAGGGCAGCTACTTGTCCCGCCAAGAGTTTTTTTGGGGGGGGAGGGGAGGATTTTATTTTTTTACTTTTCTTTTTCACAACTACTCCGAATTAGTTTGTTTGCAGCAAAGGAGGTGACTGTGACCCGGTGCCCGCGGTGAGGGGGTGTCTCAGTAGTTGGAAGAATCGTGGGCGTCTTGCCTCACTGGGGAGGACTGCTTTGCTCTTGTCCTCTGAAGAAAGTAAATCTGGTGTTGCTTCCACGAACAGTCTTACCTCGAAAGAGGTAGCGTGCATGTGGCTTGGGGGGATCTTTTTTGAGGCACCGCTTGGGAAGCAGACCTGATAAGGAAGCCCTTACAACTCTGCTGCTTTAGAGGACTGATTGCTAGAAAGGATACTTACTGAGAGTTAGGAGGTGCTTTCTATGGCCTCTCCTGTTGTCCCTAGTGGGGGCTCCCCAACAGGTGGTGGGGCCACTGCAGGGCTGCTGCAGCCCCGCTGGAAACGTGTGATTGGGTGGTCAGGCCCTGTGCCTCGGCCCCGACATGGACACAGAGCTGTGGCAATCAAAGAGCTGATTGTGGTCTTCGGAGGGGGCAATGAGGGCATCGTGGATGAGTTGCATGTCTATAATACAGGTAAGGGGGGGGGCCTGAACGGGCAACAGTATTTAGGGTATTTGTAGGACCAGGGCATTACCCCATTTGGGTCCATTGGGCAAAGATTGTCTATAATTGGTCCCAGAGTGATTTAGTTCTCCCCTGAACATATGATCTCCAATATCTCTTGTATAGAAAAAAAGTATCTGCAACTACTGTTGTATATTAGCAAGTTTCTATAAGACTCATTACATTTGTTTAACTGCTTTCATTTTCTCAAAGTGATTGGTATATGGAAACAAGTGATAGAGGAGAGAACTGTAAAGATGAAACTGGTAAAGTCTTGTTTCTCTTGAATTTTCTTCAGCCTTTTCAATGTGATAACTGGCATGTGCCTTGGAACAACTTCCATTAGATGGAGTCCAGCACCTCCACATTGGAGACTTTTTCCGATTTACATGCTTGTGCTTGGCTTGTGTACGAATTGATTTATCTTTCCAGAAAGGACATAAAAGCAATGTTTTTTGCGGAATGCCAATCAGACTAGCAGCAGCGTACCTCAGGATTATTTTGTCAAAACCATAGGAGTTCAAATCATCAGTCCCACAACAATGTGGGAGGTGGATGAATGAATAGTTGGCAAAAAGAGAAAGATCTCTGCTAGCTTGATAGCGAAAAAAAATCTAGAAAACTATCCATCAATGAAGCCCGTGACCCAATTTTGAACATAGTGCAGGGTGCTTTAAGGACACAAAGTTCTTGCGCTTCCATATTAACCTGGCGCTTTGTGAGTAGCTGTGCAACTTTGCTTGGCATTGTAATTTTATCTCTCCTCCCGGGTGTTAATACACTATTTTCCCTCATGGACTCTCAAATGCACTCATGTGATGAGATGGTGGGACAGTGCTCGAAGGAGCTTTTCTTCCCCCAAAGACTTGGCGCCTAAAATTTAACTTTCGAATGCTACAGCTTTTAACTCTTCGTTGCCTGTTTTTCCCCTTTGGCTTGGATGCATAAGAATGCAATTGAATTGGGCTGACAGTAATGCTGTGGTAGGGAGCAAATGCTGGAACATTTCACCTTATAGCTAATTGAGAGGGGTCAATTTATCTTGAATACCAAGCTATTCATCTCCTGTAGTCTCAGTTCTGGTTTGAAATTGCCTAAAATAATTCAGCACCCTGGGTTTATTTCTAGTGCCAATTGGAAAAGTTATGTTCTGCCCCTGCAGATATATGCCACCCCTAGCCTTTATATTTTTAATTAAACGTTAGAGGTTTCTAAAGTTGAAGCTTTACAAACTGAGAAGGGGAGGTCTAAATAGATGGTCTCGAGACTGATGGTGTTTATCTAGACTGCTTTGGATACATTCCAGGAGACCACAGTTTGACAGTAGAGTTAGCACAGTTTTTCTAGAGAAAGAGGGTTGGTTGGTAAAGACAGGACTTGGTTTACCTGTCTCATTCTGGCTTTCAGTCTCGGTAACATGCCACAGTAAGGTTAAGACATATACTCTGTCAGTAACGGAAATGGTAAAAGTAGCCTTGCCAATGTAAGGTTGCAGAGGATAGCTACAAATGAAAATGCTAGCTTTGAGAATTAAATGGAAGAATTCAGGTTTTCACATTGATAATGAACTCGTATGTCATTGAGACCTAATCATATTTTTAAACTATGGAACTTTTAAAATAGACATAAGTGAGCAAAGGCATAATAAATTCAGGCTCATTGTGTATTCTGGAAAAAAAATTCAAACAAAAAGTTTTAAGAAAGTCAAAGCAGAAAAATTCGCTTTAACAAAAGTATTCTTTTAATTTTTGTTTGAAATTGGCATTTCCTTTTCTTGCATGAGTAAAAGTTTCCCTCTTAGAAAATGCATTCTTGAATTCAATATCATACGGTATAGATTCTTTTGCTACTGCTTTTTGTATCTTTAGTGCTTTCATGCCACTGCTATGTTGCTGCAAATACAGCCCTTGAGTCAAACAATATGGAAGTATATTTTAGTAACTAACAAGCCAAGTACTTGCCCAAAAAAAGTCTGAAGTAGAAGTGCTAGATTGGGAGGCCTGTCAAAATCCCAGTAAGTGCCAGTGCAATGCTGGCTAAACAGAAGGGACTATAACTAGTTAAGTCCAAGAATAAATATGTGGAATGAAGCAGTATGTTGGCTGGCAAGCACATGCAGAAGGGAGTATGCCTTCCTCCTCCACTTTTAGTGTCAGCCACAGCATCTAGATATCCTATGGAGTCCTCTTACTATGTAACTAGAGCCGGACAGAAGTGGGTGGGTCTTAGCTTCCTGATTGGCAGCTGCCTCATCTCTCATCTCCTGATAGGTTGCTTCCTCTTGCCTGCTCATTGTAAACAGTTCAGCGCCCATGCCTCTTAACTGCTATCTGCTGCATTAATCCAGACCGTTGTCCCAGAGCAAGGCAAGGAAGGTTTTCTTTTCTCTGACATCCTTTACTATCACAGGCTGCTTCCTTTATTTTATGCTCTCTCAATTTAGATTATAGCTATCCTGAAAGACTGCCATTTTTTTGAAGCATCCGGCGTAAAGTGGAATTGTTAGTTGAGAGAGCAAATAATATGATGGCAATTTCATTTTCACCACACACAAAAATAGCTTCTGAAGTGAGTGTATATAGTTCCGATTTTTGTAGAGCTTCTTTATTTGATAAAGTATCAGTTAAGAGAGAAAGAGTGAAATCCCAACAGCCCTGAGTTATTTCCAGAATGTTGTCACATGAAGCTCTATTGTATTTGAATGTAAGCTGTCCTTCATATTTCTTTCTTTTTTCCCAGCTACAAACCAGTGGTTCATCCCAGCTGTGCGTGGAGACATTCCACCTGGTTGTGCTGCATATGGTTTTGTTTGTGATGGGACTCGTCTCCTGGTATTTGGTGGAATGGTTGAATATGGCAAGTACAGCAATGATCTGTATGAATTGCAGGTGAGTGCTTGCCAGCTTAGTTCTTTATCTTAATTTGTATTGCTTGCTTAGGTTAATAATAATTTGATCCTTTATTATTCTAGGCCAGCCGTTGGGAATGGAAGAGACTCAAGGCCAAGATGCCCAAGAATGGGCCCACACCATGTCCACGCCTTGGCCATAGCTTCTCGTTGGTGGGCAACAAATGTTACCTTTTTGGGGGATTGGCCAATGACAGTGAAGATCCTAAGAATAACATTCCCAGGTACATTGACTTTTTGCCAGTTTAGATCAGAAGAAACAGGTTTTGTATAATGTTGTAATGAGTCATGTTCCCTTTTGTTTTACCTTTTCTCCAGTTTTTAAGAAAATATCCCAAGTGGTATCAAAAACAAACAGCAAAAAACAAGAGAGCTACAATTTCTCACCTGGCTTTCACATGTTCTCTCACTCTCTTTTTTACAGGTACCTAAATGACCTCTATAACTTGGAGCTGCGGCCAGGATCTGGTGTGGGGTCCTGGGACATTCCCATCACCTATGGTGTATTGCCTCCACCACGAGAATCCCATACTGCTGTGGTCTACACAGAAAAAGACAACAAAAAATCCAAACTGGTCATATACGGGGGCATGAGTGGTTGTCGTCTTGGTGATCTCTGGACACTTGATATCGGTAAAAGCAACAAAGTTGAGTGGGGACATATTTTAAACAGGCTTTTAGATAGAGCAGGTCCTAGGACACACCAATTTTAGTTCTATCCAAGCGTTAGCTAGTTTGTATATGTACTGTGTCTTGGAAGATTGAGAGGCTGGACCTTTTGGAAACAATGACCTCTGATATGGTTTCTTCCTCTAGATTCTTTGACGTGGAACAAGCCCAACCTGAGAGGGGTGGCTCCACTCCCTCGTAGTCTGCATTCAGCCACAACCATTGGGAACAAGTAAGTTCCGCTCCTATCCTGACATGTTTCAGACTGATTTCTCACCCAAATTTTAATTTTATTTCTTTCTTTCTTTCTTTGGCAGAATGTATGTATTTGGTGGCTGGGTGCCTCTTGTTATGGATGATGTCAAAGTGGCTACACATGAAAAGGAATGGAAATGCACAAATACTCTGGCCTGTCTCAATTTAGGTATGTGAGGATATAAAGGCAGTGCCTCTTTTAACCTTAGTTACTCTGTATTCTGCTAACAAGCCTGACCTTTTGTGCATATATCTATCAATGCAGACTCCATGGCTTGGGAGCCCATTCTGATGGATACACTGGAAGAGAATACTCCACGGGCACGTGCAGGGCATTGTGCCGTGGCCATTAATACCCGCTTGTACATCTGGAGTGGCCGTGATGGCTACCGTAAAGCCTGGAACAACCAGGTTTGCTGCAAGGATCTCTGGTATCTTGAGACTGGTAAGAAGGCTAGGTAGAAGTACTGCAGTGGGGATACTATCTACCCATTTATATATTACTCGGGCTTCTATGACATTGTAGTCTGTTAAGTCTCATGATAGGCTCATGCTGTTTGTTTGGATTCTCCTAATTTTATTTATTACACTTTTTAATCCTGCCTTTATTACTTTATAGTAACTCAAGGCAGTGAAAATACCTAATACTCCTTCCTCCTCCTATTTTCCCCACAACAACCGATTGAGGTAGGTTAGGATAAGATAGAACAGTGTTGGCGAACCTTTTTGGCACTGAGTGCCGAAACAGGAGCGGGCGCAGGGAAGCGCCGGAAACCGGAAGAGCAGCTCCCCAGCGCGCATGCGCGGGAGCACCGGAAGAGCAGGAAGGTCTGTACTTGTGATTTTTTTTGAACATGTGGATGTTGCTTTCATATTGGAATTTCTGATGAGAACCGAGTATAGTGCATTGCTCTGGATGTGTTTTCTGCATTCTTTTAAAGAGAATTGTGTTGCTATAAGCCAAGACTCCAAAACGTTTGGATCTATAGCCGTGATGGCGAACCTGTGGCACGCAGAGCCCTCTCAGTGGGCAAGCGAGCCATCGCCCCAGCTTAGCTCCACCACGCATGCCGGCCAGCTGATTTTCGGGTCTCTGCCATGTATGGGCGGGGGGCCGGGGCGCATGCGGGAGACGCGAGTGCATGGGTGGGGGAGCGTGGGGGGGTCACGAGTGCATGGGTGGGGGAGCGTGGGGGGTCGCGCGTGCATGTGGGGGGGGCGCATTGCATTATATGTGCGGGGGCACGTGCGCTTTCGGCACGCGATGACAAAAAGGTTAGCCATCACTGATCTATAGCCTCACACTGATTAAGTGCACTATGGATAATACTAGTGTTTACATTGATTGTTCTCCTCATCCCACAAAAAGTAAGCAGGGTGTCTAAATTAAAATGGGATCCAACAATAGAACTAAACTAGACCCTGTTGAGATTGTATGAGTTTTATATCATGTTTTCCATAAGTAACTTTTAAATTAAATATTTTGATGATTGTAGAATATTCCATAAGTATCCCTTTCTTGGTTTTCTGGTTTGGGGGGGGGGGGCATGTTTATGAAACAGTATAACTGCAAATTTCTCCATCTCAAGCGTTTTAGAAAGCAGAAAGAAAAGTTATTTTTTCTGGTTTTAAAACATGTTTAGCCAAAGGCATTTTGTGGAAATTAAAGTGGTGGGCAGTTAGAACCTCAAATGGTACTTTATCACCCCATCAAAAGAAGTTTTTTAAAAAAACGTTTGGGGAGGAAACAGCAATGTTTTGGTGCCGTATTGTGTGACAGTATCTTCAGGGGAAAAAAATCTAATCAGTATCCTTTCAAGTGTGTGTTTAAAATGGTATGGAAAACTTGTTTTCTCTGGAATGTGGGAGTTTGTGCTCTCGGGACAGATAACAATGGGGCAATTTTCCTAATACCATCTACCCTTGTTCTCTTTTACCCACAGAGAAACCTCCACCCCCTTCACGGGTTCAGCTGGTTCGTGCCAACACCAACTCCTTGGAAGTGAGCTGGGGTTCTGTCCCAACTGCGGATACTTACTTACTCCAACTGCAGAAATACGACATCCCAGCTGCCTCCTCGCCAGCTGCTAATCCTGTGCCCTCAGTGCCTGTCAATCCCCCCAAGAGCCCTGCCCCTGCTGCTGCCGCACCTGTCTCTGCCGTGCAGCCTCTGGCACAAATGGGTATCACCCTGCTGCCACAAACCACAGCTGTCGCTGCGGCCACTGCTGCCGCTGCTGCTGCTGCTGCTCCTGCCCCACCAACCACAACAACCATCCAGGTGCTTCCTACCGTGCCTACAAGCCCAATGCCAGGGCCTCCTCCAGCAGCTGCCGTTGCTACTCCTCGTCCACAAAGTAAGGGAGAAGTTTTTTTTAATTTTCCAGTCAAAATTTACTCCTTTCAAAAGCTGGGCTTGAAGTCTGAGTTTCCTTCTTAGCAGGAGCCCTGCTTAGTAAGAGCACCACCTTCAGTTTTCCAAAGGGGGGGGGGGGAGGACATCTGTTACATGGTGTTTTTTTTCCTTAATGCCAGTCTTCTGAAATTCTTTTTCTTAAGAATTATCTTAAAAGAATTGATTTCCTTTTAGCAGGGAACAAAGTAATAGAGTGGAGTTGAGCTCCACTGAACAGAGTGTACTTTCAGGTTTATATTTTAACAAATATTCTCACAATCCTTTATTTTTCTACTTGTGCGTTCCAAGAATTCAAAGCCACGCAGCTGAGTGCTTTTTACATTTTTCTGTAAGAGGAAAAAGATGAGCTATCCTTATGATGCATTGTGTAATCTGCAAATTGTTTCAAAGGGAAAAGATTTTAAACTTAAAATGGGATGTTCCAGCAATTCCAGAAGTGTTTCATGCTCGTAGTGGTACTATTTGAATAGCTGTTTAGAATTTGGAGCATTTTGCTTACTACTGATGTTCTATCCTGCCAAGGGCGTGGGTCAATAAAAAAAAATGTAGTTTCCAAATTAACTGCATTTTGCTAGGATAGCGTTTTTGGAACCCCATAACTGGAATAGGTAGAAATCTATATTTTGTATGCACATGCATCAAAATTAATTTAGAAGTGTTGCTTTAGACATCATTTGCCATTTTGTGGCTCTGTCAAGTCATCATGTGATTCCTAAAGCAACTGCCACTTTGGAAGGCTGGAAAAAAGACAGACTACTTGAATAATTAATAAATGCTCTGTTTACATGAAGCCCACAGTACTTCTGAAACATTTTGGTACACACAACCCCCTATGTGCACGTAGTCTAAAATTTCACCTGCTTATTTTCTTTCTGCAGCTGTTCCAGCTATGCTGAAGGTCACTGGCCCACAAGCTACCACAGGAGCACCACTGGTAACAGTGCGGTCAGCAGGACAAGCTGGGAAAGGCCCAGTGAACGTGACTTCTTTGCCAGCTGGGGTACGCATGGTGGTACCCACACAGAGTGCTCAAGGGACGGTAAGTGAAGGCAGAAATGATGGGGACCTGTGCTGAAAGAAGGAATTCATCACATCTCATCCTGTCTTGTCTGTCTATGTCATTAATACATTGCCATTGTTATTTGCGTGGAATCCTAGTGGTATTAACTCACTGACTTTTCTCCTTAAACTTAGGTGATTGGTAGCAGCTCCCAGATGAGTGGCATGGCAGCTCTGGCAGCTGCTGCGGCAGCCACTCAGAAAATTCCACCGTCCTCAGCCCCCACTATGTTAAGCATGCCTGCCGGTACTACCATAGTTAAGACTGTCGCAGTGTCCCCAGGCACCACCACATTACCCACCACAGTTAAAGTTGCTTCTTCTCCAGTCATGGTGAGTATCCATGGCATGTTTCTTTGCTTTATTAAATTTATATGCCTCCCATCTCACTCTGAAAAGCGACTTGGAACATCTTACAAAATCATAAATACAGAAAATATTAACATTAAAGATATTAAATACAAAGGCAAGAGGCAGAAAGGCAAAATAGGTATGGGGGCAGTCTCTTCCCAATCAAAACACCAACCACCTCCAATGATGAGCATCCCCATGAAGACCTCAGGCTAAATTGGCAGAGTCCGGTTTCAAGCCCTTCCAGGGCACCAACACAGTGGGGACGGGCCTCACCTTAAGCAGGGCCTCACCCCGTTATTTCCAAGAACGGGGGCCACAGCAGAAAAGGCTCCTCTTCCACACATTGTGAGCTGAAACTGACCGATAGAGATTGTACAATGCCCCTTCTGCCTGATCAGGTGGGATGGGCTGATCCCATTGAGGCAAGGCAGTTCCTCAGTTAACCTGACCTGTACCATGAAACACTTCAAAGATGATAACCAAAACCTTGAATTGGGACTCAGAAGTAATATTCCCATAGTATGAATGGGTCACCCGTTTTGTTGGAATTAGTACGTGACAAAAGGGATAGGGCAAACACTGGATCCCATGTTCTATCTGTAATAAAAAGGGGTGAGAATTCATATTGCCTCCACAGACATAAGATGCTCTTTTTTTAATACTGATCTTGTTTGACAAGCAGGTGAGCAACCCAGCCACCCGCATGCTGAAGACGGCAGCTGCCCAGGTGGGCACCTCAGTCTCTTCGTCCACCACGAACACACCTACCCGGCCCATCATCACCGTGCACAAATCAGGCACTGTCACTGTAGCACAGCAGGCCCAGGTGATGACAACCGTAGTGGGTGGGGTAACGAAGACCATCACATTGGTGAAAAGCCCTATCTCCATGCCTGGAGGAAGTGCATTGGTAAGCATAATTCTTTTGATAGGGGTTTAAGAGAGGATGCTGGAAACGGAGGGGTTTTTTTTTTTTTCCCCCTGTCAACTTGTTCTTCATACAAGTGAGCATTTTGAGTGAACCCTCAGCTTTTTTATGTAATGCTGAGCAGATGCTCTCATTTAACAGGCTACTCATAAATGATTGCTGGATATTTTACTGGTCAAATAATTGCTGAGTGAATTAGAGGAAGGGGACCATGTCCCTTTATATTAGAAGGAGTCTTAAAGCAGACTTTCTCTCTTTCTTTGTGGGGGAGCAGATTTCCAATTTGGGAAAAATGATGTCTGTTGTGCAGACCAAACCAGTCCAGACATCAGCTGTAACAGGCCAAGCATCAACTGGTCCTGTGACTCAGATAATCCAGGTAAGAACATACAATGGAGGAGCAATGCCGGATGTAACCCCAGTCCTAGGGTACTTCCCAGAGTGTATGCCATTTTCACCCCAATTGCCTATATGCCTCCTCTTCTTTGCCTGCCATTTTTTCCCCCTCTAGTATATTTTCTGCTTGTGGAACGCAAGAATATTGAGACTTCCTGCATTGTGCTGATTCTTGGTGTTTTCTTTCTCTCCCCCCCCCCCCAAGACCAAAGGGCCTCTGCCTGCTGGCACTATTCTGAAACTAGTGACTTCAGCAGATGGCAAGCCCACCACAATCATCACCAGCTCTCAGGCAGGTGGCACAGGTACTAAGCCTACCATCCTGGGCATCAGCAGTGTGTCACCCAACACAACAAAGCCTGGTACCACCACTATTATCAAGACCATCCCCATGTCAGCTATTATTACACAAGCAGGTGCCACAGGTAAGAAATGGAATTTGATTTACCGTAGCAGTTATCCTGTTTCAGTCTGTGGACCATTGGGTTGTAACAGCAACCAGTGAGATCACAGCATGGTTGTTGGGAATGGGGAGAGAGAATGTGTGTGTGTGTTCATATTCTACTTTTTATTTTCAGGTGTTACTAGTAGTACTGGGATTAAGTCTCCCATCACTATTATCACCACAAAAGTGATGACCTCTGGCACTGGTACACCCGCCAAGATCATTACAGCAGTACCCAAATTAACCACAAGTCATGGACAGCAAAGCGTAACACAGGTGAGCTAGATGACAGGTTGGGAGATGCTAGAAGCCCCGTTCTGACTGCAGCGGTTTAATATGAAAAATGTGTGTTTTCATAGGTAGTGCTTAAGGGAGCACCAGGACAACCTGGCACAATCTTGCGAACTGTCCCTATGGGTGGAGTACGACTCGTTACCCCTGTCACTGTGTCTGCAGTCAAGCCTACTGTTACCACTTTGGTAGTGAAAGGAACAACAGGTAAAGGCATTAAGCTGGAGGAAGAATTAATGGATTTAGAGTTTATGTGAGTGCATTTGCTTTCCATAGTGCATCAACGGGTAGATTGGCTGTTGGATAAGTTTTTGGGCCTATGGGCATCTTCACACCTCATAGGATCCCCTGTGTGCTGCAAAACTGGCCTGCTAACGATGTATTTTTACCAGTCTATAGATATATGGCCTAGAAACATGACCAGGAACTTCAGAGCCCATGTTTCTATGTACTAAGGTTACTGAAATTAACATGGGTACCTCTTACAGAGTTTTCTCCATCTATGTTTTTTTTCCCCTTTGTATCTTTTAAGGAGTTACAACCTTAGGCACTGTAACAGGCACCGTCTCAACAAGCCTAGCTGGAACTGGGGCACACAATACTAATGCTTCCTTGGCTACACCTATTACCACCTTGGGGACCATTGCCACACTTTCCAGCCAGGTCATCAACCCAGCTGCCATCACTGTCTCAGCAGCACAGACAACCCTGACAGCAGCAGCAGGCCTCACCACTCCCACCATCACTATGCAGGTATGGTTTTGGGCTGGTCAAAAATGGCAAGCAATGTTTCCCAATAAAATGATGCATAGACAGAGTGGTGCTTTGCATACATAGCCTATGATAAACCTGCAATTTTGAAATGTGGTGGTAGTTGTTGACACGGGTGGTTTCAAAGAATGATGTTTCTGTTTTATAAAAATTGATGTATTATTGGTTATTAGCTGAGGCTTTTCATGTAATAGGAGTGGGTCTGATTGTAGTTAGAGAAAAGATGATGTATTTAGAGAGTTCCTAGAGGAGGAAAACTGATAGCTATTAGAGACAAAATATGAAAACCAGATTCTTACATGCCTGCAAATGATATGGGGTGGTGTGAAGGGAACATACTGTAAAAAGGATGTAATTCAGGGGTGTCAAACTCGCGTCATCACGGCGGCGTCATGTGATGTATCGGGACTTTTCCCCCCTTCGCTAAACCGGGCAGGGGCGGGGCCAGCACATGATGCATCCGGCCCGTGGGCCACGAGTTTGACACCCCTGATGTAGTTGGAAGAGACTTTGTGTACCCGAGCAATTGGATCTCCCCTCTCTCAGGCTTGTTATTGGCTTTTAACTGTTATCCAGGAATTGATGTTCCTGATAGTTCTGATAATTCTGTGGGCTGTTTGGAAAGGATAGGCAGCTGGTACCCTTCAGATGCCTTGGATTTCAAATCCCATCACTCTAGCAAACATGACCAATGACCATGGAATTGCAATTCTAGAGATCCAGGCTGCTTGTCTTTACAATACACTACCCCCCCCCTTTTTTTTTTTTTACAATACAAAGTAGGTAGCAGTTCTGTTGTAATTCATAGATGTCATGAGAATTGTGGTTGTGGGTGAAAAAACTCTTAATAGTTACCTTAGGTATCAGCATGTATTGATTTGAAACAGGCAGCATGCATGTCATGAGCAGCTCTCTCTATTGGGTAAGAATAGCTAGCGTTTGAAACAGGTGAGAGCTTTTGTCCTGGGATTAGACAACTTGCTGTGCTCATCTTTTTTATCTAACATGAGTCATGGTCTTCTTTACAAGATCTCATCAAGATCTGTGTCTCCAATTACTTTATATCAAACTATGTATTTTAATCTGCATCTTTAATCTTGTTGCAGACTTTTACAATCCTAGTATATAAAATTCTGCTTCTCACGGCAGATGTGAAGCTCCGCAATTCTCTGCAGTACAACTTAAGTTTGCTTCCATGGTCTAGTCACATCCTTTACTACCTAATCAGTTCTGTAATATTCCTCATGCCCACTTATTTCTTTTGCCCTACTTAGAGCTGTTCTCCATAAATGCATGTGTATATACATCACACTGTAGTCCCTTTCAGGGTAAGCAATATTGTACAAAGTGCAGAAGAAGAATGAGAAGTGATGGGCGAAGGAATTAAAAATAGATTTTTAAAAATCAGATTGCAGAATTCTGCATTAAACTGCATCAGAATGAAATTTTGGGAGATATATTTTTAAATATTCCCCAGAGTATATTTCTTACATGTATACATGCAACGCGCTCTACATGGGGCTACCCTTGAAGAGTGTTCGGAGACTACAGTTGGTCCAGAATGCGGCTGCGCGAGCCGTCATGGGTGTACCTAGGTACACCCATATTACACCAATTCTCCGCGAGCTGCACTGGCTGCCTATTGGTCTCCGGGCACAATTCAAGGTGTTGGTTATTACCTTTAAAGCCCTATATGGCTCAGGGCCAGGTTATCTTCGAGACCGCCTTCTACCGCATAGCTCCCAGCGACCGGTAAGATCCCACAGGGTTGGGCTCCTCCAGGTCCCGTCAGCTAAACAGTGCCGGCTGGCGGGCCCGCGGGG
>QLTV01002677.1:1359917-1419319 GCA_003457575.1 Thermophis baileyi
GTGGGGGAGGGCCTTCTCTGTGGCTGCCCCGGCCCTCTGGAACCAGTTACCTCCTGAGATCTGGACCACCCCCACCCTGCTGGCCTTCCGGAAAGCCATGAAGACCTGGCTGTTCCGGCAGGCTTGGGGCCGTTGATCTCGCCTCTGTAATTTGGCGAGATCCGGCCACGAAACGGTGTGTATGGGTTTTTATTTGTTGTTGAATGTTTTTTAATATGTTTCTTGTTAATAGTTTTTATATTTTTATAATGTTTTTATTGTTGTAAGCCGCCCAGAGTCCTCCGGGAGTTGGGCGGCATAGAAATAAAACTAACTTAAACTTAACTTAAACTTAAATGCATTGTGTGGATATTTTGCAGAGGGTTATTAAATTCATATTTCTTCATGATATGGCTGTAGCTTTTATAAGTGCAAGGACTGTTTTCTTTACATATGAAAGATATCTTGTAATGCCTGCAGCCTGAAATACAGTTAGCCAAACTGTTCTGCATAACAGAATGCTTGTAAATCTTATATGTGATTTAGATGTCTCTTGACTAGAGGTCTCTCTGCTAACCTATGTGTATTTGTTTCACTCCCCCTAGCCTGTTTCTCAGCCTACTCAAGTCACCCTGATTACAACCCCCAGCGGTGTAGAGGCCCAGCCGGTGCATGATTTGCCTGTTTCTATCTTGGCCTCTCCCACCACTGAGCAGCCCACAGCCACAGTCACCATCGCTGAGCCGGGGCAAGGAGATTCACAGCCAAACACTGTCACACTGGTGTGCTCCAATCCACCCTGTGAAACACATGATACTGGCACAACCAACACAGCTACAACCACAGTTGTGGGCACTTTGGGTGGGCCAGCTCAGTTACAGTTTGTGTGTGATGGGCAGGAGGGTGGTGGCCTCCAGCCCAATGGTCGAGTGGTGCGGATATGCTCCAATCCTCCTTGTGAGATGCATGAGACTGGCACCACCAACACAGCAACCACTGTTCTGAGTGCTGGGCAGAAGATATGTTCCAATCCACCTTGTGAAACTCATGAGACTGGCACCACCAATACAGCCACCATCTCCAAAACAGAGAGGGCACCCTCAGAGCCACCATGCCATACTTTCCAGACCAATGCCACTGGCACCACTATGACAGTAAAGCCCATCGTAGGCACAGGTCAGCTAGTGTGTTCCAATCCTCCCCGTGAAACCCACGAGACTGGCACTACAAATACTGCCACCACCACCACCTCAAACATGGACCAAGGGCAACCTGATGACGGACAGAAGGAATTGACTAACACTTCATGCCAAACAAAGCAGACAGGTAGCACCAGCACTACCATGACAACAAAAACAGATATTCCCACAGAGCATCCATGTGCAGTTCAAATTGTAAGCTTCATGCCAGCTGCTGACTTGCCTAATGTTGCTTCTGGCACTACCACAGAGCAAAGCAGTGAAAGACTACAAGCCCTGAAAAAAGGCCAGTGTGAATCCCATCATACTCATACCACCAATACTGCCACCACAGCTCGGTCCCTCATGGGCCAAGGGCAGCCAGATGGTGAATGGGTGGGATCTGCCAACCCTCCGTGCCAAACACAGCAAACCAACTCTACCAGCACCACCATGTCTGTCAAAGTTGATGTGCCAGTTCAGTCAAATGCACCTTGCAAGACCCATAACACGGATATCAAGGATACAAATCTTCAAGTGTGCTCTAATCCATCTTGTGAAACTCATGAAACAGGTACCACAAATACAGCTACCGTAACGACATCAAACCTGGGTGCTACCCAGCAGGTGTGCTCCAATCCACCTTGTGAGATTCATGAAACGGGCACCACCAACACAGCTACCACAGCGACTTCCAACATAGCCGTGGGACAGCAAGTGTGCTCGAATCCACCTTGTGAGACTCACGAGACTGGTACTACGAACACAGCCACCACCACCACATCAAACCTGGGAGCTGGACAAAATGAAGGTGCCCAGCACCAGCACCCCCCTGTTACTCCACCCTGTGAAACGCAGCAGACCAACTCCACCAGCACCACAATGACACCCAGCGTAGGAGGTGATGGTGCTCAGTCTTCCAGCTCAGCATCAGCACCATGTGGCAACTCAGAACTGAGAAAAACTCCTGAGAGAGAATCACCAGGGATTGCTGGGTCTTTGCCTCAGAGCTCAACACCCAGAATATGCTCAAACCCTCCTTGTGAGACCCATGAAACGGGAACCACCCATACTGCCACCACGGTTACTTCTTCCATGGGTGCCAACCAAGGTAAAAGAACACGAAGGGTATTAGAAACATCTTTTCTGTTCTTATATATGGATTTTCAGACTTCTCTGGGTAACCTCAGGGATTCCTCGGTACTCTTAATAGTATAGGACAATATTCTTTGAATTACCCCTGTTCCTTAACAAGTGTGCACTTGGAAATGAACTGAATAATTTAGGATACATGGTTCACGAAATGTTTGTGAGGCCTAATTTGTGATCAGTTTACAGAATCGGTTGCAGTGTACCTTGGTTTGTCTCAGACATACTGGTTCCTTAGCAAGCAGTGAAAGTGGAAATTCATAGTAGCGTCATTGAATCACAAAAATATATAAGCTTTACTCAGTTGTATTAGGGTTAATTTTTCTTCATCTATCTTTAGAATTTTTATCCTTGTTTTAGAATCACTATAATCAAGCACTGTATGTATTCAGATGTTTCGTAGCTCTATAATAGCTGCTTTGACATCATAATTCTTTGGAGGGATAGATAAAACTAAATCCAGTATCTCTGAAAAATACTGTCCTCACTGCTGTCAATCATCCCATGCAAAGTACAATTGCTGAAAAATGGGTTTATCTGGATAGCATTCTTTACTTCTATCAGTGCCTATTCAAGCTATAGCCCAGAATCTTCTATAGCATGTATGTTCCTCACTTAAAAGTTTTGTGCAAGGCATTTTTTTTTCCAATTTTAAGAAGTGTGTGAGATTCGGCCCTAGAAAGATTCTGTCCTCTGATGAACAACTTGCTACCTAAGAATGAGATGGGCAAACAGTAAGAATATGCCACAAAATTCTTCACAAAACAAAGAAGTACCGTATTTCTCGCTCCATAAGATGCACCTAGGTTTTGAGGAGGAAACGAAGAAAAAAATATGAATCTGGAGCGCCGTCTCACTGTGCATATGGGGCGCCAAATATGGAGCAGCAGTGTAGTGAGGGCAGGAGGCGGAGCCTGAGGACCATAGATAGGCGTCCTCTCGTGCCAGCTCTGCCTACTGACTCCTGCACTCCGGCGGGGTTCAGCACTGTAAAAGACCCCACCACTGTGGCCCAGCTGCGATATTCGCTCTATAAGACGCACAGACATTTGCACCTACTTTGGGGGGGGGGAAGGGGGGGAAAGGTGCGTCTTATGGAGCGAAAAATACGGTAATTTATTTTAAGTTTAAAACGAACAGTCTGACTCGGGATGTTATTTTAAACATTGTGCAGACAGGTTTCAAAAACATCCTTATTTCTGCTTACCTAACTTTTAAGTTTGCTAAAGAACTAAGGTTTTTTTTGTTGTTGTTTTAGATATCCACTTGATCAGATTTTCTCAGTCAGGTGGTAGATAATTCTCAAATTGATCTACCACACACTATTTTGTAACTCTAGGATGAGTTACAATTAAGAAGTTGAGCTTCAAGTCCCTTTTTCTATATATTGAAGCACTCATTATGGAATGAAGCAGCAAAGTTGGGGGCGGATTCTAAAATATGGAGCATTTTGTTCTAAGTTTTGAACTTTTGAAACAACTGATGTTCAAATCCTGAAAATCCAGTGGATTCTCACAACCAAAGACGACCTCTTGTATCTTTGTCTTCAGTGTGCAACCTGTTTTCTTTCTGCAGATCAGCCACCTGCTACCAATGGGCAACAAGGGGAACCTGAGATACCTGTGACTGAGAGTCCAGCTGCCAGCAGCCCCAGTGCTGCTGTGGTGACCACGGTTTCCTCCACTCAAATCAGAGCTGTCACTACTGTCACCCAGTCCACGCCAGCACCAGGGCCTTCTGTACCGGTGAGAATCAAAGGAGGAACTGGATCTTGTGTCCTGTTTTCTTTGATTCATTCCAGACAAGAATTGAGATTCCCTAGATGATTCTATTGCGTGCTTTGAGGGGATGGAGTTCTCCCTGGCAACCTTTCCTGATTTTAAGTCTGCTGAATCTCTGGGAAAACAAAATGTTGGCAGTTTGCTACTCATTCAGCAGATGCAGAACTATCACATTAATCTGAATATTTCTGCTTCAAATTTCATTTGTCCTTTGCGCCCCCCTTCCCTCTCCCCCAATCCATTTTTCTAATCTTGGATTTGTCTACATGCCTGATGAGCAGTGTTAAGTCTTCTAGTTCCTAATTTTTGGCTCATTTTAGTCCAAATATGTTATGTAGATACATTACTGGATATAAATATTGCTGTTTCCACAAATATGTGTGCATATAAACATCTCCCAAATTCAGTTTAACTTGGCTCATTGTAATAACTCTTACCAAAAATATATCTCTGAGAATCCTCAAAGAAGAAACAGCATTCCTTGGGGAAAAAAGGATAATGGCAAAGAGCAGAATGTGGTAGAAGAGGTATTAACCACAACAGTGAAATGATTTAAGGAGGGGTGATACTTGGTGGCTTCTCAGTGGAGACGGCTGGTTTAACCGGGCCTTCAACCTGATCCAATGGAGATGCTCCTAGGTCCTAGTGTTTGTATAAAAAGTGTTCATGGTAGACTCAATGCTGCCTGGTCCAGAATTCACACATTACACCTTTCGTTCTATCCATCCTTCCTGTTGCAGAACATCTCCTCGCTCACTGATGTCCCTGCAGACGAGGCAGTTCCCCCTGTTGAGACTCCTGATGCCACCAGCACAGATTCCCTTCCGGCACCCTCTGAACCACTGCAGCCCTCCATAGAGATGCAGACAGCAGTTGCAACCCCTGAGCCTCAGGGGCAAGCACAGGTTGCCTCAACCGGCACGCCGCCAGCCGAAGGTCCTCTGGGTGAAACTGCTCCCCATCCAGAACTTGCCCCTCCTACTGAAGAGACGCCACCCACACCAGCAGCCCCCACCCAAGAGTCTGTGGCTATGGTGGTGCTACCCCAGGCCACTCCTGCAGCTCCGCCGTCCTCGGAGGTGGAGCAGTTAGCATTGCCTCAGGAACTGATGGCGGAGAGCCAGGCGGGCACCACCACACTGATGGTGACAGGGTTGACTCCAGAGGAACTAGCCGTAACAGCTGCTGCAGAGGCTGCTGCCCAAGCTGCTGCCACTGAAGAGGCACAAGCCCTGGCCATCCAGGCGGTCTTGCAAGCAGCCCAGCAGGCTGTAATGGGTGAGTACTTGTAAACCTCTGTTTTCCTCTCTGGAATCTTCTCTACTCACCACATGAGCCGGCCAGGTCTGTCCTTGGTGAAAGATCTTGCTAACTTTCTGGGTCTGCGGTAAACATTTAGCCCGTAAGAGTCTTTTGGCTTGCCGGGCCGCATTGAGTGAGGAGAAATTATCTTGGGCCACATATAAAATATATAATATACATTGTATATATAAATAGTCATCTTTCTTTTTTTATATTTTTTATATTAAAAAAGATGATTATATACACACACATATATATAAGGGTGTGTATATAATCTTTTATATACACACACATATATATAAGGGTGTGTATATAATCACCCCATAAGGGTGTGGCTAGCTGATGAGAGCTAAATAGCTTAAAATAGATCTATACTAGTCTCCCTTTATTTATGTAAAAATATAACATATATATATATATATATATATATACACACACACACACACACACACACACACACACACACACACACACACACACACACACACACACACACATATACATACACCGTATTTTTCGGACTATAAGACACTGGTATATAAGACGCACCAAGAGTTCGAAGAGGTAAGTAAGAAAAAAAAAAGTTTTTGCCCTCCCCCAGCCCCCAGGAGCACTCTGCAGACCTCCCAAACCCTCTGCGCACCCCATTTTCGGGCGGGGCTTCAGGGGGCCAGAAATGGCTGTATTTGGTGCATAAGACATACCAACATTTCCACCCTCTTTTGGGGGGGGGGGAGTGCATCTTATACTCCGAAAAATACGGTATATATAAATTTATTTTCTTTCTGTAGAGCTGCATTATTAGCTGTCCAGGGCTGCATACAGGCTGTGGGTTGGACATTCCTGATTTAGTTCTTTTCTTTCTTGAACAGGTCCTGGAGAAGCCATGGATACCTCGGAGGCAGCAGCCACACAGGCTGAACTAGGCCACCTGAGTTCAGAGGGCCCTGAAGGACAGGCCACTGCCATCCCGATCGTGCTTACTCAGCAAGACTTGGCAGCCCTGGTGCAGCAGCAGCAACAGCAGCTTCAGGAGGCTCAGGCAGCAGCAGCGGCAGCTGCCGCTCAGCAGCAACAACAACAACAGCAGCAGCAGCAACAACAACAACAACAGCAGCCCCCTCAGCATCAACTGCCTGCCCACTTGCCTACAGAAGCCCTGGCTCCTGCTGATAGCCTCAATGATCCTGCCAGTGAGAGCAATGGCCTCAATGAGTTGGCTAGTGCAGTGACCAGCACGGTTGGGCTCTTACCTCCCACTCCCACAGAGAGTAAGTGAGGCAAAGATGACTGCCATTTTATTTGGCAGTGGCCTTTAAAAGCTTGTTTCCACTTGTAAGCAGAGGTGCCACAGCTCAGTGATAAGACGGTTCCTTACAATGGTGCTTTTCAGCCAATAGTGAAAGGGAGGGTCCCCTGCTCCCTTGCTTGTGACGAGTCTGAGCAAAGCTGTATTGCAGGGCTGTCAAATTCCCAGCCCACGGGCCGGATGCGTCATGCGCTGGCCATGGCCAGCGAAGGGGGGAAAATTCTGATACGTCACGTGACGACGACGTGAGTTTGACACCCCGCTGTATTGGGTGTTCCTGGTGGATAAGCACAATTGTTTGATCATGGGATAATTTTATGTTCCAGCCCTGTCAAGGCACCTTGGGAATTCTGGCCTTTTAGTTAAATCAGGACTGGGTTCTGTTGCCTGTATTTCCTTTCCAGTTTTAGACATGGATCAACGTCTTTGGGGATCAGGGATCTCATGGAAGTTATTGAAATTCTTTCCCTCATCCAGGTCTCGCTCCTTCAAATACTTTTGTGGCCCCACAGCCTGTGGTAGTAGCCAGCCCAGCAAAATTGCAGGCAGCAGCTGCCCTGACAGAAGTTGCTAATGGAATTGAACCAGCTCCAGTGGTAAGAAAAAAATATTGGTAGGAATTTAAGGAATGAGTTTACAAGTTTTCCAAAGTTCACCTTGAATTATCCATTCTTTGCTAGAAACCAGAGCCTCCCACACAGCCTCCGAAAGTGGTTGTGAAGAAGGAAAATCAATGGTTTGATGTGGGTATTGTCAAGGCAACCAACATGGTGGTGACACACTACTTCCTGCCGCCTGATGATGCACCTGCTACAGATGTGAGTGGCAAGAATATACTATAATCACCTTAACTTCACCTTAAAGATCCAAATTTTTGCTGCCACATATCTTCCTATCCATTCCCATAATACCAAGATAACTGTAGTGTCTTATTCCCACTCTCTTCTGTCCTCTGCAGGATGATTCAGGAACTACTCCTGATTATTCTCAATTCAAGAAGCAGGAGCTGCAGCCTGGTACTGCTTATAAATTCCGAGTAGCAGGAATTAATGCCTGCGGACGAGGCCCTTTCAGTGAAATCTCAGCATTCAAGACCTGTCTGCCTGGTTTTCCTGGAGCACCTTGTGCCATTAAAATCAGTAAAGTGAGAGCTTTTCCTGTTTTTAAAGCCCTGTTAATTCATCTCCCTGTTTGGGTTGGGTTAATTGAACAATGTTTGTTGCATTTGTTGTCTCCCACTCTTCCTGCAATGCCTTTTGGCTGTCGTGGTTTTCAAGCTCTTGTTGCGTGTTTCTAACACAGAGTCCGGACGGGGCCCACTTGACTTGGGAACCACCTTCAGTCACCTCTGGAAAAATCACAGAATACTCGGTGTACCTGGCCATCCAGAGTCCTCAGGCGGGTGAACCTAAGAGTGCAGCACCTGCCCAACTGGCCTTCATGCGGGTTTACTGTGGGCCCAGTCCTTCGTGCCTGGTCCAGTCAGCTAGTCTCTCCAATGCCCATATAGACTACACCACAAAGCCTGCCATTATTTTCCGCATTGCTGCCCGCAACGAGAAGGGCTATGGTCCTGCCACACAAGTCCGGTGGCTTCAAGGTGAGTGGCGGCTGTGATGGGACATTGGAGGGAGGAATGTAGCTTCAGGCCACATATGAGTGGGAAGACAGGTTCTTTAAATTAAACCTGTCAACAAGGTGAACTGCTACCAGGTCTCAGACTCTTGTAAATATCTGCACACCATTCACTTTCCCATCTTGAGCCTTGGTTTGCAAATGAAGAAAATCTGCCATGTTGCCTCTTAGATGCAGGCTGGATCTTTATGTTGATATTTCTCATGGGTGAAATCCAGCAGGTTCTGACAGGTTCTGGAGAACCGGTAGCGGAAATTTTGAGTAGTTCGGAGAACCGGCAAATACCACCTCTGTCTGGTCCCAGAGTAAGGGTGGGAATGGAGATTTTGCAATATCCTTCCTCCAGGAGTGGGGAGGGAATGGGGATTTTGCAGTATCCTTCCCCTGCCACGCCCACCAAGCCACATCACGCCCACCAAGCCACGCCCACAGAACCGGTAGTAAAAAAAATTGGATTTCACCACTGATATTTTTGTTAGGAGGAGGAGGGGTATAAGTAAGTAGGAAGGTCTCATTCAGAGTTCTAGAATATTTATTGAATTTAATCAATAAGAATTGATGAATTTGTCAGATATTTCTGCCAATTCCTAGTCGGGAATGTATCATGTTTGGATTTTCTAATATGTAAATCTCGCCATCTAGAGTGAAAATGTATTTTCAGCCCCAGCTGCAGTTTAATCACTTGGGAGGATAGATTTACTGAGTTCAGTGGTAGAGACATGCTCAGCAAGCCAAATTCTAATAGTATGACTAAAGGACTGAATATCAGAATAAAATTACCCATTTTTTTCACATGTCAGCATTCAGTTGTATTTTATTCCTAGTTTTATCCCTATTGGATATCATGATTTATAAATAAACAAGTTCACATTCCTATAATGATTCAATTTGATTCAGGCCACGTTTTATCTTTGCCTTCACTGTGCGTGTAATGCACTTTTGTCTTTACAGAATCCAGTAAAGATGGATCTATGACAAAACCAACCAACAAGCGGCCGCTTTCATCTTCTGATTTGTGAGTATTGATTGGTGTATCAAGCAGATTTCAGCCTTTGTGTTTCCTTTGTAGAGTTGTGGTGGGTTATGGAAGGAAATCTACATATATGCCCAGTCATTTTGGGAGAAAAAATGCCTCATAAATTTTCTTTTGTGTTCATTGGAATATCTTGGGTCAGCCCTAGATTGAATAAAGGGTTAAGAGTGGAAGAGGGACCTCCAGCCAGAATAGAATTTCTCCTGTAAGCAGCCTGGCAAATCAAGGATGCTGCAGCAAATTCTCTACAGGAATATTGCTAAAGTTACAACTGTGGAGCTCAGCTGTTTGAAGCCGAGAGGCAGTTTGGTGTAGTATTTAAGGTATACTAGCTTAGAAACCAGAAGACTGAGTTCTGGGCCACCTTTATGCATGAAAGCTGGCTGGATGACTTTGGGCTAGTCAGTCACTCATCCCAGACCATCTCACAAGACGGTTATTGTGGGTAAAATAGGAGGAGGAAGGAGCATTAGGTATATTAGCCACTTTGAGTTCTATGTAAAAAAGGTGGGATGAAGATTAAGAAGTTGATTGCTTGCTAGTACTGATGGGAGTGGACAATTCCAGGGAATGAAAATTCGAATGTTGTCAGTACTCTGGGCAAGAAGAGCATCGCATTCATGGCCAAACAGGAAGTTGGACCTTAACTGTTCTTTTTCATCTTCCAGGAAAAGTGCTCCAAAGAAGCCCAAAGCAGATGGGCAGTGAAGGGAGTCACCAGCCGTCCCCTCTTCCTGCCTGCTCCACAGTCTCTGCCTGAACTCCCCCAGCCAGCCAGCCACCCCGTGTATGGAGGAAGATGGAACTGCCGAAAGCACATTTCATACACCATGGGATGAACTGTTGGAGTGGGGTGGGGTGGGGTAGGGAGAAGAGACGCTGAGGCTCATGTGAGGGAGCCCCAAGCAGGGCCATCACTGTGCCATACCCCACCTAGGAAGGGGGAAGAAGGAATGGAATTCCTCCCTCACCCTCTGCTTACTGCCCCAATAACATGGACATTGATGTTTGGGGTGGGCTTGAGGGAAAACTTGTTATGGGGGGAGGGGGGCTGTTGGGTTTTTTTACAAGTTGCAGTTACAGGAATGAAGTTCTTTTGTATTCCCCTGAATCCTGTGTGTTGGGGGTAGGAGACTTGATCTCCCTGCCTCCAGTTCTTGCCTCTGTACAGACCCTCTTCCTCAGTTTAGTTTTTAGTGTCTGCGTTTGGTAATGGAGAGAAGTCCCTGCTAGTGGGGATTGAGAAGATGTGACATGGTTGGCCACAGATGCAGCTACTTTGAACATTGGAGGGAGGGAGGGAACGGGCTCATGCTACAGCAGCTGTTCTAATGCTCAGCGCAGGGTGTTTGTGGCTTGAATCCACCCCCTTTTGTCCCCCTGTACATGGAACAGCCCCTCCTTAGCAGCACAAGCCGGGTTTGTTTTCTCTGCTCTTCCTGCCTCCAGGCCACAAGGTGGCATGCTGTAGGCAGATGTCTTGCCATTCCTCTCCATTGTTTTGTATAAAACTTTTTTTAGGAAAAAAATGATTTGGGAGGGAGAATGTAGCTGATCCACCAGAGGTTTTTGGGTCAGAGCAAGGCTGGAGGGCGATATTGATGGTTGACATACAACTCTCCACTGTATGGGGTAGGAGTTTAGGTTTCTCTCTAGAGAGAAATATATGCCCCCTCCCCTCTTTCCCCCACTGGTTGTCTTGGGACATTCCACGTAGGGGAGGGTGGGGAAAGCAACAGGGCTTACTCTGTAGAGTTGGGGGAGCTCTATGGAATACAGAAGAAACGCCTCCCCCCCCCCACGCGCACTGTTTGCTGTGTTGAGATTGGTAGACAAACTAGCCCTCAGAAAATACCATGAGCAAACCTCTCCCTTGCTCTGTGCCCTGGTCTTTTGTATTATAGTATATTTCGCTGTGTCCCACTTTCCTGTTCAGTCCTTAAGATTCCTTCTGTCCTTCCTATATTTGACCCGATTTATTTTCCACCGAGACAGGAACAGCCCTCATAGGAGTTTACCCTGGCTATCCACCCTGACCTCCCCTTCTCCCACCTAGTGCTGCGTATCTGTCGTTTTTTGTGCTATTTTGAACAATTAAAGACTTTTTTTTGGAAACAAGACTTGCTGTTTGGAAAAAGAGCTCTTTCCCTCATCTTCTCCCTTCAAAGTGTTTGTGGTCAAGTTTTCTATAGCCTTTTCTCTTTATGAAAGGACTAGATAATGCCCGTTTTCTGTCACCGGAAAGTACCGTATCAGGTTGAGATTTATTTCCATATGTTTGGATAAAGATTACCCAACATCCAATCTAGGTCCTTCAATTATAAGGCGCTCTCTTCCAGAAGGCCACAAATCTTATCATGGGATCCAACTACCAAAGTGGCAGGCTGCAGGGTTGGCAGACTTGTTACTGCACTATGGGGTAACTTTCTGTTCTTGTTCGTTGCATCATGTCAAAGATCTGCAGTGAAAAATAAATCTTCCCATCTGCATTTGGGCTCATCAGCAGCCACACCTTTCCCGGTGTGTCCCTTCTGGCGGCCTGGTCTCTAGGTGAACAGAGTTGAGCTGTGGCTCTTCAGGTACCCTGCGCTGAAATGAAACAGAAGGTGATGAGCACAAGTGAGAAAAGAGGTCTGATATGGAGAACTGCCTTGATGTAGGAATTGCTTCTTGTCACAAAGAATGCAGTCTTAAAAGCATAGGTAATACCTGTTGTGGCTGGAGGCAACATATTTAATACTATTAATATTTTTTTTCAGCCTAAAGAGGCATTAGCTGTTTCAGTTATTAATTTTGCTAGCATATTTTGATGGCACACTGTTGGGGTATCTAGGAGTTATAAAAAGGAATAGCCATGCTTTAAAGCTTTTAAAATTGGAAATGGAGGGAATGTATTCCTTACGTTCTTCAGTACAGCCCGTATGGCCCACTTGAACACCTCATGCACATTGGCAGCTGTCTTGGCACTGGTTTCAAAGTAGGCAGCATCATGAAGCCTGCTCCACATTTCAGCTTCCTCTGAAGAAACCTGCTTAAAGACAGGATACCTTCATACTTTGCCCCCTTCCCAGTCCTGTCTGCAACCCTAAACTAAAAATAGAACCTACAAATGTAAAACCTCTCCCGAAGGTTCTGTATCTGCATCCTCTGCCATCAAAACCTATCCAGATTTCAAGGCTCTGTTCCTAATCTTTAAAATACTCCTTCATTCTTAAGTTGGGTGCTACATGAGCTCTTGAACAGTAGCTGTAATCTATCCGCTCGGTGTGTTCGGTATGTACCTCACGGTTCTCCAGGTCAGTCTTGTTTCCAATGATAGCAATGGGAAAAGTGGGTTCTTCCTCTGGCTCAATCTGCAGCAAGAGCTGCTTGTGCCACTTCTCAAGGGCTTGAAAAGAATAGATGGATGTGACATCAAAGACGAGCAGGCAGCAGTCGGATCCCCGATAAAGGGCCGTCCCCAGGGCATGGAACCTTTCTGTACCAGCTGTATCCCAGATCTTGAGGCAGGGAGAAAGAGAGAGAGAGAGATCTGATTGCTCAAGTACTGAGGAATTTAAGTGGGCAAGATGAGAAAGTGCATCATTACAGGATGAGCTAAATTTTCTTTGCCATGAACATTTTAGTGCAGAATGAAAAGTTTTTGAAAGGCCCCATACACTCAAGCTAGACCAGGGCTGTCAAACTCGCGGCCCCCAGGCTGGATGCATTGCACTGGCCACGCCCACATCCGGTTTAGTGAAGGGGGGGAAAGTTGTGATACGCCACGTGACGACACGAGTTTGACACCCTTAAGCTAGACCTTCTCAAAACAATTAGCTGATGATATATTTAGTTTAGGAATGTTACACCTTTTTCGAGTGCTCTAGCTTTCTTTATATTTCTAAAAATGAGTGAAATGTTAGCTGTGGTTCCAAGTTTTGATATTTAGTGATAAAATCTGGCATGTGGCAATTGTTAATGTTAGCTCAGATAATGGTTACAACACATGTAATGAAAGTTTTGCTTGAACTACTTCCTTTGCTTCGACAGCTGTAAAGCCCTTGGTGTAAACTATAAGCACTTTTAAGTAGACCCATCTTCCAGAGGTGGTGTATCATAACTTCCATGTGCCACAGCCAGCATAGCCAGCTAAGCTAGTTTAGATACTAAAGCTGAAGTTTCCAAGATTTGGGTTATCGCTTATTTGAGATTGCCATACTGTATAGCTGTAGAAATACCGTAAGAAAATGAAGGAATCAGGAAGCAAGTACATTTACTATTATTTCTATACAGTACATCTAGCAGCTGAAGAATATTTCTAATGGCAAAACAATGCTATAGGGAGGACGCTTTTGTATATTAGAAGTATTTGATAAAATACGATTGTCTGTTCTGATAATATACATACCTGTTCTGATGAAGGTCACAGAGTCATACATGTACACATTTTCTTTTTGTCCTAGTTGAGACAAGTGGAATCTTTCCACAAAAATATTTAATGTGGAGCTTCCCAGTTCACAAAACAACAAAAAAAGTTGAGCTTTAACTTTTAAATATTCTGCCATCCACAGTTCAACAGTCACTATTGTGAGCACACTGAATACCCGATTAATTACGGGACTGTTGTGGGTTCCTTCCCCCTCTCCCAAAACTATGGGAATTTTTTACTTGCATTTCTTCTTACCCCTTATCATTTTTTGATATTTAGCCTGGCTTGCTAATACCATTTTTTGTGTGTGTGAGGGGTTATATAAAAGTTTCTCTTTTGACTATATAGTGTTTCATACAAAAGATAGGCTTGGTAACATCAAAGTTGGCTTATTCAGTGATGGGAAGAGAACATTAACATTGATCAAGGCGTGTCAAAGGGTAGTCAGTAGTCTGCCTTGTATCAGGCCTACCTGCACTATCAGGGTGCGGCCATCAATGTGTACTTCTTTGCTGAGGAAGTCCGCTCCAATGGTGGCTCTGAAGCGGCTACTGAAGCGGTTGTTAACATACTGGTTCATCAGGGCAGACTTGCCCACTCTGTGGAGAAGGCAACACTGGCATCAGATCCTGAAAGCAGACCAGTTACCCATCCTCCCATTAATCAACAGATGACTGGTTGGTATCGAGGAAGAACATTATTTCCCATACTCCCAAGCTGTGTTGCATGAAGATTCAAGAGTGCTACGATCACAGGAATTGTGGCCCATTGAGTTAGGCCCAGTGGGGAGAAAGGCTGAATATCCTGCTGAACTTACTGACGCTCCCAGTTAACCAATGAGCAACATTAAGCCAATTGTTCTCAACCAACCTTCCTCAGAAAACTGTTGGGATAAAATTGAGAGATACATACATTTTGGATTTCAAGTGCAATGAGTAAATATAAATATATAGTAAATATATAGAAACTTGAGCCTCCCCAAGCTACTTCTCATGATTTCTCATAATCCCAGCTAGCATGACTTCATAATTCCAAAGATTTGAGGCTATGATTTGGGGAAGGCTTGCAGAGGGAATGTCTGATAAAACGTAGGTAAGAATATGTTAAATCAGGTTGTCAAAAATAACATTTCTTTACAAAGTGTTTTAGATCAGGGGTCCCCAGCCCCCGGTCCAGGCACCGGGACCAGTCCGTGGCATGCCAGCAACCGGGCTGTGCAAACAAGGAAAGCCCCATCCGCAGGATGCAGGCAGCACTCAAAATCATGCCACCTCCGGTCTGTGTAAAAACCTTTCTCCACAGAACTGGTCCCCGCTGCCCAAAAGATTGGGGGCCGCTGTTTTAGATAGAATACAGCTCTTAACTGAAAAAAGAATTTTTTTTTAGTTTATTAAGAAAGATGTATATAATATTGCAACAGCCAAATTACAATAGCAAAATCAGATGCAGAAGAAGAAAACCAATTCTATTCAGAAAGCTTAGTTGAAAAGCAGCTTTTGTGAAATTACAAATAATTTAAAACGTACACCTGAAAAAAATCTCATTAAAAATTTTTTACTACTGCTTTCTCTGAAGATGAAGCATTAAACATAATTTTAACTATGTTTCTTCTTGTCCCACCAAAACAAAAAGATCTTATAATACAACTATGTTTTCTTGTTACATTGTGATACCTTCATGATGAACAGTACCAAATACATACCAATACCTCTTTTAGCAATATTGTAAACTTTCTGCTAAAAGAGGGATATGGTGCAGTCAAATTCAGATTTTCTGGAGCCCTATTTATTTCAATAGGAGTAGCAATTGTATCTTAGTGCAAGAAATGCTCTTGGAGATAGTTTTTTTCAGAAATCAACTCATTTTTAAATGCCACTTTAAGCACTTATAAGGCAGGCCGATTAGGATTTCAAGGAATTTTAGCATCCAAGACAGTTATTTGTCTTTATGATTAGTAAAATTTTAAACTTAATTCTTCTTTGAAGTAAGTTTAGTTAAAATCAGTCTCTTAGTCACAGATAAGTAGTTACAGTCTTGCACTTTAAGTATACTATTATACTCTAGTCAGGGGTGGGTTCTGGATCCTTTTGGTGCCGGTTCGCTCAGGGTCGCGCGTGCGCGCGCCTGCAGCAATCAAAAAATAGCTTCGGCGCAGAAGCAAAATCCAAGATGGCGGCGCCCACAGAGACACCGACAGAACCGGCTCCGTGACGTCATCGCTGAGTTACTAACGGTTCTAAAGAACCGGTTAGAACCGGTAGGAACCCACCTCTGACTCTAGTCCTATAGTAAGGTAAAGGTAAAGGTTCCCCTTGCTCATATGTGCTAGTCGTTCCCGACTCTAGGGGGCGGTGCTCATCTCCGTTTCAAAGCCAAAGAGCCAGCCATAATTATGTATAAACATGTTCCACGTTAGCTTTCTCAAACAGTGGTTTTTATTTGAGGGTTTTTATTGTAATGATGAATTTTGCATATTCACATCTCTTCCATTGGGATACCATAACTCTCCAAAGCATCACCATAGCTATTTGAGCTGGTCTTTAGATTCTTGGCATTCTTCAAAATAATTTTCTGCTACTGCTAGAAACAAGCACGTAATTTAACTCAACCATCCCAAAATAAAATCTTCCAAACATTAGGGAGCTTAAACACAGCACACACTGGTTTGTAGAAAGAGCAGCGTGTACCTTCATAAGCTGAGCTCAAAGATTCAAGGAAGAATGCCAATTTAATTCCTAAGAAGTAAACCAAAAATTTCTTTGAAAGATGTCTGATCATTGATTATAAGAGAAGGAAGTAGCCTTTCAAATCCTAAATGGGAGAAGATAAAAAGGAGCACGGGGCTAGAAGTTATACAGCAAAATTAATAGGTCTGTAGAACTGCAAGACAAACAAATTTTTGACTAATTTTGTAACAGATGAGAGAAGATTCATGGAATCTTTTAAAACATTTGGCACTGCTGCAGAGTTGTAGACTAGTATTCCTGAAAATTCTTCCCTTTCACTGTCATATTTGTTATGAAAAACTGAAATCTCTCTGCTTTCATCAATAGGATACCCTCTATATTCTCTTAACTATATTCTCATCATTTCTGGTGGGTTACCATGTCGTATGGGGCTGATAAGAATTGCCAAGTATAATATTTTCAACTCATGTGATTCCTCCCTCCATTTAGACAGAGTCAATTGGGGCACAATTCCACATCTCCAATAGCACATAGCGCAAACTCTGTGCAAAAGAATTAATGAATACAACTTTGAGTCCTGATGTCATGCTGTGTTAATTAATTCTGTTGATGAACAAAGTACCAGATGATTATTTCAACCTCCCAGGACACTCATTAGAAATCTCACTACAAAAAAAATTTTTTTTTCACTAGAAAAAGAAATCTTGAACAGCACAATTGAGCAAGAGATTGCTAAACTCACATCAAAAGATTTTGGGCTATTTCCCAAAGTTTCAACAAATACAAAAGTTTTTAACCCAATACAGCAATTAATTGATGAGATACTTACAATTTATCTCACCTTGTATCTGCATAACCAACTTCCCACTTCCTTCCTCATTCCAGTTTAAATCCTACAGCAGTCTAACCACTCTATGCATCTGATAAAGTGAACTGTAGCTCACAAAAGTGTATGCCTTTTAATAAAATGTGTTACTTGGAAAGGATGAATCCTCATGAACACTGCAGGTGAGGTCATTTTAGTTGCTCCTCTTCTACTCCAGAAAGGACTCAAAAGGGCGAATAATGCCAGGTTGGGTTGCCTTGCTCCCTTTTCCCCCTGCGTGGTGCCTGTCCAGTGGCCCATCAATCTTCCTATCATCCACCTTTCCTTCCTCATTTATTTCCCTCTATTTTATTTTTTTATAAATAACTCCAGGTGACAAACACACCTAAGTACTCCTTCCTCCTATTTTTCCCAACAACAACAAATCTATGAGGTAGGTTTGGCTAAGAGAGAATGACTAGTCTAAAGTCACCCAGCTAGCTTTCATGCCTAAAGCAGGACTAAAATGCACGGTCCCCCAGGTTTTTAGCCTGGTGCCTTAATCACTAGACCAGGGTGTCAAACTCGCATCGTCACGTGACGTATCATGACTTTTTTCCCCTTCGCTAAACTGGGCATGGGCGTGGCCAGTGCACGACGCATCCAGCCTGCAGGCTGCGAGTTTGACACCCCTGCACTAGTCCAAACTGGCTCTCAACTTAGTCATAACATGAAGCATTTGTATCCTCTGGGATGAATGGTTGAATACAACGTGGGATCACAGAAATTTACTTGTAGATGATGTCATCAACCATCCAAAAAAGTCAGCCTTAACCCCTGCCCATCAGCCCTTCCATCAGCAACTCATCTTTTCTTCATCTACCACCCAGTCTACTACATTTTTTCTACTTCTGTGGGTCTTGCCATTTTCCTCCTCTGCCCACTCAAAACACTTCTTTCTGGAGCAGATTTGAATCTGAGGGCTATGCCCCAACAAAATCCATGGAACAGACAGAATTATCGGGTGCACCCCTGTTTTGCACAATCTGATGAAAGTCTATTTTAACCTGCCTCAGCTAGGATTGGGAATGAGAGGAAGACAATGTTATGAGTATGTACAGGTAGCCCTCGACTTATGACCGCAATGGAGCCTCACATTTTTGTTGCCAAGTGAAAACATTTGTTCAGTGAATTTTGCCCTGTTTCACCACTTTACATGCCACCATTTAAGTGAATCACTGCAGTCATTAAGTTAGTAACAAGGTTGTTAAATGAATTTGGCTTCCCCATTGACTTTCCTTGTAAGAAGGTCACAAAAGGCGAACACATGACCCCAGGACACTGCAACTGTCATAGTCAGTTGCCGAAAGTGTCTGAATTTTGCTGACATGACCACGGGGATGCCGCCATGGTTGTAAGTGTGAAAAACGGTCATAAGTCACTTTTTTCAGTGCTGTTGTAACTTTGAACGGTCACTAAAGATACTGTTGTAAGTCGAGGACTACCTGTAGAAGACAAAGTCTGCCAGATAGGTTCAGGCTGTGCTTAGAGTACAGGGAGGAAGGGCCCTCAGTCTTCAGATCCACTTCACTAGGATAGGGAGGTCCCTCTCCAGCTTCCAGAGCTGCGGCTTCCCTGAGAGGCAGCAGGTGCCTTTACTTCAGCCTACACACCCACTCAGCAAACACAGCCTGGGCGTCCGGTTCCTGCGCGCTCTCCGGACTTTTGTCTTTCCAGTGGGGGGGCGGTTGATGTTCGCGCGCCCTCCCCCCCCCACCAAAAAAAAAGCTTCGTGCTGTCTGTGGCTTACCCTGAATTCCCAATAAGCAGGATTTTGAGGTGTGAACGTCTGAACATGGGGCGTCTCCGCCAGAACCTGAAAAGAGAGAAGTTAGGGGCTCAGGCGTTGCCACCTCACCTGGTCCGGGAGCGGGGGGGGGCTTCCCCCGGAATCCGGTCGCCCGACTTTCGACGGCAGCGAGAAATCGGTAGCCTAGAGGAAAACTTGGGGCGTCTTATTTTTAAAGCCCAATTTCTTTCAGCCCCCTCCCTTCCCCCATGGTGGCTCTCTTACTCCGAGAGCACCTTTTTCGTTCCTGAATCTCCGAGAGAGGGAAGGTACTGCCAAAGGAGGTCGTTCCTCAGAGTTTCCTCCCAGGAGCAAGAGCAGGTGTTTGCGAGCGAGCGCGCGCGCGCGCGCAACCAGCCACGCCTGCCGCTGCTGGGACTCAGGGCTGAGCAGCGGCTCCCTGACGAAATTCCCGGGTTTTTTCCTTCGGCGGGAAAAGGGCATTCCCCCGTTTCTCCCAGCAGCCGATAGCCTGGAAGGAGCAATTGGCCAAAGGGGGGAATCCGCTTGGATCTTCCTGTCTGCTGGAGAGGCAGTATTCGAGGCTGGTCAAAACCTACTTCCAGGCCTCAGTATCAGGACTTACTCCTGGAGCTCTGAGAGGGGGAAGAGAACGTTTAAATAGCTCCTGAGCAAGTGCAGACTACAGGTAGTCCTCGACTTACAACAATGCATTTAGTGACCAAAGTTACAACGGCACTGAAAGAAAAGTGACTTATGGCCATTTTTCACACTTATGACCGTTGCAGAATCCCCATGGTCATGTGATTTAGATGCTTGACAACTGGTTCATATTTATGACGTTGCAGTGTCCTGGGGTCATGTGATCACCTTTTGTGACCATCTGGCAAGCAGCGTCAATGGGAAAGCCAGATTCGCTTAACAACGGTGTTGCTAACTTAGCAATTGCAGTGATTCACTTAACAAATGTGGCAAGAAAAGTCATAAAATGGGGCAAAACTCAACAAATTTCTCATTTAGCAAAGAAATGTTGGGCTCAATTGTGGTTGTAAGTCAAGGACTACGTGTACTTTCTTTTGTCACTTGGCAGAACCAATCTGTGTTCTAAATAATGTGCCATTGGGCCAACTGAGACATTAAGCAGATTTTCAGGGCCAGGAATGACGGCCTCATAGTCACTTGTTTGAAAATCCCTTCCTTGGAGAACAGAACACCACTCCTAAATTGGGGTACAGGGAAGGATGGTAAGAAGCTGTTTGATCTGAAGGAAGGTCCACAGTGCTATCCATGTTGTCTCCTACTATGCATAAAGCCAAGGGCAGCAAAACCTTGGGTTGCCTTGGCTCCCCCTTGGGCTAATGGAGGAAGTTGCCTTGGGCCACTCATTGGGATTATCAAGGAGAAGCAATGAACCATAATTGAGTTTACCAGTGCATATTAATTTCCAGGAATGGGGTAAGGATAGGGAGATGAATATTCAGTACAGGTAGTCATCAACTTACAACAGTTCATTTAGTGACCATTCAAAGTTACAATGGCACTGAAAAAAGTGACTTACGAGCATTTTTATGACTTGTAGCATCCCCATGGTTGTGTGATCAAAATTCAGATGCTTAGCAAATGACTCATATTTATGACAGTTGTCCTGGGGTCATGTGATCACCTTTTGCAACCTGACAAGCAGTCAATGGGAAAACCAGATTCATTTAACAACTGTGTTACTAACTTAACAACTGCAGTGATTCGCTTAACAACTGTTGCAAGATAAGTTGTAAAATTGGGCATTCACTTAACAACTGTCTTGCTTAGCAACAGAAATTTTGGGCTTAATTATAGTCATAAGTTGAGGACTACCTGTATGCAATTCTTAGGAGCCTTTTTTTCTGAACTAGGGTGCTTGGTATGCTGCGGTGAACGCTGTTCCAAAGGAAAGCTTCAATATGAGATGCCTTTAACAAATTCCCTTCACAGCTCATAGGCTTGCCTCTCCCTTCTCAATCTGCCCCACCCCCTTGATCTTAGTAATAATAATAGTTTATCTTACAGGGTTGTTATAAGCATTGTAATAGAATCATGCTTGTAAAAACTTTTAAACAATTTAGAATGCAAAAACTGAAGCCTTTTCTTTCTACTACAGAAATGCCCAAGCATACATTTGAAATATATGGGATTTTTCTAAAAGAATAGAACTCTCCTCTGACATTATAGTACATTGCAACTGGGTAATGTAAGAATGAACAAGGGATCCAAACTCTGCCCCAAAGAACTCTGATTCTATTTAGATAAGAGAGAAAATGCCTTTTAAATGTTATACTGTGTATTAAATAGTGAGTAAATAAAAGGGAGGTGGCCTGAATTGTATAGACTAGGCATGGGAAATTTATTTTCCATCCTGAGTCAGAAATGTATGCATGTCTTTCCAAGAAGAAAGAATATGAGATGTTCCAGCTCTCCATACCACAAAAGCATAACAAAATTCAACCCATAAATGCATCTATCATGTGTTGTGGTGCATGTGCAAACTGTATTTAACTTCCGGTAAAGAAGTGCTTTCTGCGTTGGGGGTTTTTTTTTTTTTTTTTTTTTGCTTTTTTTTGTCTGTTGTGGTGCATGTGCAAACTGTATTTAACTTCCGGTAAAGAAGTGCTTTCTGCGTTGGGGGTTTTTTTTTTTTTTTTTTTTTTTTGCTTTAGTGTGCCTATATGCAAAGGGAAATACTGTTTTTTGCATTTTTAATGTGGGGAGGAATTCTGCCTGCCCAGACACTATTGGCTTAGTCGGGGATGATTCCCCCATCTATTTACTTGAGAATGGTAGGCTCAGTTTAAATCTAGGATATATATTTTTTTTCCAGATGAATACGATACATTGTTTTTCCGCACAGCTCAAGCCCACAGCGGAACACAGCTGAGTGAAGGTTCAGGAAGGCAAAAAAAGAGAAAGCAGGGAGATCTCTGCGCAGATACCCTCCACAAATCTGCTCCTGTTTCTCGACCATCTTTGTTGCTTTCACCAGCTTAATTTTAATTTTAGACTGATAGAAAAAAATCGCTGCCGGTTGTCACCATTACTCAATCATTCGAAGTGGAAAACGCTTTGTTGATTTACACACAAGGAATGGCGGCGAGCCAGCGGAAGAAATCTTCACTGCCCGCCCTTAGCTTAAATAAATCGCTGCTTCTCTGATTAGTCTCTATGCCCAGAGTTAGATAATCAGTTGCTCTGTACGGATTCCCGAAGTGCTTTAAAATGCTATACGCAAAGAATCGACTAACTGTTATGTAGATTTTAGAAAGGAAAGTTTTATATACATCAGCGGGCCCGGGAATTAAAAGTGCAAGATAGCAGTTATCTTTTTGTTGTTATTATTATTCTGCCAGGCTCGGGAGCAATTTACAGCAATTTTAGGGTTATAAAAGATTCTAGGAAAAAGAAACACCAAATCAACTCTTCCCCCACTCCTTTGGACTAGGATCAGGTGACTCAAGCAATCATATGATCAGCGACTCACGTTGCAAAACTTGCTAGATTTAAAAAAAATAACTACATACAAGAATGTGCTGATACCTCGATTTGCTTCACCAGTGGCAACAACAGTTAGATCTCTGGATTTGTCAGAGCTAAATTAGACCAAGCAGCAGAAATGGATTGGCAGAAAACGCTGCACAGCTGGCAGGAACGGATCTCTCAAGAACTGGACTCGGTGGTGGATTTTTGGCTACGGCACTCCCATGATAAGGAATATGGGTGAGCTTCGATCTGTAAAAGGCAGCTCTTCGGTTTCGTGTGCAGTGCAAGCCAAGGCGATGCGGTTGGTTTATAATACGGGGCATGATCGTGTGAATTCGCAGACGAGTTGAGTAAATGGTAGTCCAGATGATCAGGCGTGATGCGAATATAACCTACTATTAAATTATTTAAAAAGCATATTTGAAAGGAATAGGAACCGTATGCTTGCTACTGTTGCTATTTTTAAGCAAACTCTTAAAATGGAAGGGATGCAGAAAGAGTCCTTTTTAAGACAAGGAGGGGATCGTGTTCCTATATAGTCCAGCCACTGTAGGCTTGTAGCTCTTAGTTCTTAGCAATTCCCGATTATTACTTGGGAATAATAGGCATTAATATCCAGCATACTCTGGATTAATGATGTATCATATATAAGATCTGGCTGTGGTTGGATTCACACATCATACTAAGCTTAATTTATATTTTCCTTGTGATTAGTGGGTTTTTTTTTTAATGAACATCACTAAAGATGGTTTCTTCAGCAAAACATGGAGACGCAAATGGTGACATAATATGTGGCTCAGCTCTTTCTCCTTCTCAATAGTATCCAGAATTTACTAAGATCACTTATTTCTCTTGCTACTTGAAGAAGCCAGCTACAGGTGCCTTCGTTTGAAAAATTATTGCTAATTGCCCTGTTAATGCTGTTTCTGGGAATTGCTGTTTAGTTCTTTCTTTCTCAGAGATATTTAAATTGCTGGCTAGGAATTCTGGGAGTTGTAGTACAATACGTCTGGAAACCTTCAGTCTCTTTCTGGTTCTAAATGCTACTGCTTCTTTTATTTTTCCAGAGGGTTCTTTACATGTCTAGACCAGACTGGAAAAGTTTATGATGATCTGAAATACGTATGGTTGCAAGGTCGACAGGTAACTTTCAGATTTTCTGTTCTTATCCCCATTGAAAGTTGGGAAAGTAAACTGAAGCAACTGATCTGTCAGACAAGCTTTCTTAGTATAAGTCAAGAAAATGTGAGCCTTGGGAATTTGTTGAATCCTGGCTTCGTGATTCATTTGGAAGGGATGGAATAAAAAAGATAAAAGATTCAAGTACATATGAAAAATAGATTAAGCCAAAAAGTAGGAGCATTTGCTACTTCTAACTGTGTTTGGCTCTTACAACCAAAGCTATAGATATACCACATTCTTTCAACCTGGAGCAGCCATAATTTTGAGTTTAAAAGCTTATTGTAAATTACACATTTTGATTTGCATAAACCTAGGTTGATGACTGTTGTGGGCTTTTGGATGACATGGGTAAACCTAAGATTTTGATTAAACAGATGCACACAAAGCAGGGTAACATGTGTAGCAGATTGTGGGAATAGTGATACTCAGGAAAATGTTTTTTAATGTAGTATTTCTGTCTTGAGCGTTCACATATTTCTTTAGAGCAGGAGAAAAGAACTAGTAGCCCTCCAGATATTGATGAACAACACCTTACAACAACCCCTGCCAATACGAAATTGTAATTAGCAATGTGTAGAGAGTCACAGGTTCCCCATCTCTACCTTGGAAGTTAAATACAGGGCTGGTTGGTGAATAACTATGAACAAGCACATCTCAGCATAATTCTTAGCGCTAAGCAAGAGGGCAGGCATTAACCCTGGAAGGGAAAAATGTCATAGGGTAGATGAGAGAGTAGAGAGCAATCCTGTAAACTTCGTTCATGTTGGGCTGCAGGCCCAGCTGTTTCCTTGTCCATCCAAAGGATCAGCTCTTGGCAAGAAAAAGATTTACCACATTTGGTTAGATGGTGGGTCATACCCATACCAGAAAACTCAGTTGGATTTCTGCAATCTTTTTCCTCCAAGGTATGGATGTATAGCCGGTTGTATCGAAAAGTACCAAGATTCCAGCGTCCAGAACTCCTACAGGCAGCAAAAGCAGGTAACTTTCCTTGCTGTGCTTGTGTTTATGTTATCAGCATAAGACTCTAGGGCTTCAAGTGAACGCACAGCCAACTTCCTTTGACCCACCAATTTTAGTATATGTTAATGAAAATAAAGTAAAAAGGTAACATTTTCCAAAGCAAAGTGCCACCCTCAAGCTTAACTCTTATTGATAATAATGCTTATGGATTACCATAAAGCATTTTTTAAAAATAAAAAATTTGGAGATTGCAACTGTGTGCTTTGGAAGTGTGTTCACAAACCAGGAAAAAAGGAGTACTTAGATTAGGGGTGTCAAACCCGTGGGCTGTATGCGTCGCACGCTGGCCACGCCCATGCCCGGTTTAGCGAAGTGGAAAAAAGTCGCGATACGTCACGTGATGCCGCTGTGACGACACGAGTTTGCCACCCCTGACTTAGATGGTTCAGCATATCCCAAAAGTTTTAAGGGGATGTGATGACATGAGAAAATCCCTCATTTGCTTTTTGGTAAATAGGTATTCAGAAGCTGACTATGACATTTATTTTGAGAAAGTGCTCACAACATGCTTTGAAAATTAAAGATGTTGTCACTGATCTTAAACAAATTGAGAAGCCTTGATGTTCAAGGTAAGTTTTCAAAATCTATGAGGGGTTGAATGGCTAGGTAAATTAGGAAGGAGGAGATAACCTTGAAAGATCTAATGCTTTGGAACAGCAATGGATGTGAGGGACAGATATACAAAATGGGTGATTTATGGATTGGAAACACTTTATCTGAAGAAGACTTTGAGCTATGGTCATCGCCAGTAATCTGAACATTACTCAGTAGTGTAAGATAGCTGCTAGAAAGACAAATCTGATTTGTCTTTTAATAACTGCTAGAAAGACACATCCAATTCTGGGCTGCATTAAAAGAGTGTATCAATGATGCATGAAGCCATTATTCCTTTCTTCTTGGCACTGGTGAAACCTGATCTGGAGTGCTGTATATGATTTTGGGTATCTGTATTTCCAGTTAGGTATTCACAAGTTAGAAAAGATTCAGAGGAGGAGAACAAAAATGATACATGGATTTGAGGATCATGCCCTATAAGGACAGGCTGAAGGACTTAAGGATGTTCAGTCTGTAGAAAAGACAAATGAGGGAAGATATTATAGGCACATAAAGGGAAACTAGGGAAGATGATCAAGAATTATTTTCCATGGGCAGAGACACTAGGACCAGAAATATTGCATATAAGTTGAAACTAGATTTCATTTAAATGTAATGGGGGGGAAAAAAGTTCCTGACAGTAGATTGCGGGTTCATCATCTTTGAGGGTTTTAAGGAAGAGGTAGGACAGCCACCTCTTGAGGATGGTGTACTTGGTTTTCCTGCACATTGCAGAAGCTTGAAATAGATGATCCATGTGCTCTCTTACAAATCTACATTCTGGGATTCTGTGAAATATCATAAACTGGATAGTAATAACATTTGGTGTTTACATTCATTAAGTAATCCAAGGAACAATCCTGAAGGTAAACCTTTATAGTTGAACTGTTTTGAGGGGACAAACTGTAGACTGAGTTAGGTCTAGTGGTTAAGGCACCAGACTAAAAAGCAGGAGACCCTGAGCTCAAGTCCCGTCTTAGCCATGAAAGCCAGCTGGGTGACTTTGGACCAGTCACTCTATCTCAGTCCAACCCACCTCCACAAGACTGCTGTTGTGGGGAAAATAGGAGGGAGGTGTGTTTGCGGCCTTGAGCTGTTTGCAAAAGTAATAAAGGTGGTATAAAAATAACTAAACAAAGTAAATTGCAGAATTGTAATATAGTACAGGAGACTTTTGTTAAGCCTGATGTTTTTCACTGTAAAGCTATTCCTGGATTCCCACTCACTCACTTGGCTTTCCTGCCATGCTAGCTTTCTGTGAAGAGTTTCATAAGAAATGCATTTATAAAAAGGGGAAGGGATGGGTTGACCTCATTTTCTGGGCACAAGCTAAAAGAAATAGGAGTGAGATACCACTATCCAGTTCCATTTCTTTTCTCAAGGAGGGGAATTCCTGCTGAGACATGCACGAGTGGCTCCACCTTCCCAGAAATGTGCCTTTGTCCTGACCCGTGATGGCCGGCCTGTGAAAATCCAGCGTACCATTTTTAGCGAGTGTTTCTATGTTCTTGGGTTGGATGAACTTGGTCGAGCTACAGGGGAATCTCATTATCAGGTCAGACTGTGAGAGCTGAATATCAAAGTTCATGTTACTTTCTTAAAACTAGTATTTCCCATTTGGCACCCTCCAGCGCTCTTGGCCTATTTTTAGCGATCAGGTCTCTGGTTGCGGCTGGTGAAAATTGGCTCCATTATAATCTAATATATCTGGAGGGAGCCAGCTTGGGAAAGGCTGCTGGAGAACAACATGGGTCTTCAAACCTGTTTATTCTCCTTCCCTCTGATTAGCGCCCTTTCCTGAAACCAGGCACAACTTCTAATGGGTATAGTTAAAGTGGTATAAATTGGGTAGGCCCGCTTTACCTCATGATGCTGCAGTTAGAGACGGCCTTCCTGTCTCTATGGATACGTGGGTTCTACTGATAGAATCTGGGAAAGAATATCCACAATGATCTCTATGGAAAATGGCCTGTCAGAAGACTGAAATGATGTCTTGCAGGAATAATGCTTGGTTTTACAAGTAGTGGTTTGTAAGAAGAGCTATAGGATTTAATTTCTCCCATAGATGAATAGCTGGGCAGATGCCAATGTTGTCCCACTCCATCCCAATATAAACAAAAAGCTCCTGAAGTGAATAAAATGTGGTAAACCTATGTATGCTGTTCTGAGCCCAGACAGACTCAAACCACATGTTGCTCAGCAACCTCTATGCTATGAGGTCCGATCCCATGCCTGTAAAAATTAAGCTCTTGTTTACTCTGGGGATAGAAGGGAACTCAGGAATAGAAAATATATACTTGAAAGATAAAACTGTGGTTATAATGATATTCCCATTGGCAGAGGGAGGCCCTTTCAATGATGGAAGCCATTGTGCACTGGGTGAGAGAGGATCCCTCTGAGTTGGGTCGTCCACAGCTGGCAGGCGCTGTCCCACATGACTCTATGGCTGTCCCCATGATGCTCCTCAACTTGGTGGATCAGCTGTCAGAAGGAGATGTGGAGGTTGCAAACCGCTTCAAGGAATTGGACAACTGGTCTGCTCAAAGAATACTGAGTCACCTTCAGGTAAAGAAATGGATGTGGTCAGCTTCCCTCTCCATAAACATGTTTGCCTCACCTCTGATACATTACCAGCCATCTTATTTTCTTGTAGAGGAATGGTGCTGCAGTTTTGGAGAATGTTTCTGAAGATGGCAAGGAATTGCCAGGGTGTTTGGGAAGACAGCAGAATCCTGGTAAAAAGTGACTCAGAGGCCAGGATGCTTTTGCATTCTCTAATTTGAAATATATAGAATGTATATATGATTTTATTAAACACACACATACATTCTTATAGTAGTTTATTGTCATTGCACCTCGTACAACAAAATTAAATGCCATCTTCAGTGTACATTATAACTATAAAAATAAAACACACATCCTTCAGAGTCTATACAATTGAATTGAAAACCCGATATTGCATTAATATTGCACTACTGCCGGTATACGCAGAAATATTGGATATAGTAGACAAGGATCAGATGATAGATGTTACTAAGTGACAACAACATCGGGAAGGAGTATAAGAAGCTGGAGAAGTACCAGGTCTGAAGGAAGAATCAGAGGATGTGGAAAATAAAAGCCACAGTACATTGGGCTGTAACTCCTAAGCTGGGGGAGTGGCTCCAACAGATCCCAGGAATGACACCAGAGCGCTCTGTCCATAAAAATGCAGTACTGTTAAAACTCTTGTCCTGACCTTTAACTTGAAACGGGCAAAACGGTGCATCATAGCACAACACATTTTGAACCAAGGTACCTCAAATGGGCTAAATTGCAGAATGTATCCAAAATTCAGGATCTCCCTGCTGGGAAGGGAAAGGAGGGGAGGGGAGGAAGGAAAGGAAATTTCTGATCAGATTCCCCCAAGAAAACTCAATGGGGAAGCTGGCAGGAAGTTATTATTATTATTATTATTTATTAAATTTGTATGCCGCCCAACTCCCAAGGGACTCTGGGCGGCTCACAACAATATAAAAAACCATTAAAAGAAACCATAATAAAAACAATTAAAAACAGTTAAAAACAGTTAAAAGTTGGAAGCTGCTCCTACTCCCACTGCTTTTTTGCCTACTCTTGGTCTTTCTGTTTTTCTGTTTCGGTAAGGAAATATCTCTGAAACTAATGACCCAATGGGGCACAGTTTGTCTAGTACTAATTTATGAATTGACTGTAATTAGGAGCTAGATGTTCTGAATGATTTGATTTGTTCCTTCCTGTTCATTTTCATCTTAGGTCATGCAATTGAAGCAGGCTGGTTCTTGCTCCGTTGTGCCATGCGCCAGCTTAACTCAGGCCTCCAGTCCCAAGCAGTGGACAAATTCATGAAACAGCCATTCCGTTCAGGCTGGGATCCTGAACATGGAGGACTCTTTGCCTTCCAAGATGTTGATGGTTTCTGTCCCACTCAGGTATGGACCATAAAGCAGGGATGAACTCCAGCAGGTTCTGACAGGTTCTGGAGAACCGGTAGCGGAAATTTTGAGTAGTTTGGAGAACCGGCAAATACCACCTCTGGCTGGCCCCAGAGTGGGGTGGGAATGGAGATTTTGCAATATCCTTCCCCCAGGAGTGGGGTGGGAATGGAGATTTTGCAGTATCCTTCCCCCAGGAGTGGGGTGGGAATGGAGATTTTGCAATATCCTTCCCCCAGGAGTGGGGTGGGAATGGAGATTTTGCAGTATCCTTCCCCTGCCACGCCCACCAAGCCACACCACGCCCACCAAGCCACGCCCACAGAACTGGTAGTAAAAAAATGGATTTCACCACTGCCATAAAGTCTTTATTTTCACCACAAAGCTGAAAATCCCACTCCACCCTCAAACATTAGGGACTCATTTTTTCTATTTTTCTTTCACCCTTTTCTGCAGCTAGAGTGGAGAATGAAACTTTGGTGGCCACACACAGAGGCCATGGTTGCATTCCTGATGGCTTTTGCTGAAACTCAAGACCAAGAGCTTCTGGAGCTATTTCACCAGGTGGCCAATTACACCTTTGCTAAGGTACCTCTGAGGACTGAAAGCTGGGAATCATGGAATCTGTTTAGCCTTGGGAAATAGATGTATTTCAGCTAGTTAGGAAAGAGATGGGGAAAGAGCCGAGGTGGCGCAGTGGTTAGAGTGCAGTACTGCAGGCTACTTCAGCTGACTGCTAGCTGCAGTTCGGCGGTTCAAATCTCACCAGGCTCAAGGTTGACTCAGCCTTCCATCCTTCTGAGATGGGTAAAATGAGGACCCGGATTGTTGGGGGCAATATGCTGACTCTGTGAACCGCTTAGAGAGGGCTGTAAAGCACTATAAAGTGGTATATAAGTCTAAGTGCTATTGCTAAATAGAGATAGGGGTAGAAAATGCTCTGCAGTAAAAACACTTCATGAATCCTTGGGAAATTGCTATTGATGTTTCATAAGCAATGTTAGCCTTGATGGACTGAATATGGTTTTGTATGAGCATAGATCAGTGATGGCGAACATTTTTTGGCTCGCGTGCCAAAAGGGTGTGCACGCATGTGCTAGTGCGTGCGCGTGTGCCCACACCCATGCCCTCCCCCCGCGCATGCGCACAACCCCCCCTGCGCTGCCCCCCACGCATGTGCACAGGCCTCACTGAAGCCTCCGGACTCCTGAACCCTGGGGATGGCGAAAAACGGCCCAACGGGCCAACCAGAAGTTCGTTTCCGAACTTCCGGTTGGCCCGTTTTTCGCCGTCCCCAGGGTTCCGGAGGCTTTCCTGAAGCCTGGGGAGGGTGAAAATGGCCGAAAAGAAGGCCGAAAATCAGCTGGCCAGCACGCACATGCGCACTGGAGCTGAGATAGGGTAACGCCTCGCGTGCCCTCAGATATGGCTCTGTATGCCACCTGTGGCACGCGTGCCATAGGTTCGCCATCACTAGCATAGATTGTTTGCTTAATATCTGGAAGAACGTCAACACCCTAATGTATTTGATAAAAATGAGATGTTATTTCTTTTATTTTTTTAGCTGTATAGACAGCCTATTTTTTCTTCAGAGCTCTTTGGCAACACACAAAGCACTTTCTTCTCTCATTTTTCCCTACAACAACTCCCTCTTTCAGGCTGACTGAGCTGAAAGAGAGTAGATGGCCCATTGTTACTCAGTGAGGTTCTATCACTAGTGAGGATTTGAACTCCTGTGCTAATCTAGCATTTTCACCATCACAGCTTCATAATCAAAATAGAAATTGTGTGCTTTGGCTTTTTCTACAAATGTAGCTTGTTTTTCACCATCATTATTTTTGTTACTAGAAGCGTTAAATGTGTTTTGTATAGACCTTGAAATTATTAGGAATCATCCAGATTGTGCTAGACAATTCCTATTATAATTTCTTCTATTATCTTTAGCCTTCAGATACAGACAATGCTGTTTCATGCTTTCTCACATCCTTCCTGCTCATAGCACAAAGAATCATGAAGGGTTAGTATTCATAAATTCTGGAAGGATTCCTAAATGGATACTCGGGACAACAAGAGGATGCTGGTTCATTATCCTGTTGCTGTTTGTAACAGAACAAATCCTTTTGCAACACAGCAATATTATTACTTGATCACAAATAGAGTAGAGTAGAGTAGAATTCTTTATTGGCCAAGTGCGATTGGACAAGGAATTTGTCTCCGGTGCATAAGCTCTCAGTGTACATACTGTACAAGCGATAAATCATGATCATAATCATCATAAAATACATTCATCATAAATCATAAGATACAACACTTAGATGTCTACTGTCTACCGGATGTGCATGTTTGTTTTATTATTCTCCTCATTAGACTTGCTCTGTTAAACAAAGACAACAAACATTTCTGTATATGCAAAATAATAAAAATTATGATATAGAGTGCAGGAGTTGGGGAAAAATCATTTTTGAAAGTGTGGTTCCTATTTGTGTGCCCTTGTAATATATCCGGAATTGACAGCCTATATGAAATAATTGTATGTTATCTTCACAGTGTTCGTAGATAATATACTGGTAGTCCTTGACTTATGACTTCAGTTGAGTCCAAAATTTCTTTTACTATGCAAGACGGTTGTTAAATGAATTTTCCCCCCTTTTATAACCTTCCTTGCCACAGTTAAGTGAATCCTGCAGTTGTTACGTTAGTAATATGGTTGTTGAGTGAATCTGGCTTCCCCATTGACTTTGCTTGTCAGAAGATCACAAAAGGCACATGACCCCAGGATACTGCAAGCATCATAAATAAAGACACTGCAAGCATCATAAATAAATTGCCAAGCATCCAGATTTTGATTATGTGACCGTGGGGATGGGGCAACAGTTGTAAGTGTGAAAAATAGTCACTTTTTCCAGTGCAATTGTAACTTCATAGGCTCACTAAAAAAATGGTTTCAAGTCAAGGACTACTTGCATTAGGGGTCCGCTGAACTTTAGTTCCCCTTTATCCTAGTCCAGCATCCTGTTCTCCACTTCTGTCCTGCTCTTTGGTTGTTCCATGTTACATAGCATAATCGTTATCATGTTTGTTTATTCCTCAGTTCCGTGATCCAGGACTAGCGGGAGAATGGTTTGGGTATCTGAGCCAGGAAGGCAAGGTGGCTCTCACAATCAAAGGAGGGCCATTTAAAGGTAAAATAAATAAATAAATAAAAATAATAAGGCGGGGAGGGGGCTTTAGCCTACAGGTAGCTGTGTAAATGGGAAATCAGCAGAAATAAAATAACTTGTGAGCTCAACCATAGAACCATAAAAATAAAATAAAATGTGAGTTCGACCATAGAATGCAAAAAGTAATTAAGCAAGAGTACTTCTCATTTCCCTGCAATATATGTAAGACATAGTCCAAATGCATATAAGTTGAGGGGGGAGGGGCTGAGACTTGCACTGATAATGTTACTTAGTAGAATAATGAAGTGCTTATAAGCAAACAACCATGCTTGGAGAGCACCAAGAACAATTCATCCCTGAGGTACAGATATTATCTTCTGTCATAATTCATTTCCTCTTTGTGCTTCCTTTATGGAAGTGTCCTGCTGTTGTAGATTGTCCATCAACAAGACACAATCTTAGCCTGGCAGATCTCTTCCTGGGATTCCATTCACCCCTCCCTCCCTCCCTGGTAGTGTTGTTCCCCCTGGTGAATATGTTACACCAAGGGCACTTAGTTAAAGAACCATCACTTGGTCTTGAATGGGAAGGTACCATTTTGCTTTCCACATTTCATCTTTAAACAGGACGTTGGAGCAAAAGAGTTTTGGAAAGCATGCTCTTAGTAAAAACCCAGCATTGATGTTAATCATAAATACAGACAATATGAGTGAAATGAGTAATTAAAGAATAGGACTGTTAAACCAAGTTATAGGAAGCCAATAGGAAAACTACCGGTAGCAATCATTATCAGTAGAGATACAGAAAATGCAAGCATTAGGTGAATAACTAAGCAAACGCCAAAAACAGATCAATGTCCCTGATGCTCCTACTTAGTTTCCCTGCTACGTTTACCTTCCGAGGTGTTTTCTCCAAGACTGTTCCTGTATCTTTTTCTACTCTGGTGATTTGCAGAAAATATTATAGTAACGAGGAAAAAGAAAGTTCTAGCTGCTCCTCACGAAGGAAAAGGGAGAGATCTGTAAGAATAAAGCAGTTGGCACCTGCCTCTCACACATGGATGCATGGGGAAAACATTTCCATACTTTTTTCTCTCTGTAGCCCCTGTTGAATTTTTGATTTTTGAAATCCACATTTAACAACTTTATGGTACCATAAATATTCATGTCATCCATAACAATTCTACAAATTATATAGGAGCAATTGCCTTAATTTAGGAGGGAGTAGACAACATTTTAAAATAAACAAGTTTATACACAATTTTAGGGCTTAGAAAGCATAGAGGATGGCATTGGAGATCAAAGGGAAAGCTGCTACCAAGGTCAGAAAAGAGGGGTTTGAGCCTGGGCCAAAAAAATAACTCTCCCTGGCTCACTTGAAGATGAAGTGAGGGAGTAGGGAAGCACATTCAGACTTGCAAGATTCTGTTACTATGGTGGTTACAATATGACCTATATATTTCTTGGTCTGGTCTGCCTTTTTTGTTCTGTCAGGTTTATAGTTTTATTGATTTTATGCTTCCCATAAGAGGAAAGCTTTTTGTTGATTTTGGCAGTACTGTAGTGGTGAAAGGAGCTCTGGAGAACATACAAAAACCAGACGGGGGGGGGGCAGGTATATGAGGTTTTTAATATTTTAAAGATAAACCCTTTCTTTTTTTCTCTTTGCAGGTTGTTTCCATGTCCCTCGTGCTCTCTATATGTGTGAAGAAATTCTGAAATCCTTGCTGGAAACAAAATCCACCATTCAGAAATGAAATGTTCTTTTGACTTTTGTAAAAGACTGCATTTTCTGCCCTCAGGAGAGTCTAATTATAAAAATGATCTCTTCTGATCATTTTGAAACTCACCCCTCAAAGCCACCCATGTCTCATTTTAGAAGCCAAACATCTATTTTTACTTGTGAATTTTTTGCTTTTAGATATTTTAGAAAAAGGAAGTCCCTATCATTTCTCACTTCAGATTCAAACTGGTTGGTTATTTTTTTATCTTTAATCTGACTAAATTTGGCAACACCATTATGAATAAATCTGCGGAATGCTACAGAGCCACATTTATACACTGCTTAAAAGAGCAGATAGATGGTAAAATGTAACAATTATTTGCATTTTCTATTGGGGTGGGAAAATATTTTTAATCTCTGCTTTCTCTCCCTGATCATGATTTACTTGCTGGTCATTGCCAAACATGTGCCATTTCATTTAGATCTGTGCAATAAAGACACAAAATGTTCTCAAAAACAAATATCCCACTTTTATTTTAGTGCGCTTAGTGTGGCATAAATACCTCAACTTACAATTGGGACTAGAACTTTAATCACTAAGCATCGTGGTTAAGTGAGTTATGCCTGATTTTATGTCTCTTTTTGCTATGGTCATTAATGAAATCATGTAGTCATTAAGCAAAGTCAGCTTCTCCCATTGACTCTTATTTTTCGAAGCTTCCTGGAAAAGTTGCAAATGCAATCATGTGATTCTGGGATGCTGGTTTGATCACATGATGTTACAACAGTCATAAGTGTAAGGAGTGGTTGTAAGTCACTTTTTTTCAGCACTGTCATAATTTTGAGCAGTTGTTAAATGAGTGGTTGTAAGTTGAGGTTTAGCTATACATAGTGCTTCTTCCTTAACCATACTACTAGGTGGATTTGGCTGAGAGGACTCACCAGCTACGGTAGCTAAAGGAAGATCAGAATTCACCATCTCCCAGTTCTAGTCCAGCACCTTAACCACTGCACCTTTTTAATATGAAATAACATTAAAAAAAATAATAAAACAGCATTTTGATTGGCTTGCTTCCAAATGTCATTCTGAGGTAATTTAGAATGGTATTCTAAAACAGCACTCCCCAATCTTTGTGGCTTGGCCTGTGTGAGCAGCAGGCTGGCGCGCATGCACGCATAGCTCAACTGCGAGTTGAGCTGTGCATGCATGTCCATGCGTGCCGGCCTGCCACTTGCGCGAGTTGAGCTGTGTGTGTGCATGCACCGCCACTCATGTATGCATGCCTCCAGACCAATGATAAAAAAGGTTGTAGGTATATTCTTTTATCGGCATTAGGAATCTTGGCATTAGGGATCTTCTTGTTTGTCTCACTTTGAATGTTTGCGTCGGTGTGTGTATACCTATGTATCCAACATTTTTTTTCCTTCTGTCGATTGAGTCTGATTCTCAAAGACTGACTGACAGGTCCCTGCAGTTTTCTTGGCAAGGTTTTTCAGAAGTGGTTTGCCCTTGCTTTCTTGCTAGAGCTGAGAAAGAATGACTGGCCCAAGATCACCCAGCTGGGTTTGTGCCTGAGACAGGACTAGACCTTAACGTTCTCTTGGTTTTAGCCTGATGCAGACATGATTCCATAGAATTCCTTGAATAAATAGAAGATATAGAAATATTAATAAACTTCTGGGCTACCTAATAGCCTGGATTTCATCTTTTAACACCTCATTTTGAGGAATGATTGGTAAGGGTGGAAAGCAAGAGGCAAGATCTCTTTTTCTGTGCTTGCAGTGCCATATTTTTTATTGCTTCCACTTTTTAGGCAGATTCATTGGGAAGAAAGACACAGCATGCATATGGTTCCAGCTTTAAAATTTTATTTTGCATCATATTAAGGTTGCTTAACTCTGTACATAAAAAGATTGACTGAAGAGTGGTAAACCTGTGGCCCTTCACTAGGTACAGCCAATGGTAACATGGCACGATGACATAGAGGGCCACAGAATCTCCAGCACTGATCCCCTTGCTTGAATTTGCCCTAGACAGAAATTCTACTGACAAAATGGTTAGAGGAACTTCAGCAGCTTTTCTTTTTTATCTAAAATCTGTGTAGGGAGTTCCTTAATGAACTTTGCTTGTTTAATGTATTTATAAGCAAGATAATTTCTCATTTATTTGGCAAATTCAAGTTTTCAGAGTACTTCAGACATATTTTGCTGCAGTCTTCACAGCAGTTTTGATCTGATACTATAAATTGAGGAGAAAGGAAAAGTTCTAAGCCTCAGGATGACTTGCTAAAATCATAGTCTAAATGTATGACAGTGGTAGGATATCTGTAATTGGGAGATTTCTTTCTATTTTAACTTCCTAATATGTAATCTTTTAAGTTTAGGGCTTCAGTCTCATTAAACAGCAATTTATTCCTTTGGAAAAAAACCAATCACATTGCAGAGTTTGTGATTTATTTCTAATAATAAAAATTAAATTTTGAAAAACAAGGTCTGGTAGTGTTGCTCTATTACCTACTGCTTCCCAAAATAAAGGAACTGCATATGAAATGAATTTTAAACATTCAAGGAATCTTCCTTCTTGGAAACCAGGGAGGGGAGCATACAAATTAAGCCGGTTGTTTGTAAGAAACTTGTCTACATGCATCTTGATATGTACAAGGGGCATCCACTCTGCTTGTATTTGAATTTGGATGACTGGTATTTTGCAGGTATTTTCAGTGCACACAAATACAATGATTTGGTTAAACTATGAATTGCAACCCAGCACATAAAGGGTCATTCAGATGTCACACCATCAAGCAAGGTTCATTTATAGTCTCTACCATACTCTTCCCCAAGTTCAGAACTCGGCAACTAATCTAACTGCAGTGCGTTCTGCTGCTGTGGTAGAATAGCTGCTATTCACTATAGTAGAACAGGCTCCACAGGATTGCCATCTTCTGGAAACAGAAGGAACTATTGCTATTGACCAAATTTACACTCTTATTCAACAAGCGTTTTCTAAACAGGCCTATAAAATCTGTACTGTACTAACTCCCTAGGAACATTATGCATTTTTTAAAGAAATTGTTCCTTTCAAACCTAAAGAAAACAGACAACTGTTTGATAGCAGCAAAGCTTCCAGATGAAGCTTCTATTATATAATAATCCTGCCTCACTCATTATAGATTTGAAGAAAAAAAACCTTCCTCTCCTTGTAACTCCTGGTGTTTTCACACTGTAACTGCTTCTAAATCATTAACTTTTAAAAGTATCATTCCAAAGATCCCAGTGTCTCCCCTGAGTGCACTTTTTAATCTTTCTGTCACAAAAATAGGTTGACAGCAGGGGTGAAATTTAAAAATTTTCCTTACTGGTTCTGTGGGTGTGGCTTGGTGGGTGTGGCAGGCAGGGGTGGGTTCTAACTTACCTCGCTGCCAGTTCGCTTCCGTGCCGTGTGGCCGCGCGCACGCATGCGCAGTGCCGAAAAATAACCCTCCCCCAAAAAAGCCAAAAACAAGATGGCGACGCATGCACAGTGCCAGAAACTCGCGCATGCGCAGAAGGAAAAAAACCTGGAAACAAATAAAAAAAATTCAAAAAAATTCAAAAAAAAAAAAAAAAAGATGGCAGCACCCACGGACCGGCACCGACCGAACCATATCCGTGATGTCACTGTGATGTCACCAGCGGGTCGCTACCGGTTCAGGCGAACCGGTCTGAACCAGGAGGAACCCACCTCTGGTGGCAGGGGAAGGATACTGCAAAATCCCCATTCCCTCCCCACTCCTGGGGGAAGGATACTGCAAAATCTCCATTCCCACCCCACTCTGGGGCCAGCCAGAGGTGGTATTTGCCGGTTCTCCAAACTACTCAAAATTTCCGCTACCGGTTCTCCAGAACCTGTCAGAACCTGCAGAATTTCACCCCTGGTTGACAGTATACTTGCATGTTTTGTGATGGTTGTCAATACTAGAAGCTTCCATTTGTAGCATAGAAGCTTTAATTTGCCAAAGTAACCCTTTGCTAAATATGGCAATTGCTTCAACCAAGTTGTCAGATGGAATTATCTAATATACTTTAGCATGAGAATGTAGTGTAACTATTTAAGCCTTTCAGATAACCTCCTTGCCAGTTCCAAGATTAAATACTGAAACTGCCCAGAGAAAATGAAACCATTTTTGTATTTTACAGATGTCTGGTTATGCAGAAAGAATGGAAGATAGAGCTAAATCCTGTCATCTAAATGAAGAAAGTTGCATCTCTCTCTCTCTCTCTCCCCCGCATTTAAAAACTGCCCATGTCCTTCACAAAGTGACTCTGGATACACAGATCAAAACACAAATAAAATATTTAAAATTCAGAATTAAAAGGTAGGGAGAGGGTCTTCAAGGGATTAACCAGACCCATGGCTGCATGCACCTCTGGGGCCCCTAAGCTACCTAGTTGGTAAACTGAGTCTTTTCTGGAAGGCCAGGACATTTCTGGAAGGCCAGGAGAGTGGGGGCCTGCTTCGCCCCTGGGGGGAAAATGTTCCAAATGATGGGGGCAATGACAGAGAAGACTCTCTTCCTGGACTCTGTCAGCTGAAATTGTTTAATTGATGGGGTCCACAGCATACCTGACCAGGTGAGATGGGCCAATGCAATAGAATGAAGGAGGCTCTGCAGGTAACCTGGCCCTTTGCACATAGGGCTTCAAAGCTCATAACGAAACCTTGAATTGGACCTAGAAGCAAACCTGCACCCAATGCAGCTCGAGCAAATATATCGACAAGATGCCAGACTCGGGGAGGCTGAGCTAGAGAGACTCATCATATCCTTTTTGCAAATGGATGTGAGGCTCAAGATTGTGACCTTTAGAGAATACGAATTGTGAAGTTATTTCAACTTCTATCCTGTTTTTTTCATTCAAGAGCACAACCTGGTGTATACACTACCCATTCTACCACCTCTTGCAATACTAGACAACACAGTATCAACAGTAGAGACCTTCAAATTTCTAGGTTCTATCATATCTCAAGACCTAAAATGGTCACCTAACATCAAAAACATCATCAAAAAAGCACAACAAAGAATGTTCTTTCTGCACCAACTCAGGAAGCTCAAACTGCCCAAGGAGCTGCTGATACAGTTCTACAGAGGAATTATTGAGTCTGTCATCTGCACCTCTATAACTGTCTGGTTTGGTTCTGCAACCCAACAAGACAGACACAGACTTCAGAGGATAATTAGAACTGTTTCCTGATTGCTTATTTGTACCCTATGACAATCATTAAGTGTTTTACCTTATGATTCTTGACGAATGTATCTTGTCCTTTTATATACACTGAGAGCTTATGCACCAAAGACAAATTCCTTGTGTGTCCAATCACACTTGGCCAATAAAGAATTCTATTCTATTCTATTCTATTCTATTCTATTCTATTCTATTCTATTCTATTCTATTCTATTCTATTCTATTCTATTCTATTCTATTCTATTCTATTCTATATTTATTCTATTCTATTCTATTCTACCTTCACCTCCAATTTCCCCCCACAACCCTGTGAGACTGAGAAAAGGTATGTCTGCCCAGAGTCACCAAGGAGCTTCTTGACATAATTTCAAGCATGCTATAAAAAAAAAAGCGGTAATATCTTAGATTTGTTATTTAGATTACGCCCCTTTCTTTGGTCGATTGAATGCGTCTCTAAATTCATTTCTGAATTTAACCACTCACACATGCATAGCCTCACTTTTTCACTGCTACTTTCCCTATATATCATTCAATTTCTGGTTGCCAAGGATTGGTTTAACTGGTACTCAATGAAAGCACTTCTGAGAGGAATGAATCTGTCTCCCCCTTCCCTCATTTATTTTCTTGAGTCCAAAGGGGCGGGGACAATGCAAGACTTTCCTAACCTGGACCCGAGGGAAGAACCAATCGAATAGAATCATAGATGAATTAAAAAACGATTCCACGAACGGGGGGGGGAAGAGAAGAGTAAGCCGAGTACTCATTGGTCAGCATGACCAGTTCTAGGCAAGCTCTGATTGGATACTGAAGAAATCTTCCTTAGGCAGTTTTTTCTTAATTGGAGAAGAGGGTGGTACAATTATCAGAATTTTTGTCGGGATTGGCTAGTGGCCTTTCTGTCTCTGACCCGGTATTGGCTGCGTAGCGGAGATGAGCACGTTCTTTCCCCACCCACCCACCTACTCACGTCTTTTTCCCGGGGCAACGTACCTTGATGATCGTAGCTAGCGCGTGAGCGGAGGAAGGGTCGCTGCTGTCACTATGAATATCCGGAATGCGCGGGTTCGAGTCTGGGGCTGGCAGAAGGGGGGGGGGAGGAGGAGGCGTGGGGGGTGGTGTTCAGGAGGTGCGCTGGGGCGAAAGCGGGAAAAGGCGTCAGCCTTTTTCTTTGAGGTAAAGGCTACGTAGAGAAGGCCTTTGTTCAATCCTTCCCCCTCCCTAGTTAATTAAGATGAAAGAGTGGGAGCTCTTTTTTCCTCCTAATTGTCGCTGCGCATTTCTTGCTGAAGGGACTTCAGTCGGTCGGTTCCAGATTGTTGTGGGATATTAATTGAACATTTTCAAGTTGGTTCTTCTGCTAGGTAGGCCTACCCAGGTTCTGCGTTGGCGGTGGCCAAAACTCTGGTCTCGGGGAAGGAGTCTAAAATTTATAGCGCACACAGCTGCGCTTTTGGATCCAGGGTCAGCCTCGCAGGAGGAGTTGATAGCTGTGAGGATCAGAGTGGAACCTTCCTTGTGAGGAGCAGTATATCCTTCATGATTTAGGACTTGCCTGCAACTTATGTGTTATCTGGCACCTGGATATCTCCTGACCAAAATTAAGTGCTGGCTAAAATAGGCAGTGTTTGGTATATAGCATGTACATACCTTTTTTTATTTGACTGTTAACAGTTCATAGCTGGTGACAGCCATTATTACAATCGGTTTGATCCAAAAAGATGATTTTAATCAATGGGCAAGTTTCTGTTCCTAAAGTCAGCACTGTGGTGTGCTTAGAAAAACAAGGACTGAAATAGACAGGCACACCTGGGGTGAATGGCCCACTTTTTGGCACTGTGCTACAGTACCTTTGATTGCAGAAAATCCAGTCCTTTATTTCAGCATGAGCAGGCTCCTCTTGTGGGAATGAATTGCTTCCTCTTTTTTTCTGTCTCAATTTTTATTCCTTTTTTCACTATCAGCCCGAGGACCTGATGAACATGCAACATTGCAATCTCCTTTGCTTGCCAGAGAATTATCAGATGAAATACTATTTTTATCATGGACTCTCGTGGCCACAGGTGATTCCTTTTACATTTATATTCCTATTCATTTGTGAAGAATATGAAAGCTAAGGGTTGAGCCTGATCTCAAAGGGGCCTGGTGCAAGTTTCTTCTACACCGTATTTTCCTTTGTCTTGTCTTTTTTGACTTGGCATTGGGAACTGATACAGTACAGGTAGTCCTTGACTTACAACAGTTTGTTTAGTGACCAAAGTTACAATGGCACTGAAAAAAGTGACTTATTGTTTTTCACTCTTCATGACCATTGCAGCATCCCCATGGTCGTGTGATCAAAATTCCCATGCTTGGCAACTCACTCAAATGTATGATTGTTGCAGTATCTTGGGGTCATGTGATCACTTGCGATCCTCTGACAAGCAAAGTCAGTGGGGAAACCAGATTCACTTAACCGTGTTACTAACTTAACAACTGCAGTGATTCACTTAAGAACTGTGGCAAGAAATGTTGTAAAATGGGGCAAAATTCACTTAACTGTTTCACTTAGCAACAGAAATTTTGAGGACTATCTGTAGCAAGATGATGCCTCTTCAGAAAACTAGTCTGGTCCAGGCTTTCCAGGTTTTCTAAGTATATATGTGTCTTCCCTCAGTCTCAATCTGCCATGTTTGTTCCAACTTTCAGATGGCCATTGTTTTCAGTAAGCTGTGTAGCAGATTTTATTGATAGTAATACTTTACTTTGAATCCTTAGAATTCCTCTTGGCTCTTTGATCATAAACACAAGTACTTCATATTTTAATCTTCGGAATTATTCTTTCATTTAGCTAGCTGTACCTTTAGTGATATGGGAACAGCTGACAGGGAGGAATTTCAAGTGAACTAATTTTATGAAAGACTATAAATGTAATAATATATATGCATAGAATATTTATATTATGATTATTTAGCAAGTATATCAGGTTAACTAGTAGTCCAAAAAAGCCAAATTTTAAGCTGGCTAGTTTGACTTCTCTATGAAAAAGCAGTAATTTGGATGATTCCCTTTGGTTTCTGGATTCTTTTCCAAGGCCTTGTGTGTCTAATCTCCTCATTGCTCTCTCCAGCTCTCCTACATTGCTGAAGATGAGAATGGCAAAATTGTGGGCTATGTGCTAGCTAAAATGTGAGTATGTGCATTGGATGATTTTAATGAATGCGTACAACAGATAAACATGTTTGCAATCTTTTATGCTGCAGCAGTGAAAGGTTTCAAGCTATGATTTTATCATACATTGTGTATATTTGTGTTTGTATATTTAAATTCTAAAGCTGCATAACCTCATTTCCTTCTTACTGATGATTAGTCATGAGCTTGAAGATAGAAGGGATTTTAAGAATGAATGAAATATTGCAGGATTGCAAGGGTAGATTACAGGAGGATCACAAAACAGTTACATTTTTTTTAACAATCCCCAGGTCTTCTAGGACACTCATTATAGTTTTACTAAATCTTTGTTGATTAATAAGGAGAGCCGAAGATTTAGAGAAGAATTTATAGAGTTTATAGAAAATGGAGTGAGGTATGGAATGAAGATGTATTTGAGTGTATTCTAGGAGGCACTGATAGGTTATTAATGTTGAGTATACTTGCTAGGAATAAAGGGGAAAGTTTCTTTTTTCTTACTGTCTCCTTTTTTGAGGATATTTTTTTTATTCTACATTTTAAAATATTTTTTCTTTTTTTTTGTATTAGGTTCTTGTATTATTTGGGCTTGGTTGTTTTCCTGCAGTTGTTTCTTTACCAGGCTAGATAATATCAGTGTGTACGATTGTGGGAACCAATACAAAGAATTGGAGTTTGTAGCTTTTTGTTGCATTTTGTGGATTGTTTTTGTTTTTTAAATATGGTACAATCAGTGGATTGTATTATTCCAGTGTATTCCATTTTCACATATGGAATTATAAAAAACAATGTGTAGGCGCTATTTCCTCTTTCCACCTTATTGTTTGCTTAGGTACAGGTAATCCTTGATTTACAACCGTAGTTAAGCTGAGTATTGCGATTGTAAATTATGCCAGTTGTTAAATGAGTCATCATGTGACCACACCTGATTTTGCAGGCTTTTTTTTTGTGATGGTGATTAAGTGAATGCCACGGTTGTAATGTGGTCGTTAGGTGATTTCATTGTTTACAGTGGGCATTTTTTGTTGGAAACTGGAAATATATGGATTCCGGCAAAAATTTGCAAATTGTGGTCATGTGATCGTGACATGCTGCAACCAACCATTGATGTGGGCCAGTTGCCAAGTGCCCAGAATGCAATCATATGACTATAGGTTGTCCTGTGGCTTTTGGAACTTCAAATCCAGGTTATAAATCGTCCTTGAGAAGTCTGTTTTAACTTCAAATGGTCGCTAAGTAACCAGTCGTAAGTTGAGGAGTACTGGTATGGAAAGTGGTCAGGATAGACCTTTTTCTGAAGGAGTTGTGCTGCTGAAAACAACATAGGAAGAAGTAAATAAAGCAAGGGATGGCTGAGGCAGAGGAGAAGCAAAGAACAATCAAATGTTGATTTCTCATGATAAGAAATGCATTCATTTAATTGTAAACTTGCTTCCCATTAGCTAACTAAAGGATAAGGAATTGGTAGACTTCCAGAATTACAGCTCAAGGCATCCCCCATCATTGGTTATCCTGCTGGGAGACAACATTCCTCAGCCTGAGCTAATTTAGGACTTCAGGGACCAATAGAGCAATTTCTAGTATTATTAGGGTTAGGGTTAGGCATTGCAAGTGGCAGAAGCAAGTGATTTTTGTTGTTATTTCAGAATGAATACGCTAAATAACTTTAAGCATAAAGATTTGGATTGACATGCTGGATCTTCTATTATTATAATATATTGACAAGGGACTGGAAGAAGCTACAGGGAACTATTTCCTCATTTCACAAGCAAATTGTCATAGGATATAATTAAAATTATAACTTTGGTATAATTTGGGAGATGAAAGAATCAAAGAATCTGCTCTTAGTTGTTAAAAAAAAAAAATCCTAAGAGCTCCCTTTTAGATGAAATAGCTGAAATCTCATAATTGCTCTTGTAATGCAAAAGTCCTGAGGCAGAAAAAGGTACAGAGTAAGGTCCCAGCTTCTAATTTAGACACAGCTTTGTTTTACCTAGATGTTCTTGTATCAGGCATCTAGGACTTCATCTGAACCTGTGCTTTGATAAACTGTGTGTGTGTGTTTGACTCTCTCTTTGCTTGCACTCTCTCTGTGTGCTTTGAGCTGAAAGATACAGATGAGTACAAAAAGAGAACAAGATGGTATATCAGGCGATGAATCGTGCTCCTTCAAGATATGGCACGGGGTTTGATTCATGGAGGATAAGATTTTCAAGGCTTACTGGCTGTATAAGACCCCTAGCATCAGAGGCAGGATATATTTCAGTACCAGTTGCTGGGGAACCACAAACAGAAGGGTGCTGGTGGTTTCATAGCCTGCTTGAGAGATTCCTATTGATGGAGGTTTGGCCACAGTAGAAACAGAATGCTGAAATAAACGAGTCTTTGATATTGCTGCTTTTACGTTCTGAGGGGCCAGGCTCTCACAGCAGCCATATGGGGGGGTTATTTGATTTTTGGTTTAATATACAGTCTAAAGCAGCCTTGCCAAATTGGAGTTCTTCAGTTGTGTAGGGCTACACTTTCCATCATAATGAGGGGAGTTACTGTCTCACAGATAAAAAGACTACCAGATTGGGAAATACATGTTTTTTAAAACCGCACACAAACATACACATAGTTATGTCTGGGATTTGTGCATGGTTGAAACCGAGCTAATTTTTACTATTTCTAGGGAGGAAGACCCCGACGATGTCCCCCATGGACACATCACATCTCTGGTAATATTTCTTTGCCTTCTTCCCCCCCCCCGCCCCCCATTTTAACCCTGAGACAGGTCAGGTATTTGAATTAAATAGAAAGCATTGCATTGTCCTCTGTTAGGATCAAACTCAAATTGGGAGGTGGAATCCTTCGAAAGAAATTATGAAAAGTTGCAGAGATAGTCCTGAGAGCTGGTACTTGAGGCTTGACTCACTGTTGAGTAACGACTGAGGCTCTTTTTTCTCTGCGATTCTGAGAGTACCATTGCACAGAAAGAAGTTGTTTAATTGCTGACACAATCAAGTTAGTACCCATTTGGACCTCTTTGGTAGATAATGGAGAATAGGGGAAGCCATTTATACCTTTGCTAAGATGTTTGGGGTCAGATCACTATGATCTGCAGCCATATTTGTACATCAGTATGATGCTGGCAGATGCCTCCCCCAAGTAAGGATAAGCTTAGACATGAGTAGTAGCAGTATACTATACTGAATTAGATTAGTATGTAAAATCTTCTATTGGCTCTCTTTTTTGATTAAATAAGCAATAATCTTCATTGCTGTCTCTCTTTGGTAGGCAGTCAAGCGGTCCCATCGTCGCTTAGGGCTGGCTCAAAAGCTGATGGACCAGGCTTCCCGAGCCATGATTGAGAACTTCAATGCTAAGTATGTCTCGCTGCATGTTCGCAAAAGGTGAGTTTTCCCGTCCCGTGTCAGATTTATTTGCAGTATCCTTCTTTAAAAAGGCAAGCCTAAACTTACCATTGTTCCCATATAATTGTAAGCTTGGTTATGTTCAGAAAGGTAGGCCTTCCCATTTTTCATCACCTCTCCCAACATCTGAAGATTTTAGAATGAATGATTCACACAAAATCCACATATTCTGTTCATTTGCACATTGTCAAATTGGATAAGGTGAGAAAAGGCTATCTACACAAATTCAGTATTTGTGGAGAGACATCTTTGGACAAACCGATGTTCATAACTTTGTAAGTAACATTGTCTGCACTCTCTCATCCATCTGTCTTTTACCACTATGTTGTTTTCAACTCAGTGCCGTTTCTATTTTCAGTGAAAATTTGAATTATTTGGATTCAGTCCTTGTTCTTGGCATGCTCTGACTGCATTGGCTTCACAATGAATTTCCATTTGTGGCTCTTGATACTTAAGTTGGATATAAATGTAATGGCCACCAAAAAGGTTGATATGCATTGAAAGAGCTCTGTTCTCCTTAGGTGGGGCCGTAAAAGAGGAAAAAGAGTTGGGAATTGGTGGATAGACGTGTGGAAAATTTTGCCTCTATTACATAAGTAAAACTCTGCTGGATTATGCCAGGACCCATCCAGTCCAGCATTTTGGGTTACACACTGTGTATGCAGGTGAAGCTAGGAAGCTTAATAACAGGGATAGGAAGGTACCAGTTAGCTTCTAAGCAGCTTACATTTAAGGTATGTTTCCTGTGATTGAGGAAAGAGTAAGCTTCATGACTAGTAGCTATTAATGGACCAATTCTGTGTAAATGTTAGTTCTCTTTTAAAACCATCTGCATTTGTCACTATTGTCTCATCTGAGAGCAGCAATTTCCAATTTTAATAACAGCAGTAAAAAGAAATAATGTATAGGACCCATTTTATCGGTCTTGCATGTCCTTGCCTTTAGTTTCTGTGGATGATTCCAGGTTCATTATGGTCTCAATCCAAAAACTGGGATCAGTCCAATTTTGTCATTTCTCTTGATTTACATAACTTGCATTTTCTCTCTTCCATCTTTCAGTAACCGAGCTGCATTACACCTCTATTCCAACACGCTCAATTTTCAGTGAGTACCACAAGGATGGGAGGGGGCATGGTGAAAGAGTTGTTTGATGTTAGAACATTGTTGGAAATTGATCTTTTGATCTTTTAACTGGATTGCAAAAGACACTTGAGTGGCTGTGAAGGGGTGAGAGTCCCTCAGACTAATTACTTTGCAGGCTTGTGAGTCCCTTGTTGCTTTCCCAGGAATGAGTGAGGGTATGTGGGAGTACATGGGATGGGAATTATAGGAGATGTAATCCAGTACATATTCAGATAGGAGTTATTCTGTGTTTTTAAGATGGTTGATCCCATGCAAAAGTCTTTCCTAGCTGAAGGTTTTATTTGGGCAATATGCTAGCAACTGATCCAATGTTCCCTCTAAGCTGCGCGGCCGCGCACGTGACAGGGAATCGTCGCACGGCAGTTTCCAACTGCCGCGCGGCGATTTTCCATGTCAGAGGGAACATTGAAGTGATCTCCTGTATGTATATCTCAGCACACAGCTTTTTGTTTGTTTTGTACTACTGTATTAACTAGAATTGTATGGATTAAGATATCTGGATTTCTAAAACCTAGGATTTTTTAGTACTAAGAAAACATTACACAAACAAGGAACAACTTTTAAAATCAGCATCATCCTAAAACCTGCCAGATATTTTTTTCTCACTGCATGAAAATACCTGCCTTCTGAACATCTGTAAATCTTCTCAGAGTATTACTGTCTAATAATTTACGTTTTGAATATTCCAAGCATATAAATGCTTTCTCTCAGTAATACTTAAAACAACCCTGTAGTGTAGCCCAGAATTTTCTATTACTGGGAGGAGTTTTGAGCTTGTAAGAATATCACATTGCATTTGAGTACATGGGTATAAACCTGGGGCTTTGCAGCTTATATTTTCCTGTATTCTGTTGTTCCGGCTGTGAGCAGAGGAGAGGAGATTGTGAGGACCTGCTTTTATTTTTTCACAAGAGGAAACACGCTTGTTCTTTCCCACAGGATCAGTGAAGTGGAGCCTAAATACTATGCTGATGGGGAGGATGCATATGCTATGAAGCGTGATTTAACACAGATGGCAGATAAGGTGAGCAAAGATTCTGTTGCTGGACAGATGCTGGAGAACATGGCCTTGTTACCTTAAGACTGAAACTGCTGTTGCCAGCTACAGTGGCCCTACCACTTGTGCAGAAACGGGTGGGTAGCCAGCCTGCATTCCGGCAGGAACAAAAGCTTTATTAAAAAAATCAAAACAAATGCTTAACTACATTTGCCTTTATGACAGCCCAAATACAGATAGTCCTCAACTTACAACAGTTCGTTTAGTGACCGTTCAAAGTTACAATGGCACTGAAAAAAGTGACTTATGACCGTTTTTCACAGTTACGACTTTTGCAGCATCCCCATAATCATGTGATCAAAATTCAGATGCTTGGCAACTGGTTCATATTTATGACCGTTGCTGTGTCCCAAGGTCATGTGATCACCTTTTGCGACCTTCTGATTAGCAAAGTCAATGGGGAAGCCAGATTCACTTAACAACCGGGTTACTAACTTGTCACGTGCAGTGATTCACTTAACAACTGAGGCAAGAAAGGTGGTAAAATGGGGCAAAACTCACTTAAAAATGTCTGACTTAACAACAGAAATTTTGGGCTCAATTGTGGTCGTAAGTTGAGGATTACCTGTACCTCTGAATAAGCTATTTTTTGGTAGTCATATTTTCAATAATCTGAAAGTGGGCTGAGCAGCCTGGAAAGGGACATTTGCATGAAAGCTGTAGCATCTACCTGTTTTTCTTTCACCTTGGGCTAGATTTAATATATTCTGGAAATGCCTTGTTGGTTTATAAAAATGGATAAGGACTCTCTTGAATTGATTTTGATTCCTGTTGACTAAAGGGGAAAAAAATCATGCAGGTTGTTTGCTAATAATAGTACAGGTAGTCCTCGACTTATGACTACAATTGAGTCCAAAATTTATGTTGTTAAATTTGCTAAATGAGTTTTGCCCCATTTTATGACTTTTCTTGCCACAGTTGTTAAGTGAATCACTACAGTTGTTAAGTTAGTAACACACGACACAGTTGTTAAGTGAATCTGGCTTCCCCATTCACTTTGCTTGTCAGAAGGTTGCAAAAGATGATCACATGATGCCAGGACCCTGCAACTGTCATAAATATGAGTCAGTTGTCAAGCGTCTGAATTTTGAACACATGACCATGGGGATGCTGCAGCGGTCATATGTGTGAAAACAGTCCTAAGTCACTTTTTTCAGTGTCGTCGTAACTTTGGATGGTCACTAAACAAATAGCTGTAAGTTGAGGACTACTTTGTAGTGGATTTTTGGGGTTTTTTTTCCCCAACTTTGCTGTATAGCTTAGAAAGCCTAGGGATTTCTTAAACATGTACTAACCAAGACCAAGCTTGCTTTGCTTTTTTTAATACCAGGCAAAGTCCGTCTTGACTTTGAACCTAAAACAACAAAGAGACATGTGGCACCTTGAAGGCTAACAAAACTATTGTGGCATAAACATTTGTGGTCTACAGTACCCTAATTAAACAAGCAGAATCATACACAGAGTTTCATCTTAGTTTTTGATTCTGTGTTGTTAGAATGGGGGGGAAATGTCATGTTTTCTTTTGCCTCTCTCAATTTGGCTAAGGCCAAACAATTGACCTCAGACCAGCACATCTGTGCATTCGTCATCAAATTCTTTAGAATCCTATTATCATGCCTTTCTGTGAAAAGACTGTCTGGCTATAGAATTGTGAACAGGGAGAAATAACATTGAAATCGGTCCCCATGGCTGCCTAGATTTTGGCATTCTGTTTATCCTGAAGTATACCATAACAGGATTACCCTTGGAGGAAACACGAGGTTAACAATGTGGATGTATTTTTTGTTGCTGATTCCATGTGTCTAAGAACTGTATAATCATACTTCTCTAATGCTATCCTTGGATAGAATACTGTACTCAAAACAAGCATCTCTTCTTCACAGCTGCGGAGGCAGGTGGAGTTGAAAGAGAGGGGAAAGCATTCTGTGCTGGGCTCCATTGAGAACAAGGGCAGTGATCACAAGACTAACCATGTGAGTGACTGTTGCCGGGATGACAGATGCCCAGGGACCCTTGTGGGCACCGGACCTGGAGCTGAAGACAGTGGGGACAGCAAGGATGTCAGTGAGGTCAGTGAGGCTACAGAGAGCACAGATGTCAAGGACAGCTCAGAGGCCTCCGACTCTGCCTCCTAGCAAGGTCTTTGGCTGTGCTCTTCACTTTCCAGCGATTGGACTTGTGTCGTCCTTGGCCAGGGGTTGGACCGCTACGGATGGATTGGAAATAAAACTTTTGGAACCAGGTGTCTGTGTTGTGGCTTGTGGAGAAGTCGCCTTGAAAGCTGTGGGCGTGTGTATATGTGTCTGTCTTGGCTCATTCCTTATTCTCTTCTAGTTAATTGATCCTTCTAGTCAAGGGCTGACACCTTTTATAGAAGTTATTGCCATTTATCACTAGAGAGTCCCCTCATGGCGGGAGGGCGGCAAACAAATTTAATAAATTTAAAAACTCTTGTAGAAGTGAGTGAAAAAGGACTTGTGCAAATTCTTCTGCTGTCTTAGTGTCTGAACCTTTCACCAGTGGAAAAGCTTTCAGCAGCATGCTGGGCAGTGGCTAAAAAACATTGCAAGAAATGGGATGAAAGGTACTGCGTCTGCTTAATCCCACATTGCAACTAGAAATCGGGGTCAGTGCTTACTGTAAGGTGGGTGGGGTGAGTGGGAGGTCAGCTGTGTATACATCCCACAGATGGGATTCAGAAGAGGAGTAGCTGGGTCAAAGGGTAAATCTCCAAAACTTGTTCACTTTAAAACTTACTGCAGGTAGTCCTCAATTTACGACCACAATTGAACCCAAAATTTCTGTTGCTAAGTGAAATATTTGTTAAGTGAATTTTGCTCGATTTTATAACCTTTCTTGGAAAGGTCATAAAATAGGGTGATGCAATCCCCTTTTGCGACCTTCTGATAAGCAAAGTCAATGGGGAAGCCAGATTCACTTAACAAACATGTTACTAACTTAACAACTGCAGGAATTCACTTAACTGTGGCATAGTTAAGTGAATTCCTGCAGTTAAGTTAGTAACATGTTTGTTAAGTGAATCTGGCTTCCCCATTGACTTTGCTTATCAGAAGGTCGCAAAAGGGGATCGCATCACCCTAGGACACTGCAACCATCATAAATATGAGTCAGTTGCCAAACATCTACATTTTGATCACATGATCTTGGGGATGCTGCAATGGTCATAAGTGTCAAAAGGGGTCGTAAGTCACTATTTTCAGTGCTGTTTGAACGGTCACTAAATGAACTGTTGTAAGTCGAGGACTTATACAACAGTATAAGCAATAAATAAAATAGAACATTTGTAAACGTAAATGTGTTTCTTGACACCAAAGAGTGTTGTTGTTTAAATCGGGCCAAGAATAATTGGACACACAAAATAGAGAAGCACTCACCTGGAATGTTCTGTTTGCATTAATTTTGGGAGATGAAGCCAAGGTGACTTCCCCATTCATCAGTCACCAAAACATGCATTCAGTGTAGAAGAAAAGAACTTAGAACCAGAAAATACAAATGTGCCATTTTTTCTAAATAAAATAGCTACAGCAAACTTTAGTGCTATCAAACTGGAGATGGAGTTGGGCCAGTCACATACTATTCAGCACATGATAAGGGTACACCTTGTGTTGCATTCTCACTACATACCAGTGTCCCCACTGTTAACCAATCCAAATAAGTGTAATGACTCTGCTATTGTCGTTCCTTAACTGCTCAATCCTTTGTTACAACAGCTTTGGAGTATATAAAACAGGAAGAAAGAAAATATAAATATTACATCATTAAACTATTCAAACATAGGATTAGAAACCAGGAGACCATGAGTTCTAGTCCTGTTAAGACACAAAACCAGCTGGGTGACCTTGAGCCAGTCGCTTTCTCATTACCCTAGGAAGTAGGCAATGGCAAACCACTTCTGAAATCTTGCAAGTGAACTGTAGGGCAGAGTTCCCCAACCTTTTTGGCTTTGTGGACCAGCGGGAGGGGGGAGGGGATGGTTATGTGCGTGCGCACAGCTTCATTTGCATGAGCCTGCCTGCCGCTTGAGCAAATGGAGCACCCACACTTGCCCACTGTTCATGCAAGTGGGTATGCGCGCACGCTTGCCCACCACTTCTGGGGCCTGGTTCTGAACAGCTCAGGGCCCAGAGGTGGTCTGGGGGTTGGGGACCCCTGCTCTAGGATTTGTCCAGGCAGTCTCCAGAAGTCAGGACTGACAAAAGGCACCACCACCAAAAAGAAAGAAAAATGACCCCCCCCTTCAAAGCAGAGGGGGCTAGACAGGTTTTCTACATAACTTCAAAATCTGTCTGGATAGGAATACATGCTTGAGAAGGACCTTGGAGATTAGCCTCGGCTTTGGAAAAGGGAGATTTGGAAAAAGGAACAATGTTAAGCATTTACAGTAATTTGGAAAAGCAGTGATGTGATAAGTAAAATGGAGGAGAAAGTAGCTGGAATTGAATCAATTCAAAACTCACTTCAATCATTGCAATAGATAGAGGCAAGACAGCACATAAAACATTTGTACCTTCTCACAATTCCAAATAATGTATAGGTCATGGGAGCCCAGAGGCTTCAGGAAAGGTATGAAACAGATTCTACCTACTGGATGTCCTCAATTCTATGAAATGAAATTTAAAAAAAAAAAAGGAAAGCTAGGTACTGTATACTGCCTTAAGCTACTTGTAGAGAGGAACAAAGATGGCCTGTGAAGAAAAGTTGATTGACAGCTGGTATAATCTTTTCTGGAGATCTGAACAAATGTTTTGATAATGTGTTGAAATCCTTTATACATGGAAGTTTTTCAGAGTTACCTACAGAATTCAGTGGTACTTATTCAACTGTATTCCAACTCACTCTTCCCACAGAATCTTATCCTGATTATTCTCTAAAAAAGCTAATTTGCAAATATTCTTATTTTCAGTGATACATTTCCACATGTAAGGGTACATTTGCTATTCAACTATTTTATAAATAATTCCAGGTTTTCTTATAAAACAGGTGGATGTTTACAGATGAAACTAGTGCGATTTCATCTGAATGGACTTGCCTTGGAGCACTCCATACCTGGAAATCTAGTAGTAATCGCTGCCTAAATTCCAATTCAAGAAACCTATTTATTCTATATTCCTAACAGTGAAAACTCAGGAGCACAGAACAGTCCTGGGTCTTGCATGGAGCACCTTGTTGAGCATGGGGATTCTTCAGAAGGAGGTCGAAATAGGCCTGGAATTGATAAAAGAAATGTCCCTTCTGATGTTAAGCAACAACATAACCCATAAAACAATCCAACGTTGCTTAGTTACGCCTCTGCCTCAGATATCCAGGGTGCGCTTCGGTTTTGCACCTTCAAGGCAAAATGGTGGATCAGAGATAACCGAGAGAGGGGAAAATTAAACGGCGAGATTCTCCTCCCAGTGTGGCCACATCAAAGGTTGGCTTGACGCGCCCTCTTTTGACCAACAATGTAAAACGGCCGGAAAGGCTACCGAACGGTAGCTCAGCGTTCCACGCGTTCTTCCTTCTCAAGATCTGATTGGCTGCAGGGGGAATTCGCTCTTAAGGTCTATCCGCAGCCGGTTCGCTCGGGATCTCCCCCCCCACCCCTCTCTGGCGCCGGTGGAGGTGGAGCCTTAAAACAAGGCTGCGACTTCAAGGTTTACGGCCCAGGGCGCTACAGCCGGGAGAGATGAGTGAACTTCGGGCTCTAACGAAGGCCGAAGCGCAGAGCCTCGGGCCACCCGACTGGAAGCACGCTTGTCATGCCCTTTTATACGCGCCCAACCCCGGCCGGCTTTTTGGCAAGATCCCGTTGCGTTTCGCAGTGTTGGTGAGGATTGATTTTAGCCAACGTTGTGGGGGAACCTCCTGAGTAGGGAAAGAAAAGGGGGAGAGCATATTAGGTTTAAAACGTTAGGAATTGATGCTTACCTCTAATGGATTACTTGTTCCAGTATTTGTTACCAGTACTTGGTAAACTAGTGATAAAATCTGTTCCAGCTATGTGAGTGCTCTGAAGACGGATACTTGATCTGAATAAGTTGTGAGAAATTATAGAAAATCTGGAATGGGATGGACATTTTTTACTAGAGTGTGTCATACACCTGGCATTGACTGTTGTTGCTAACACATCTGGGCTGCAGGAATCTGAATGATTAGGAGATGGCAGCAACCAGTCGAGATTTTCTACATTTGTTTGTTTCCATCTAGTGGTTGTTTTGATTTTTTGTAACTGTAGTACAGGTAGTCCTCGAATAACGACCACAACTGAACCCAAAATTTCTGTTGCTAAGTGAGTCATGTGTTAAGTGAGTTTTGCCCCATTTTACAACTTTCCTTCCCACAGTTGTTAAGTGAATCACTGCAGGTATTAAATTAGTAACACGGTTGTTAATTGAATCTGGCTTTCCCATTGATTTTGCTTGTCAGAAGGTTGCAAAAGGGGATCACATGACCCTGGAACACTGCAACGGTCATAAATATGAACCAGTTGTCAAGCGTCTGAATTTTGATCATGTGACAATGGGGATGCTGCAATGGTCGTAAGTGTGAAAAACAGTCATGAGTCACTTTTTTCAGTGCCGTTGTAACTTTGAACGGTCACTAAATGAACTGTTGTAAGTCGAGGACTACCTGTACTGAGAAGAAGCTAGGTGGTGTGACAGCTTTACAAACTCTGGGCCTATATCTTACCATGTCCAGCCCTGCCTGATCTATTCAGGTATCATCATCATCATCATTTTAGCCATTGTCTATCCACTGCAGGATGAAGGCATCTTCGCATCTTCTGCATTATTTCCAACCCATATGGTCCTGAACTTTCTTTTGCCAATTGGGCCTGCAAAACTTGCTGATGTTGTCAATCCATCTTGTTTTAGGTCTCTTTCATGGATGCTTTTTATCAAGTGGGATCCATTCTATGGCTGCCTTGGTCCACCTGCCATCAGTTCTTCTTGCTATGTGATCAGCCCATTTCTATTTCAATTATTTTACACTCTTGATGATATCATATACTTTCATTTCTTCTCTAATCTATGTGCAGGTCTTTCTATCCTATCTTGTAATGCCGAGCATGTATCTTTCCATGGCTCTTTGCGCCACTTGTAGCTTTTCTATCGATTGTGAGGTTAGTGTCCATGTTTCACCGGCATATGTTAGAGCAGGTAACACACACCGATCAAAAACTTTTCTCTTCAGGTATATTAATTAGCATTTATGTTGCCTTTTCCAGAGTTTAGAACAAAGTGCAAAGGGGTAGAACCCCAGAGGTTTCCAAATTGTGTGTTATACGCTATTGTGATTGAAAGTGAACATTGTCAAATATAGGGAATGTATGTTATCATAAATTCTGTAATTTATTTGTTACTTTTCATTAAAATTAAGCTCAGTTTGGTTTTATATTAATTTTGCCCAGTTCTTAAGAGTATAGTCCCCAGTGTCCTTTTCTGTGGTCAAACATCTACTTGGCCAGAAAAAAGTTGCATACTCCTAACCAAGGAAGTTCTTGGCAAAAGTGGTGTTGTAATGTAAGATTTCTGGCATAGCCTATTTCATACTCATCTTAATTTTTAGTTCAGGAAGAGCAGTGCAGTTTAACAGTTTGAGGTTATGGAAAGAGGAGAACCATATCAGTCCATGGTAGCCAAAACTCAGAAGTCTGGTAGCACCTTTCCAGGTTGAGACATTTTATTTTAAAAAGGGATAACACTTCTGAAGTATGGAGTTAGCGAGTCTCTGGATCTCTTGGGCATGTTTGTTGTATAATATCTTTTGTAAAGGGCTCACAATAAGTGTATGTACTATTATGGGAAGACACCTCGTTTATCACTTTTTACAGTCAGTACAATAGTTCCAAAATCCTTAGAAATATTTTGGAGTTAAATATGCTAATTCAGCTTCGGAAACTGTGTGTCTGTGCATATACAGTATGTACGGTAAATATATGTGTATATGCAGTTTTAAATTATATCTAATGCCAAGGACTGTATTGTTGATGTAGGTATTTGGCTAAATTTGGTCACATCTAAATCCTGAAAATGTGGCTGTAGGGATGCAACCTTCATGTTTTTACCCAGGAAAATAATGCAGAAAGTGTCCCTGGATAGAGAAGAAATGAACAAATATGTCTGATAGTGCTTATTTGGAGGCCTCCCCACCCCCAAATAAGGAGGCTTTGTATTGATTGAGTGGTGAAACTGCCAATCAAAGCAAGGCAATGCAGGCTGCTTCCTCTAGCTCCATATCTTATGGAGGGAGAAACTGAAGGAAGGGGTTTTGAAAGGTGGGGACAGAAGAATGGCCCTGCAAGTTCCAGTCTTGAAAAATGTTCATTTTGTCAAGAGTCACAAGTAGGAGGAGGAGAAAGAGAAGGAGATTATAAGCCACCTGTCTTGCAACAATTCTGTTTGGCAGCATATAGATTTATGTAATAATGTAAGTCTGTTTATAACCTTAAATAGCCATTTATTTAATAAAAGTCAGATCAATTCCTTCTTTAAATTTTAATAAATTGATTGTACTGCTCTGTGTTCTCCACATTTTGCCTCACTTCCTCAGAAATACAACAAAAGAAATAGATGAGGAAAAACCAAAGTGTTTCTAAACCAGGAAAGTATTTAATGGTGGCAATGACAAATGGGTCCTTTAGAATAGGCATTCATAAATTTAACCGTGCATCCCTTTGAGAATCTGGTGAAAATGTATTTAAAGCATTCTCAGAAAAATGTATTTAAAGCAGTTACATTTATTTAGAGGTCAAGGAAAATAAAATTGGATTTCTTTTTTTATTCAAGTTCACAAAGTCCCAGAAATCACAAAGTTAAAGACCCCTGTTTTTGAACTCCCTCAGAGGTAGGGAGATTTCATCTTATAAGAATACAAGAAAGGATACAGTGAGAAGGGTAGACTAGAGCCAAACCAAAGGGATCCCTACATCTGTAAACGAAGGGTGATTGCATAGCATTCTCAGTCTGAATCTCTTCTCTTCCAGATGCAGATGAGGTTTGATGGTCGGCTGGGATTTCCAGGCGGGTTTGTGGATCCCCAGGATATTTCCTTGGAAGAGGGACTAAATCGAGAACTGTGTGAAGAGTTGGGCCCTGGGGCTGCCTCCCTCCACCTGGCTGAGAAGGACTACTTGGGCTCCCATGCTTCTGAGCAGCCACAGAGAGTGGCGATGCATTTCTATGCCAAGCAGCTTAGCTTGGAAGAGTTCCGAATGGTAGAGGAAGGGGCTATTCAGGCAAAAGACCATGGACTTGAGGTGCGTTAAGGGGCAAGGCAAGGGAAGCAGGAAATTTAGAGAGTTGTTGGGAGCCAGTTTAAAAACAATTGCTCCCAGACAATTGCTCTCTGGGCAAAGTTGACAAATTGCCCTATTTTTCTTGATTTTAATAATAATCCACACCCATTTTTAAATTTTTTTTTTACACAATATTCTGGCGATGCTAATCGGGTGTGTGTGTAAGTAGGAAGCTGAATAGTATTCTGTAAGCCCATTCTGAACATTGTGACCTTTGCTAAGATTTTATCAAGTCTTGTTCAAATGCCTGTGAACATATTTTGGTAGGTGTATCAGCTAAAACATTTAGAACAAAAACAAATGAAGTGGAAATTGAACACCAGTATTAGAGCATTTTCAAAGCTTTGTAGCTTTATGGTAAACCCACACATTGTGAAGTTGGGTGTCTTGAGTGAGGTGGTGGTGGGGAGAGCAGAAAGAGGACAAGTTTCCCTAAGTGTCTATTTTAACCTGATTTTTCTACCCTCTAATGGTTCAGGTGATGGGTCTCATCCGCGTTCCCCTCTATATTCTGCGTGATGGTGTTGGGGGCCTCCCAATGTTCCTCAGCAATACTTTTATTGGCAATGCCCGGGAGCAGCTCATTCATGCCTTGGACACTCTCCAACTCATGCCAGCGGAACAACTTCAAAAGGCTGCCAGGATCGCTCAAAAGAGACATTGAGCCTTGTTGACTTTGGCTGCTGCCGGTTCACCCCGATAGCCTTTGGGGTGTAATCCTGAAAGAATTTTAGACTTTTAGGAACAGGCAGCTGCAAGGAGAAGAAACTTAGATATGGTCCTCGCTCCAGTCTTCTACCCAGCCATTGTTGCTGGTGCTGCTGAACAGCTTGGTGCAAGAGTTAGAAGTCTGAATGTGGATTCCAATGATCAGGTTGTTGCGTACTTAAAACATGTTGATTGTCTCTCTCTTGCCTAGAGGTAGGTAACAAGAATTGAAAGACTGAAGCCATTTTGGCTATTCTTATCTTCACGGAACGCGTTTGTGATCCGCCTTCCTACATCCTTGTAGGCATAAGAGTTCTTTCAGTCAAAATACACCCTTGCAAAAATGTCTCTGACCTACCTCATCTTCTCTTTTCCAACATTTACTCTAAATGTATTTTGTTATTGAGAGCATTCTGAACTTCATGGAAGTTGCATTTACCTTCTCTGTAAAAGCCAACTGCAAATAACTGTTGATTGATCATTACTTCATTATTTCATTGTCAGATTTTATTTTTTTTATCAGTGCTTAAAGAATGGTTGTGACACTTTTGTGTGACTCTTGACTCATACATTTTTTATTAGCTCATAAGGAAATGGCAAGTCACCACTGGAAACAGGCTTTCTGTCTCATTCCCCTTCTCTTTTCCAGTTCTTGGGATATACTGACATAGATGTGGAAATTAGGAAAAGTAGAAGTGTGCTGTCATCCAAATTATTGTACAGGTGAAACTCGAAAAATTAGAATATCGTGCAAAAGTTCATTTATTTCAGTAATGCAACTGAAAAGGTGAAACAAATATATGAGATAGACTCACTACATGCAAAGCAAGATAGTTCAAGCCGTGATGTGTCATAATTGCGATGATTATGGCATACAGCTCATGAAAACCCCAAATCCACAATCTCAGAAAATTAGAATATTACATGCAATCAATAAAACAAGGATGGTAATAGAACAATATCGGACCTCTGAAAAGTATAAGCATGCATATGTACTACTTGGTTTGGGCCCCTTTTCCAGCAATTACTGCCTCAATGCGACGTTGCATGGAACCTATCAGCCTGTGGCACTGCTGAGGTGTTATGGAAGACCAGGATGCTTCAATAGCGGCCTTCAGCTCTTCGGCATTGTTCGGTCTCATGTCGCTCATCTTTCTCTTGGCAGTTC
>QLTV01002677.1:1428118-1469210 GCA_003457575.1 Thermophis baileyi
GTATGAGGGGATAGGGGTGCACTGTGTGCACGGGTACTGCGGGGGGGGGGCGTGCTTCGGGAGCGCCACTGCGCTATCGTAGCCAGGGAGTGGGGAGCGGGGGAGGGGGCGGCAGAAGCGGCCCTCCGGAGCTGGACGTCTCCCTGCTTTTGCAGGTGGTAACCGCAGTGACAACGGCGTGGTGGCCCTCTCACTTCCCCTCTGCCTGTGAGCATGTAGGCCTGGGTGATTCAGGGCACCGTCTGCTGGAGCCAGGAGCCCCATTCCCGCTGGGGTGACTGCCTTGTCAAGGATCATCCTCCTTACGGGGATCCATTGCGGCTGCGTTTTTATTGCTGGCAGACGAATGCGTTGTCCCACCACCCCTCCCCGCCCCTGAAACCTAGAAAAATGTGACCCAGATTTTTCAACCCAAATAATATTATTACTAGAGGTGGTAAAAAACGAAGCAAAAGCTACGATACTGTGTGGTGGGTTTTTTTGGATGTTCCAGGAGCATGGACATGAACATGCTCTCACAGATAAAAGATGTGTGGCTATTGGTTCAGGACATAATGTGAGGCTCCTTAGTGAAAAAAAGAAATACGCCAGATTGACAGGAAAAGAAAAGAACCCTGGAGTCTTGATTCCCAGCAACCTCTCTCTTCTCTGTAAAATATTCATTTCCACTTCCCATCTGAAGACACCCTTGTACAGCAAAGCTGTTGATTATAATGCAACATCCCCTCTTCAAGGTTCCGGTTGTTCAACTTCCTCTCTGTTGTGACTGATCAACCAGCAATAATTCTGCCTCTGCCCCATTCATCTGCAGCTTCTCTCCCTCTCCCCCCACAGCGCATGGCATATTTCTGAACATGCCTTGGCTTGTTGTGTATAAAAGAAGCTTCCACCAAATACCAGAAGGCTTTGGTCCAGCAGTCTGGGTTCACAGTCTTTACTATAATTTAACCAATTGACACACACAATCTTCTAAGGCATTTTGATGTTTGAGGAAGAAAGAAGAGTGGCCACACTTGGGGATCATCATCATCGAGACAACTGGGTGTGTGCCTGGGAGTATAAGCTCAGTTTCAATAAGGAGCAGCTGTACGAGAGGATAGTGCTCCATTTTAATGCAATTTGCATAGGATATTACTCAATGGATATTACGTTGTGAAGCAGACCTCTCTCTCTTATCAGTAGCAAAGCACTATTGATGGCATTGAAGCAGGGCTTTGTGGCAAACACCCGGCGTCCCACTGAACGGGGTTCCAGCAGGAAATCCTCTAAATGCAACAGGGCTGACTTATGACATTTTGATTTGAATAAGTAATATATATATATATTACGAATCAGGGGAACAGGCTATAAAACTGTATATCCATTAAGCTATCTTACTACGTATATCCATGATTACTTGGCACCTGAAAACACACAGGTTTGCTTTATTGTTGGGGTATCTCTGCCCATTGCTAAGCTTAATTTTCTCTCCCAGAAGTCCTACTACCCTGCTCACTACAATACTCCTCCTAAACCATACAAGACTGGATACACGCTACTACGCATAAAGGAGAAATAGAACACAAATATATTTAGACACAAATAAATTTATGCTTTCTTTCCTTTTCGTGGGTTCCTGCTAAAAGAAGCCAATGGCAGTAACTGTGAGAAGGATCTTTGAGTCCTAGTGGACAATCACTCAAATATGAGCCAGCAGTGTGTGGCAGCTGCCAAAAAAGCCAATACAATCCTAGGCTGCATTAACAGAGGGATAGAATCAAGATCACATGAAGTGTTAGTACCACTTTATAAAGCCTTAGTAAGACCACACTTGGAATACTGCATCCAGTTTAGGTCACCACAATATAAATAAGATGTTGAGATTTTGGAAAGAATGCAGAGAAAAGCAACAAAGATGATTAGTTGACTGGAGGCTAAAACATAAAGAGCAGTTGCAGGAATTGGGTATGTCTAGTCTAGTGAAAAGAAAGACTGAGTGACATGATAGCAGTGTTTCAATATTTGAGGGGCTGCCATAAAGAAGGGGGAGTCAACCTATTTTCCAAAGCACCAGAAGGCAAGACAAGAAGCAATGGATGGAAACTAATCAAGGAGAAAAGCAACCTAGAACTTAGGAGAAATTTCCTAACAGTGAGAACAATTAACCAGTGGAACAGCTTGCCTTCAGAAGTTGTTGGTGCTCCATCACTGGAGACTTTTAAAAAGACTGAACAGCTATTTGTCTGAAATGGTATAGGGTCTCCTGCTTGAGCAGGGGGGTTTACTAGATGACCTCCAATGTCCCTTCCAGCTCTGTTATTCTGATCTATTATTCTTCCCTGAAGCAGAAGGTGATTCATCTACTTCAGAAGCACTTCTGAAGATCTGTGTAGGAGCTTTTGAGTGTGGAAAATAGCCCCTGAGGAGGTTTTGGGGATGCTTTCATCATGGGGCTTAGTTCAGTGGATTTTGCTGATATGTTGACTTTGGTGTTACAGATGGCATGCCCCTGGGGTAGGAATAGCCGGTGTGGTGGCCATGGGTTCCAACATGCCAAAGAGCATCTCCAATGTGTTCCTTCAGACTTACTACCTCACTTGACATTTTCAAAAGTTCTCTTACGTGGGGGATGGTAGTGACAAAGGAAAATGCTCTCACATCATCTTTATCTCCAAGAATGGCATTCTTTACAAGTAAAAAAGTAGGTGTTTGCTGTCCACTGCTTTATTTGAAAATGTGGCAATTTTGCTGCTCTTTTTTATTTTATTTTAAAAGAGAAGCTAGGGTGGTAAAGGGGGCTTTACTAGTTTACATTCTTGGAAACTAGAGGCAGTGGCTGAATACAAGCTGACTTTTTCAATTTTAGATGTGCTGCTTTGGGTCTGGTTGTGTATCTCCTTCCTAGCCCTTTTAGAAAAGTGGCCACAGCAATACAAATGCATCCAGTGGCGCACTGAATGCAGACTCTTTGAACTCAAGTAGTTTAGCTTTAGACCAGATGTCAGATAGATCCAAATGTAGGATATGCTTGGTTTTCCCATGAGGTAGAATGAGGTGGTTGTTTCAGGCCATTCATTCAGTGCTAGGTGGAAAGAAACAGAAGGGTTATTTAATTTATTATTACAAAGGTACTTTTACTACCAGAGGGAGAAGCACTTGTTCTGCTTTAATAACTTCACCTCTGGGGGCTCTGTGCTTTCATTAAGGATAGAGGCCATATTTGCTCTTCTGCCTCTGACAGTACTGTAAAATGGTTGGGACCAAAGCAAGTTAACTCAAGGTATAAGATGAAGCTAGCTAAGCTGCAATGGTAGGGCATATTGCCCCTTGAGTGTGCTAGATTACATCCCCAGCAGTTCCTAATAGGACAATGTTTGGCCATATTGACTGGGAATTATGGAAGATGTAGTGCAACACATCTAGAAGGCACGAGGTTAGGTAGTGAAAGGAGAACCTTAGTGAACTAGAATTTGCTCTGAGGTACATGAGTTTTGGATACCAGATTAGCTGGAGAGTCAATAGGGGTAGCATAATATGTTTGAACCACCATAAAAATTTGAAGGCAGGTATATCTTCATAAATAAGATCTTTGCAATTGCATCACTAAGTCATTCTTTTTTAAGCAAACTACTTTCTAAAGAACAAGACAGTTTGCATGAGAAGAATATAGTATTACAAGTAGTCCTTGACTTATGACTGTTCGTTTAATGACAGTTCAAAGTTAATGATGACTTCAGAAAAAGTGACTTATGACTGTCACAAGATCCCCGGGGTCACATGATTGCATTTTGGGTGCTGACCACCTTCAGTCACATGATCATAGCTCATTACCTTTTCTCCTGATTTCTGGCAAAAGACACTCCTTGGGGAATCTGAATTCACTTAACAACAACTGCAGTAAAAATTGTCATAAAATTGGCTTTGACTTACAATAGTAATGTCTTACAATGGAAATTCCAGTCCCACTTGCAGTCATATGTCGAGGACTTCCTGTAGCTGTGTTCAGGCGAAGATTTGAGCCATGTTATAAATCAGATTATTTGTAGACTCTTGAATGCCTGACTCCAGTATTTGTTAGTGCAATTAATATAGATTATTTTCATTGTCTTCTCTATGGCATACTGGAATGAAGCAAATACTTCCTAAAGGCTTTCTTATTTTGTCCTTCTTTCCCATATCCTTGGCTTTGTGCCTTATCCTGTTGCTGAATCAAGACCTTGCATAGGGATAGGGCAGTGATGGCTAACCTTTTCCGGACCGAGTGCCTAAAGCGCACGCACGCGCCCGAACCCCCAAAATGCAATGCGTGCTTGCCCACATGCCCCCCACATGCACATGTGGCCCCCGCACACACCCCTCCCCCCGCGCATGCGTGGCAGAGACCCGAAGACCAGCTGGCCGGCGGGAGGCACGTGCGAATGCGTGGCGGAGCTGAACTGGGGCGACGGCTCGCATGCCATCAGAGAGGGCGCTGCGTGCCACCTCTGGCACGCGTGCCATAAGTTCGCCATCACGGGGATAGGGGGTGGGGAATGCCCTGATATCACTGTCTTCCTTTTTCTCTCCAGTCAACTAATTCTCCCTTCTCCATGTTCCCAGCTGAGTTTTCTCTCTCCATTGAGTATAGCTTCCGAGTTGTCAGTTCTGATTTTTCAGAGGCTTTTGTGCTGTGGGGTGGGGGAAGGGCTTTATCTGTGTCTCTTCACTCTTCGGCCTTGTTTCTGTTGATAAAGCTGGTAGATAAAGCAGATGTGTTTTCCCCCCTCCTCCTTATTTGCTGGCTCCTTTCTTAATACCCCCATCCCATTAAGCAATGGACTTCCAGCACCCTGGGGTCTGACATGGATCATGGTTTTTTTTTGAATTCTAGGCTGAGTGTTGGTGGAAGGAATTCATTTTTAATTTTAATAGAAAATTTTAATTTTAATTTTTTTTTTTTTAAAGTTCATTCTTACTTCTTCTGTTAACATGAAACCTATTCTGTTAACATAAAACCTGTTCATGCTGAATCAGGAAATATTTCTTCCTGGACATATATTATTCTCTTCCCATTATTTTAGATTCTAGTATTTTTAATGCTGTATATCACCCAGCAACCTTCCAAATTTCATAAATTTGGGTGAGACGGGTGACATATAAATTTATTCAATCAATCAACTAATATGTGCACACATAGCTTGTGATATCAAGGGTAGATGCAAAATACATTGCTCAGAAATGTAATTCCCTAATCATTTGATAATATCTAGCGTCTAAGCTGTCCTGCAGTTTCAGCAGGCATTGGCTTCTCACACATTTCAAGTGTAATCTCACACTTTCAAAGGACTAGAAGCTGAATTTTGCACTCAGTACCACTGCTTGCATTGTTCATACACTTTTCTAGAATATTTACAGCATATGACCATGTCTCTTGTAGGGCAATCCTCCACTCTGCCTGCTGATGCTTCCGTATATACAGTGCATTCAGAAAGTATGCAGACCCCCTTCACTTTTGTAAATTTTGTTATACTGCAGCCTGATTCTATAGTTGTTGAAATTCATTTTTTTTCTCATTAATCTACACTCAGTACCCCATAATGACATAGTGAAAACAGAATTCTAGAAATGGCTGTAAATGTATTAAAAAGAAAAAAACTGAAATATCACATTGGCATAAGTATCCTTTGCAACAACACTTGAAATTTAGCTCCAGTGCCCCCCATTTCTCTTGATCATTGCTGACGTGTTTCTATACCTTGATTGGAGTCGATCTGTGGTAAATTAAATCGATTGGACATGATTTGGAAAGGCACACACCTCTCTATAGAAGGCCTCACAGCTGGCAATGCATATGGTAGCAGAGCAAAAGCCACGAGGTCAAAGAAACTGCCTAAAGGGCTCAGAGATAGGATTATTGCAAGGCACAGATCTGGGGAAGGTTACAATAAAATTTGTTCTGCACTGAAGCCTCCATAATTCTCAAATGGAAGTAATTTGGCACAACCATGACTCTTCTAAGAGCTGGTCGCCCAGTTAAACTGAGCAATCGGGGGAGAAGGGCCTTAGTAAGAGAAATGACCAAGAACCCGATGGTCACTCTGATTGAGCTCCAGAGATCCTCTGTCAAGATGGGACAGAGTTCCAGAAGAACAACCATCACTGCAGCCCCCCACCGATCTGGGCTTTATGGCAGAGTGGCTAGACAGAAGCCTCTCCTCAGAGCAAAAAGCACCTGAACGACTCTCACACTGTGAGGAACAAGATTCTGTGATGTGATGAAACCAAGATTGAACTGTTTGGCCTCAATTCTAAAAGTTATGCCTGGATGTAACCAGGCACCGCTCATCACCTTCCCAGTGTCATTCCAAGAGTAAAGCATGGTGGTGGCAGCATCATGCTGTGGGGCTGTTTTTCAGCAGCAGGGACTGGGAGACTGGTCAGGGTTGAAGGGAAACTGAATGGAGCAAATACAGGGATATCCACAATGAAAATCTGTTCCACAGTGCTTGGGACTTCAGACTTCGCCGAAGGTTCACATTCCAACATGACAACGATCCTAAGTACACAGCCAAGATTACACAGGAGTGGCTTAGGGAGAACTCTGTGAATGTCCTAGAGTGGCCCAGCCAGAGCCCTGACTTGAACTCTATTGAACATCTCTGGAGGGACCTAAAAATGGCGGTCCACTGACGGTTGCCATCCAACCTGACTGAGCTTGAGGGGATTTGCAAGGAAGAATGGCAGAATATCCCCCAATCCAGTGTGCAAAGCGTGTTGCGTCGTACCCAAAAAAGACTCGAGGCTGTAATTGCTGCCAAAGGTGCTTCAACAAAGTACTGAGTGAAGGGTCTGAATACTTATGGCAATGTGATATTTCAGTTTTTTCTTTTTAATAAATACAGACATTTCTAAAATTCTGTTTTCACTTTGTCATAATGGGGTACTAAGTTTACCGTGTTTCCCTGAAAATAAGACCCTGTCTTACATTTTTTTGAACCCTGAAATAAGCGCTTGGCCTTATTGCCATGCACTCAAAAGCCCGATTGGGCTTATTATCAGGGGATGTCTTATTTTGGGGAAAACAGGGTAGATTAATGAGAGGAAAATGAATTTCAACAACTGCAGAATCAGGCTGCAGCACAACAAAATTGACAAAAGTGAAGGGGATCTGGATACTTTCTGAATTCACTATATATTGTATAGGTCATACTTTGCAAGTAAAAAAAGGAAGTGTGGGTGTATGTTTTACACACACACAGACACACACACACTATTTATATCTCTATCTGCCTATCTATCATCTATTATCTCTCTATCATTTTCTTTCTAATTTCCCTCCCTCCATCCCTATCTGCCTACCTACCTACCTCGTGTTCCCTGTTGTTAATTGTTACGCTAGCTCTCCAGATGAATTGTTTACAAACCTATTTCAATGTAAAGATACATGAAATCAGTGTGAGCTCCATTTAGCACTGTGCCACTGCATGCAACTTGGATTACGTTCTCTTGTGTTCATCAGTCAGTAGAGTTGTCAAAGAGAACATGACAAGCTACGGGACTCTTAATGCCTCTCTCTGCACGCCCCCAAAATGGAGATTTTTGAAATGGTTAAAGTACGTTTTGTTATGTATGATAATTTATATGCAGGGCATCTGAATACAGAATACTAATTTTTACATTAATATGCCCATGCCAGTGACATGAAAAGGGCACAGACATTCTTTTCCTTTTCCAATTTATAGGAATGATTGTTCAGTAAGAATGGGCTTCCTTTTTGCATAAGTTTTGAAGCCACGGTTTCTCTTTATGTAGATCTAGGCCTCTTGTCATGATACTTAATTATACATTTATGCTTGCTAGAATCATTGAGAAGCAGTATTCAGCAGTCAGCATTGTTATGTAATTTAATAACTATATATGCTCCAAGGTGTGGCTTTTGGATGGCTTGATTGCAGTAGTGAGATCAAATCCAACCTGATTCTGCTTTTATTTTACCTTTGTATTTTGTTTTTATAGATGTTATTAAGTGAATTACTAGCCTTGATTTTTAGAATACTGTACAGGTTTATGGTTTCTTACCTGATACTAGCACAGGTAGTCCTCAACTTACAACAGTTCATTTAGTGACCATTCAAAGTTACAACAGCACTGAAAAAAATGATTTATGACCGTTTTTACACTTATGACTATTACAGCGTCCCCATGGTCACGTGATCAAAATTCAGATGCTTGGCAGCTGGTTCATATTTATGACGGTTGCAGTGTCCCAGGATCATGTGATCACATTTTGCAACCTTCAGACAAGCAAAGTCAATGGAGAAGCCAGATTCACTTAACAACCATGTTACTAACGTAACAACTACAGTGATTCACTTAACAACTATGGCAAGAAAAGTCGTAAAATGGTGCAAACTCACTTAACAAGTGTTTCACTTAGCAACATAAATTATGGGCTCAACTGTGGTAGTAACTTGAGGACTACCTGAATACCAAATTTGGAGGGGGGGTATAGATAGAAAGCAACATGCAGAAATGTGATAGTATTCATTAAAACTTAAGTTTCCTAAGAAAGTGATCTTATTGATAATTTATGAGAAACAGTCTCGGCATGAGATTAAGAAGGGCTGTAGTCCAACTTTTTGTAACCTTACAGTGGATATAAAAAGTTTACACAATCCTGTTTTTGAAATGTAAAAAAAATCAGATAAATAACTTCAGCATTTTTTTCATATTTAATACGGTATAACATGTAAGCTGTACAGTTCAATTGAAAAACAAACTAAAATTGTTTAGGGGAAAGAATTAACAATAAAAACATGTAATAACGTGGTTAAGTGTGCACACCCTTTTATAAGTAGGGAAATGGCTGTGTTCAGAATTAACCAATCACATTCAAACTGATGTTAAATAGTAGTAGCACACAATTAATATAACTCTGACCAAGCCCATATAAAGTTCAGCTGTTCTAGTAGGATTTTTCTGACATTTACTCAGTTGACTCTTACAGCAAAATCCATGGTCTGCAAAGAGCTAACAAAACATGAAAGGCATCTCATTGTTGGAAAGTATCAGTCAGGAGAAGGATACAAAAAATTTCCAAGGTATTGGATATATCATGGAATACAATGAAGACAGTCATCAACAAGTGGAGAAAATAAGGCACAACAGTGACATTAAGAACTGGATATCCCTTCAAAATTGATAGAAAAAGAAAACTGGTCCAAGAGGCTGCCAAGAGGCCTACAGCAATATGGTGGTGGTAGCATTATGCTTTGGGGCTTCTTTTCTTCGGTTGGAACTGGGACGTTAGTCAAGGTATGAACTTGTTCCAAATATCAGTCAATTTTCACAGAAAACTTTCAGGCCTCTGCTAAAATGCTGAAGATGAAGAGGAATTTCACTTTTTAGCAGACAACGACCCAAGGCATACCTCCTAATCAACAAAATAATGGCTTCACCAGAAGAATATTAAAGTTTTGGAATGGCCTACCCAGAGACTGGACCTGAATCCAATTGAAAATCTGTGGGGTGACCTGAAGAGGGCTGTGCACAGGCGTTGCCCTTGCAATTTGACAGATTTGGAGGGCTTTTTGCAAGGAAGTGTAGGCAAAGATTCCCAAGACAATCTTTGTGCCATGCTAATAGGCTCCTACCCCAAAAGACTGAATGTTGTCATAAAATCAAAAAGCGCTTCAGCAAAGTATTACTTAAGGGTGTTGCAAACTATTTATTGTATGTTTTTTATTGTCATTTCCCCCTAAAAAGATATTAGTTTGTGTTCAATACTTTCCAATAAAGATGGGAAAAATTCAGAAGTAATCTATCTTGGTCCGTTGTTTTTTTTACATCTCAAAAACTTGGCATTTTAACAGTGGTGTGTAGATGTTTTATATCCACTGCATATCCTCTAGATCAGGGGTGTCAAACTCACGGCCCGTGGGCCGGATGCATCACGTGCTGGCCACACCCACGCCCGGTTTAGCGAAGGGGGAAAAAGTCATGATACGTCACATGATGATGTCGCAATGACGCAAGTTTGACACCCCTGCTCTAGATCACAGGTCCCCAACCCCCGGTCCATGGACCAGCACCGGTCCGCAGCATGCCAGAAACTGGGCCGCGCAAACAAGCGAAGCCCCATCCACCAGATGCAGGCAGCACACAAAATCATGCCCCCTCTGGTCCATGGAAAAACTTCTCTCCACGGAACCAGTCCCTGGTGCCCAAAAGGTTGGGGGCCACTATTCTAGATGTATTATTCTATATATCCCTAGATTTCCAGCTAGGATGGCTAAATGTTTTGAGTTGTAATATCAATACTCTGATTGACAGAGATGCCCCCAAATTATATTTTTATTTCCTTAAACACACACACAGAAACACACATGCCCCTCCAAAACCAGTATCCAAACTCTTTTCTTGGCAAATGACAAATACTTTTCTTGGCAAATGACAGGAATCAACTGTATTAGATGACTTCCAACAGCAATTCCATGTTTAAAGAGGAGCTGTTTTGTATATAGAGAATTTTGTGTTGAAAAAATTAATTAAAAATTAATTGTCTGTTGACCTGGATGGAATAGATCGGGGTCAGCAACCCGCGGCTCTGGAGCTGCATGTGGCTCTTTCATCCCTCTGCTGCAGCTCCCTGTCGCTCAAAATATGTGTCACAACTGCCAATGTGCGACACCCGCTGGCACGCAATTTATTGAGCTTTTTGACCCCCGGTAGGCCAACCATGGATAAATCCAAGAAAAGAAAAGTTTCAGAAGAAAACAATCTTTAATTCAACTATATATGCTAGTTTTGTGGCCGCTCAAGAAATAGTCAGGCACAGGAAGAGTTTTGTGGCTCCCGGTATTTTCTTTTCTGTGGGAAACGGGTCCAAATGGCTCTCTGAGTGTTTAAGGTTGCCGACCCCTGGAATAGATCATAGATCATGTGGTTAATTTGTGAACAGATATGTGTTAGTTGCATAAAACTAAAGACACTACTGATTTATTAAGTAGTAGTTGCATTGGTAGTATTTATTGCTGCTTTACAATAAGAACTGATATAACATTAGTTCATTTCTTCATTTTGGAAGCAGATGAAATGATCTTAAAACGTCATGGATTTTGACTTAAAGGAAAGATTCCTAGATGTGTGTTGCAGTAAATGAAGGACAAAAGGCATTTATTTTGAGAGCTTTATTTGTTGCTATGATGAGAAAAGGGAAGGCAACCAATTAAATCTGTCATTTCAGCTTGGTTGATTTCAGGAAATTGAGGGCTTTTTTTGCAAATAATTGCTCATCATCTACAAGAAAAAAAGATTCATCATGTTAACGTTTATGTTTAGAATACTTTTAGCACATAATGTCATGAAGTAATTTACATGTTTCATTTAAGAGGTTTGTCTATGCTGTATGAGATTGTGATTTTTTTTTTTGAAATAAGTTAATACCAGTAATAGATATAAAAATATGCTCTCCAAGATTTTGTCACTCTCAAAGACAGAGACTTTCTTCATAGGACTCACTTCTGCATTGTCACACTCATACCACAGAGTGATGCCACAAAACTCCCCTCCAGCGAAGGGTTGCCTAAAGAATAAGGATGAATATAAGGATGAGCAGGCACTGCCCTAGGATACCGAAGCTTAGGGGGCACCAATGCCAGGCTGCCTGCCGAATCATTCTAAACATACAGAACTTCACATTGGTGGGAAGTGGTGCTATCAATTAATGTCAGCTAAGCACCATATGCCTTTGGTGCAACACTGCCCTCCAGCAACCCTGCTGTCCAGATTAGTTACTCTTTTGCTAATGCCAGTCCCCAGTTTGGCTTCCCTCCGTGGTGCAGCGGTTTACTTCCTTACAGAGTGGAAAGGTGAGCCAGCTGCAGCATTTGCTCCTTCAGATATGGAGTACAAAGCTTAACTCTCCTGGGATGGGGAATCAAGACCTATTCAGGAAAATACTTTTTTGACAAGCAACCACAAGGAGGCTTAAGAAGAAGTGAAAAAGAGAAAGCATTTGCATACAAACATAAATACCAGTTGGGACAAAGGGGTTTAGAAATGGAAGATTAAGTCTAACCAGTGGGAAGAAAAGAAATACCCTCACTCACCTTTTGCATGACTGGCTTAACAACTCTATACAACAGGAAGTAGGAAACTGACTCAGCATGGCCAGGCAAAAGACCAGGAGTAGTTCACAAGTTACAGGTCCAGCATAAGGCCCCACACTAGGAAAGTTGGAGAGAGGATTCTCCCCCATATAGCATAAATTAATATCCTGGTGAAATAGTCCTTATCCTGCCCTACAATTTAATGGACCCTTTGCCATGTGCTGCTTGATCTTAAAAGCTAGACAGTTCTTGGCTGCTGACTTAATTGCAATCTTTGCCCTAAAAAGTCTGGCTCTCAATTGCTCCCCACCTCATTTACTGCTTCACATAGACTGATAGTGGTGTTTATACCACCTTCGTACCATCACGTAAGCAGAGAATAGAGGGATGCCCTACTTTCATTCTAATTCTTCTCCTACTCAGAATCCCATTCCTGAGGCAACTGAAGGGAGATCATATATAGTACTGTATGAGTCAAGATTTCAGTCTGTCTCTCATGAAGCAACTAAGGGACAATCCCAGTGGCTCCATGGAAAGCACAGTGTGGTATTTTGAATAGAGTAATTGCTTATCTTGTAGCATGTAAGGGGAGGGGAGCCTTCCTAGACCAATGAATTGCCAAAGATGATGAAGTATCTAGGAGCGTTCTGGTGGTTATTGCTGTTGGTGACAAAAAAGGTGTGAGATGGATTCCTTGCCTGCGGAGATGCAGCTATGAATTTCTGCTACCAGCAGCAGAATTTGGCCCTGAATATTGAGAAAAGTTTGCAAAGAAAAGAGGAAATGATATGACCTGAAAGTCCTCGTGTCTCAGCCTCACCATTCACTGGAAGTAGAGAAAACTGCCTTGATTGGGGTTGTTGTGAAAGAGTGTGGGTGCTATGGTAAAAGGGCTCCTGAACATTGTCTGGTCTTTACCAGAAGTTAAGCTCATCTACCTGCTCTATGTGGTCTGGCAGAACACAGTATAGTTCAGATAAAAGACCCCCAAAACAGTGGGGACTGGATGATACAGAAAGCTGTAAAAGCCATTTGTATTGTTATACTACCTAATTGTGCCATTCTCAAATACGTGGGAGGGGGAAACTGCAGAATCCAAGAAGTGGTGGAGTTCCCATCCATCCAGAGGAAACTTGACAGCATTTCTACAGCATGTTTTTCCCTAGCAGGAACTGAGCCTATAGTAGTTTGTTGGTTCAGCTTGGCTTTGAAAGCCCCGTGCCTTGGAAGATACCAATAGAAGCTTCCCTTAGGGATCAAATTTGCTAATTTCTGGATTTGTTCTTCCCTTCTCCTTATTTGTGTGTTTGCTGTGTCCAGATACCTCTTGACTCCTGAAGGTAGCCAGAATTTGGTCTTGGGCACCTGTGTCTGTAAGTCTCAAGGTATTGTTAGGTACAGTGCCTATTTACTATGCTTGTAGTTTCTTATGAGAGTTTTTAAGATAGCTGTCTGCGAAGAAGCACTCTTGTTGTGTATAATTTCTCTCTCTCTCATTATCAGACCTTCTGTTTATGAGCTCTGATGATCCACAACATGCGGGCAGAGACTCCTCTTTATTATTATTTATTATTTATTATTATTATTATTTTATTTTGTCAAGCATGTATGAGAAAACAATTATAAGTATGAACATAACATATAAACATACAAGTATAAACAGGTAAAGTATATGCATAAGAAATGAGTACGAATAATGGGAACAGTAGGACAGGGACGGTAGGCACGCTGGTGCACTTATGCACGCCCCCTTACAGACCTCTTAGGAATGGGGTGAGGTCCACGGTAGACAGTTTTAGGTTACCTAAACAGTAGACAGTTTTAGGTTACCTAACTGCTAAACTCTGTGGAATTTATGGATGCCAGAAGAACATCTGCAATTCTGCTGTAAGGTGTCTGCTGTTTCCTTAATCTCTTAAACTTGCAAATAGGAAATGCAGGATTATTTCTGTAATGGATCAAATTTTTATTATATTTATTTACCCTCCTTCTGGAAATAATATATGTCAGGACTTATCTCTTTCTTGTATACAAGAAAATAATAGTAGAGAATCTCTAAGTATATCCAGAGAACATTTTTCATGCTACTAAGAAATATATCCCAATCCCTCTGTTATATAAATCCCTTGAACTACAATTGGGAAATCAGGGTCCCCAAATCAAAGAGGGAGGTGTCTGCTTGCAATTATTCACTGATTCTTTTTCTTCCCAGCTGTAATCTGTTACTTCCTTGTGAATTCTCTTCTTGAAGGGAGTTGTGAAACTGACAGAATTTTTAAAAAATCTCTCAATATTGCCTCTAAAAATATACTGTCTTACATCATGTTTTTGAAGATCCTAATTATAGAGGGCTTGTCAGGAGATAACTGGGTTTGCATACTGATGTAAAGTGGAAATGTTTGATTTATATTTAGTTTATATTTGTTAACAGACTTGGAAGTATTTCCTACCTGGGGTGTTTCATTATTTAACTTTCCAGTGAATAAGACGGCTGAAAAGTCTATGAATATATTCTTGTTTTTTGGCCAAACAGATATTACATAGATGTCAAGTTGAGGGGAATTGAATTATTGCGGAAGCACACAGTAGTTTTTTCAGGTGTACAAATAGTCCTCAACTTACGACCACAATTGAGCTCGAAATTTCTGTTGCTAAGTGAGACATTTGTTAAGTGAATTTTTTCCCCTTTTATCTCCTTTCTTGCCATAGTTGTTAAGTGAATCACTGCAGTTGTTAAGTTAGTGACATGGTTGTTAAGTGAATCTGACTTCCCCATTGACTTTGCTTGTCAGAAAGTCGCAAAAGCTGATCACATGACCCTGAAACATTGCAACCGTCATAAATATGAACCAGTTGCCAAGCGTCCCAATTTTTGTCATGTGACTATGATGCCACAATGGTCATAAGTGTGAAAAACAGTCATAAGTCACTTTTTTCAGTGCCACTGTAACTTTGAAGGGTCACTAAATGGACCATTGTGAGTCGAGGACCACCTGTATTTATTCTTGCCGTAAGTAACACTGAGCTATAAAAACTTATGTCAATTCATAACAGAAGCTGAATGAAAATAATACCGAATGGCCTGTTCCCTCTGTGCTACAAACTCACCCCGCTATTTATATTGTCTTTCCTTTTAAAGTAGTAAAATTGATGAACAGATCTTTTACATTTTAAAAGTTCACACCATGGTATTAAAAATACTGAGTGGTTCATTTACTATGGTAATTCAATATCTACTTAGTGTGACCACAAAAGAAGATTACTCTCAGTCTAAAAGCAAGATTATAAATGCATCCTTTGCTTTTGAAACTAGACAAATAACTTCTTTGATAGAGAGACAAGCTAGCTGAATGGGACACCATGTTGCGATGGTCCTCCTTTCAGCTTTTCCTAAAAGCATTATTTATTCAGCAGTGCTTATATCCAACCTTCATGCTAGTGGACGCTGGGTGGCAAAAACCTTGTGAAAATAATCAAACAAAGCAAGGAAAATAATTGCAGCTATTATAGTAATAATAAATCAATAGGTGAATAAAATAGCCAGATCCCGGTCTCAATATCTGACTGATTGTGTAACCAACCATAATACAATCATATAATAAAATGATCAAGTCATAATCACATAATTCTGGTCTAACAATCAGTTTGGAATAATGGCTTGTAGAAATAGATTTCATCATCTCTCTGTGAAATGCAAAAATTGCAAGAACCACATAACTCCATGGCGAGAAGGTTCCAAAGAATGAGGCTGTAAAAGAGAAGGCCTGCTTTCTCAGTTATGTCTCTTGAAGGAGAAATCTTTAACAGGCCTTCTCTGTGTGACTGAGTCAGGAGGAAAGATTTTGTTCTAGCTAGGCATTGCCTGAGGTAGTGTCTAGGACAGGGGTCTCCAACCTTGGCAACTTTAAGCCTGGAGGACTTCAACTCCCAGAATTCCCCAGCCAGCTTGCTGGGGAATTCTGGAAGTTGAAGTCCTCCAGGCTTAAAGTTGCCAAGGTTGGAGACCCCTGGTCTAGGACAACTCAGCGCAGCCAAATTGGCATGGACAATTCGCCATGGCCAACTGGCCATGGCCAACTCACTGAGGCCAACTCACTGTGAGACAATATCAAAAAAAATGATGGAATAGAATCGTTAAAAAAAGAATGTAAATGGAGGGACAAAATGAAATGTGAATGACAGAAATTACAATAATTTTTAAATTATTTTAAATACTTAAATTGAATTGTTGAATTGTCTCGCAGCAAGTTGTCCCACAGTGAGTTGGCCAGGGCGAGTTGGCTGTGCCGAGTTGGCTGCAGCAACTTGGCTGCATCAAGTTGTCCCATTCCTCCTGAGGTATCCTGATGTTGCGTCAAATACAGTAGCACTTTGATTTAGGCCTGGAAACTGCATCAATAATGAATGCAACAACATCAGAATTGGTGTTACTTGGCATTGGTAGGGTTATCCCACCAATAGTTTAGCCACATATTTTGTATCAGTTGCATCATCCAAATCGTGTTGAAAGAGAACTATCTCCACATAAATTACAAGTAAGTAACTGAGTGGTAATCAAGGTTAGATTTACTTTTGGTGGGCATCCTGATCCAGGTAAGATTGTAACTGGTGTATCAGCCAAAGTTGCGTGAAGAATCTCTAGTCATGGTTTCCACCTGCTATTGAAGTAGGTGCCGTGGGTTCAGGAAGACCCACAAACCAACATTTTCAGGATGAGTGCAACTCCCACCAGAGCAATGTTTTAAGAAAATGCCTCCAATTTACAGAAACTCTTGTTCTCCAAACCTTCCTCTCTGCTATAATTTGTGCTTCTCTCTCAGAAATGCGATGGCAGATGGGGGAGCAAGTCCGAGGTCTTGACTCTCAGGCAGAGAGTCGACAACAGTTGCTCCAAGATGTGGCTGACTTCCTGCGCCGGAAGGCTGAAGTGGAACAAGAATATTCCAGAGGACTGGAGAAATTGTCTGAACGTTTCTCGGCTAAGATACGTGGCTCCAAGGAGCATCAGAATTTCAGGTTAGAGTCTTTGGATTCTTCAGGGGGGAGGGGTGAACAGATGTTGAGAAGGAACTTCCACAGAGATAACTTGAGGGTGATGATTGTGTGGGAAGAAGCTGGGGGAAAAAAGGTTAGAGACATTATTGAACAGTAAGTGTCAAGAGTTTGACCCTTGGAGCTTTCCTGGCAAGGTTTTTATTGGCGTCCATTTTGTGCGTAAGTCAGTGCAGTGGTGATTATATATATCTTATTATATCTAAGAGACATTACAGGAAGAAGTAGAAAGTTCATGAGTTGGTAACCAGTAATCCCGCACTTGAAGGCAACCGTTGTTGGAATGTTTCTTATTAGCCCAGTTTCCTCTCAGTGTGCTTAGGTTCACGCTATCATGCCTCATCCCCGCCCCTTCTCCTTTTTGTTAGAAAACTGATTAATCTTTCCCAGCCTTCCAATCTCTTGGGAGAGCTAGAGATATGGCATGCACTCCCTCTCATAATCCCTTTGACCTTTTACCCATTCTTCAGTCAATACCGTAGTTCAGTTTTAGTGGAGCACGTTTCATAACCCGTGAATCAGTGTCATACTACTGATAGAAAACTCCTGGGGTTGACTTTTTTCTATCAGGTAATGTGGACCCTCCTGTTAGGAATATTTCATAAAGAAAATTGAAAGTACAACAACATTGACACATATTTTATGGAACAGCATATGAAAGCAATGATAGATTAAAAAAAACCTACAAAAAAAAATATCCCTGGATATTTGAAGGGTAATAGTCAGGAGAACAGGTTGAAGCAGATGTGATGCATGACATGAGTGAGCCATGTGCTTGTAACTAAGTGCAGTACAAATATAGAATAAAACATTGATTAATACTTTAACATAATTATGGTATAATTGATTGGAATATCATAATATATAAGAAGGATTTCCAAATGAAAAGGTCCACAGTATATAATATCAGGGACGCGGTGGCTCAGTGGCTAAGACGCTGAGCTTGTCGATCAGAAGTTTGGCAGTTCAGCGGTTCGAATTCCTAGCGCCGCGTAACGGAGTGAGCTCCTGTTACTTGTCCCAGCTTCTGCCAACCTAGCAGTTCGAAAGCACATAAAAAATGCAAGTAGAAAAATAGGGACCACTTTGGTGGGAAGGTAACAGCGCTCTGTGCGCCTTCGGCATTTAGTCATGCCGGCCACATGACCACGGAGACGTCTTCCGACAGCGCTGGCTCTTCGGCTTAGAAACAGAGATGAGCACCGCCCCCTAGAGTCAGGAACGACTAGCACGCATGTGCGGGGAAACCTTTACCTTTTTATATAATATCAATCTGTATTAATTTGCCTATCTTAGGCAAGAAGGCCAGGTGAGTGACACAGAGCCAATCCCTCTCTCCTAGCCCTGTGAAGAAGAAGGCAATGGCCATTTCCAAAATCTTACTGAGAAAACTGCAGGGGCTTATTTCACCCTGCTTGGTTCTCATGGGTGGTGACCTCCTCTGAGAAATTAAGCAGAATGTATCAATCATATCCAAGAGATACCTTTTCTTAAAAGCAATTTTGATATTGTTAAGGAAAGCCAGATTTTGCTTATTTTATTTTTAAAAAAATATTTCTGGAGGTGGCCAGCAGTGGAGAAAACAACTGATGGGATGGCAGATGAAGGAAAGGTGGGTCGCTGATGGAAGGTCTGATGGTGGGGGTTAAGTCTGAATATATCAGGATGGTTGATGATATCTGCAACTAAATTTGTATGCCCCTATATTATATTCAACAATTTATCCTGGAGGATATAAATGCTTTATGTTATGACTAGGTTGAAAGCCAGTTTGATCTAGTAGTTAAGGCACCAGGATAGAAACAGAGAGACCTTGAGTTCTATTCCTGCCTTAGGCATAAAAGCCAGCTGGGTGGCCTTGGGCCAATCACTTTCTCTCATCTCTAAGAAGCAGGCAATGGCAAACCACTTTTGAAAAATCTTGTTAAGAAAACTGCAGGGACTGGTCCAGGAAGTCTCCAAGAATCACATACAATTGAATAGAAGGGGAAAAAATGACTAGGTTACCTCACCAGCAATACTTGGTTTGATGTACCAGTACACACGAACAGCAGCTCTCCTTCTTGTGAGGAAAAAAAACATGTAGATGCAGAGTTCTGATAATTGATTTGAACAAAGAAGTTGAGCAAGCAGGAAAAGTGAAAAATGCCTAAATTTTGTTACTACACTTAGTAACAATTATCAACCGTGTTTGATTTTTTTGTGTATACAATACTTTCATCTTAAGGTTATCTGTGGTGTAAATGGGTGAAACACAACATAGCACTCATGTTAGGCTATAACCATGTTGTGATCATTGTTGTCAGGTCCAAATGGCTTAGGAATGGTCACAGTTGGCACACTAAATGTGGTTGTGCAAACAAACTCCTTGCCACTGTTACAACCATGGAGAGGCAGCTTTGGATCTCCCCCACCCCGCAGACCTCCTCTTTCAGAGGTAGTACAAACTGGTCTAGAACAGGCTAATCACAGTTCCAGAGCTCAGCTACTTCCTGACAGTTTTTCCACCTTGTGGGTGGTGATAATTAATTTTAGACAGTTGGCCTTCATTTAGCACATTACCAGACTTGGCCAAGACCAGTTTCAGGTACTCATTACTTCCTTGGAGTTAAATGGTGGAGAACAATAGAACCAATATACCGCAAATAAGGAAGAGAGATACAAGATGATAAAAGCTAAGGATGCAGACACTAAGTGCATTGTTCCTGCAGTCAAAGATTAAAGGGCTTCCCTCTTTACATGCAGGAAGGACCAGAATCTCCCTTCACCTTTGAATTGCTGGTATACAATCCTCAATCAGACACGGCAGGCAAGCCGGGATCATGGAGCACTGAGTGAAATCTACACAGGGCATTTGGTGCTTCGGTTGGTGCATATCAGCGAGGATGTGGGGCGATTGGCCCGAAAAGTAAGTGCTTTGGAGTGAGATCAAGGTGGATTCCATCCTGAGGTCACCTTGATATGTCTATCAAAGTTAGACTTTGTACAGAGTCCTAGGCTTGTAGCCTATACTGTCCCTTGGCCTTGCTCTTGCTGGAATCACCCTTTGCCATCAGCCAGTTATTATTCCTGATTGAAAAGGGAAAATGGACAAAAAGAAGAGTTTTTATGACTCTCTAGCATCTGTGTCAGAATATTTTCCCTAGTCTTCTCCTGATCAGTTCAGAAGTTGGCTAATGTTTCTGTGACTGTTAAGTAATCATGGGAAATGTTTTCTCAGATCCAGTTCCTTACCTGGCAGAGCAGTGCTTGGTGACCTGGAACATGGTTGTGAAGTACCAGCACCAAACATGATGGGTGATGTGTATGAGAGGCATGCCACTATGAAGAATGGGCTCAAATATTATACTCTGAGCCCAATGTGCTATTTCTATTCAGTATCTCCTTGTGATCTCTGTGTGCAGCCCCATTCTATTTGTCATTCCCTCTGAGTTTTGTATCTTGCTCACCAAAGGTTCAAAGTCATGCACAATAATTTCCAGGTTTTTATTTGGAGCTCTTACCTTAAACTACCTTCTAGATCCTGATCTGAAAACAATGTGCTCACAAATTCAGCAGTTTGCAAGCCTTCCCTTTGTCAATGTCTCGCAATTCTTGATTATTTAAGTCTTACCTACAGGCAAAGAAGCTGAGAAGGACAACCATATTCAGTAAATGAACATTTGCCATTTAAAAAGTATAAGGTGGTTCAGCACTTGCTGCCTTAAGCCAAGCATTTGCCTCCCTATATGAGAGCATTATAATAAAGAACTCTCAAAGGGAAGAAAATTGAGTGGCCAGGCCCAAATGCTCCCATCAAGTGTAGCACAAAAGAGACAAGCCCATCAGATAATCTGTCCTCTTACAGGATTCAGGTATTGCTATCTGCAATCCTAGGTTGATCCAGTCAGTGGGATTGTTAACAAGGCGTTAGCCCTGCTAGGTAAATCAGGCCAGGAAACCGATTTATGTGACCCTACATTATATTCAACAATTTATCCTGGAGGTTACAAATGCTTTATGCAAGAGATACTAGAATTCTATTTTACAGATACAGGTGCTGTGAAAACTGAGAACCAGTTTGATGTAGTGGTTAAGGCATTAGCTTAGAAACTGGGAGACTGTGAGTTCCACTCCCACCTGAGGTTCAAAGCCAGCTGAGTGACTTTACTCTCTCTCAGACCTAAGAAGTAGGCAATAGCAAACCACTTCCAAAATCTTGCCAAGAAAACTGCAGGGACTCGTGCAGGCAGTCACCAGGAGTCAAAAATTGACTCGAAGAACTGCAAGGAGGATATTGGACATTTTACCTTCCATTGTCAACAAATCACAGTCCTCTGAGCATAGGGAGCATGCAAAACAAAGGTTTGGGGTGTGTGTGTGTTGTTGTTGTTTTTTTTGTGATAAGTTATTTTTTAAGACCTTACTTCTTTGAGGTTAGACATGCACCATCACAAATCAGGAAATAATGTTTTCCTATTACATCTGAATTCACTTGTATTCAACCATTTCCTGCTAGGATAGTCTGTACCCTGTTTCCCCCAAAATAAGACATCCCCTGATAATAAGCGCAATCGGGCTTTTGAGTGCATGGCAATAAGGCCAAGCGCTTTAATGGAGGGTTCAAAAAAATATAAGACAGGTTCTTATTTTCGGGGAAACACGGTAGTTTTATGCAGTGAGAGTCTGAATTGGCTGGCCTTTATGTTTTTTTTTAAAGCATGTGTAGGCTGCTAATGCAAATCCTTTGTGTCATTGGAGGGAAGCCAAGAACTGCCTGAGCATTTGAAGCCCTATCCTTTGGTCACTGGAAATCCTTGTTAATCACTGCCATGTTTATGATTATTCTCAAGCATTGCTTGCTGGATTGCAACTGTATTTCCATAACAATAAGGATTAAATACTTGTTTTCTTAAAAAGCAAAGCTGAGATTCCCAGCCTGCTGCAATAACAATGTGTCTGGTTTCCCCAATAGTTGAGTAGACTATGTACAGCCCAGGATGCCCTATCTTAATCTTTCCTCCCTTTTCCTCCCTGATCAGAGCAAAGAGATGGAACAGCAGATGCAGGATGAGCTCCTGAAGGCAATTTCAGAGTTGCAGATGGTAAGTGGGGAAGAAAGGGTCCCTATCCTGCAGTTGTCATCTCATTTAGTCTCTAACGCAGGGGTGTCAAACTCAAGGCCCGGGGGCCAGATCTGGCCCGCGGGGTGCTTAGTTCTGGCCCACTGGGCCGCCCTGGAAACAGCAAAGGACCGGCCCGCGGTGCCTTTGCTAGCGAAAATGGAGCTCCGTTTTCGCTGGCAGATGGTTGCAGGAGGCTGTCGCAGCCAAAAACGGAGCTCGCGAGCCTGTTTTCACTGGCAGAGTACTCAGGCCTCCACAGGCATCCCCAACACGAGTAATGACGAGCTGGCCATGCCCACTCTGGCCACACACACCCACTCAGCCCCACCGAGGTCAAACACAACCTTGATGCGGCCCTCAATGAAATCGAGTTTGATACCCCTGCTCTAACAGGATAGGGCAAATGGCAATAATATAATGACTCAGTCATTTTGCAGCAGTAGACGTAGAAGAGTCTTTGTGTTTATTCTAAGACTTAGATGCCCCTTTTCCTAGACTATGCATTTAGGATGGAAGGGGCCATCAAGTCCAACCCTTTGCTCGGAGCAGAAATACTCGAAGTATTCCCGACAGATGGCTGTTTAGTGTTGGCTTGAACACAACCATCTCTCTAGGCAACTGATGTTGCTGTCCAAGTGCTCAGGAAGGATTTTCTGATAATTTAGTTGGAAAATCAGTTTTCCTGAAATTTAAACCCATAATTTCATATTCTGTTTTCTGGGGGGGGGGGGGGGGGACAATAGCACTTAGACTTATATACCGCTTTCCAGTGCTTTCCAGCCCTCTCTAAGCGGTTTACAGAGTCAGAATATTGCCCCCAACAATCTGGGTCCTCATTTTACCCACCTCGGAAGGATGGAAGGCTGAGTCAACCTTGAGCCGGTGAGATTTGAACTGCCGAACTGCAGCTAGCAGTCAGCTGAAGTAGCCTGCAGTACTGCACTCTAACCACTGCACCCTCCCTTGTTTTTTCTGGAGACTAAAACACCGAACCTCCTTAAATCTTTCTTCCCAATGCTTACCGGTAGTTTCTAGTCCCCAATCACCTTGATTGCCTTTCTTTGAGGCAGTTTCAATTTTTATGAATCCTCTTTATTTGTGGTGCCCCGAAATGGATACAGTACTTGAAATGGGGTCAGACGAAAGCAGAATTCAGTAGAGCTGAATAGTTTCTTCTCATGATTTGAAAAGTATATTTCTGAAGAGGTAATCTAAAACCACCTTTGCCTTTTTTGTAGCCACATTTTATTGTTGGCTAAAATTCCGCTTATTTATTCCTCTAATGATTAAGATTTGTCCTTTCTTAACAAAGGCTATGAAGTCATACCAGACATACCGCATTGATTGCCTGAATGCCGAGGCGAAGCTGCGTGAGGCTGAACGGCAAGAGGAGAAGCGCAGCGGCGGAAAGCATTCAGATCCTAGTGGATCCCCGGGTGGGGCTGGACTTGACAAAACCCCTCGTCGCACTTCACTTCGGAAGGTGGAGCGCCTCCTGGAAAAGGTAGCTAGAAGATGGGGGTGGGAGTGTTGGAAATTTTGATCATAGATCAAAATGTGACTGGGTCTTTTGATAAAAGATGCTAGTACTGTTCACTGAATATACTAGGACTTATATTGGAGTAAATAAGTTTGGTTTAAAGCTGTGGGGCTATCAACCTGTTCACACAGCATGCTTAACTTGATCAGGACAAAAGCCACTTGCATAACATAAACTTGTGTGTATTAACTCTTAGTTTTTTTGTGGGTTAGTGTGTTTTATGAACACATTCGGCTTCTTTGTGGCTCAGTATATTGGGTGAGAAATGCAGAAATATGAGTGTAGCCCATAAATCCTAATCTTCCCTTCCCATTTTGAGCTGGAGAGGTTTGGGGAAGAAGGATCTTCAGTGTATTGTCCTTTGGAAGAGGGAGCTTTTCATTCCAGCTTCAGATTTGGAGCAGAGGGTAGGGAGCAAGAGATGGCCAGAGGCTCCTTTTCAAAGGTGCACCAGAGAATCTCCCCACAGAAGGGGGAAAGTTTTGAGAGAGCACAGATTGGCTGGCAATTGAGGCCAACCAAAACCTACGACCATTTATTACGTTGCAATGATTTGAGCCAGTACGTTCAGACCACAAACCACTTCCTTTTCTTTTGGTTCTTTTTTTCTGCTGCTGGTGGGCTGATATGAAACTTTTGTGACCTTGGTGGAGGCAGGTTGGTTCCATCTGACAAGGCTGTTTCTAAACAATAAAACCGATAGCAATTGTCTTTAAGGAACACTAGCATAGGTTACAAGTCTCCCTCTACTAAACACACTGTTGTTCCAACATTCACGTAAATCCATTAATCATTTTAGAATGTCTGCAAACTGAGCTCACACAGATACCAGCCTATTGAGTTTGCCAGAATTCCCTTTATGCCCCTTAGAAATCTGGAAGAAAGTCCTAAAGATTCGTCTTCCTTGTAGTCATGGAGAATATATCAGTCTCAACGTCTTGCATCTAATTGAAGTTCACGCTGCATCTTTGTAGCTTTCCTTCTTGAGCTGATTACAGATTGGCCTAGATTATATTCCTTGAATCAATTTAGATAGCACTTACTGCCTTTAGTTCCTATTGTATGTTATTTATTGTTATTTTCCCCCTAAAATATTTGAGTTTGTTTTTCAATTGAATTGTACAGCTTAAATGTTGTATGTAGAAAAAATTCTGAAGTGATTTATCTTGGTCTAATTTTTTTTACGTCTCAAAACTTGCCATTTTAACAATGGAAACAATGGAATTGTTGGGGTAGTGCAAGGCAGACAGGGTGTTTGCACTGTTCCTACTCACGGAGGAGTCCTGTATTGCAGGAAATAGGATAGGTATTCCTCAACTTACAACCGGTTGCTTAACAACCATTTGAAGTTACGATAGATTTCAAAAAAGCTACCTATGAACTGTCCTTGAAGTTACAACTGCCACACACTCCTTTCCGTGGGAAATGGGAAATGCAGTCATGGGACTGCATTTCAGGCATTTGGCATCCGCTTTGCATTTACAACTGACTGCGGCATCCTGCAGTCGTGTGAAACCAGCAGAAAATGGCAAAAAAACACTCATTGGATATGTTAGATTTGCTTAACGATTGCAGTATCTCTAATATGGTCATAAAACAATCATAAAATCGAGTCCAGTTACATGGTGCCTTGACTTATGATCGCAATGCCTTACAGTCAAAATTTTGGCCTTCATTGTGGTTGTAAGTCAAACTGTATGAACTATATATAGTAGATCTGGAACCCCAGCATGATACTTATGAACACCGCTCTGCCCACATTTTTTCAATCATTTTATGCAATCTCCTTACTAAATGACAAGTACGGTGCCTCCGGTGTATCCTCAATATTTCAAATATATCCATCAGTTTAAAAGTGGTCAGGGAAGATCCCCTGCAATAGAACTTTATTCTGAACCCACCAGATTTTTCTAGTTATGCAAAAGTTATGGGAAAGTAGATTGCTAAGGGGGAAAAAGTATCCTCAAGGGGACTAATGGGAAGGAAGAAATAGTTAGCTGTCACTCCCCAGCTGCCTATCGAATAAAATTGCTGCACAGCAATTTTAAACCAAAATTTTAAAGTAAAATCCTTCAGCGATTTTCTTCAATGATTTCAGAGATGATCTTCTTCCTTCTTGCTCAGTGATTTATCATACAGCATCTGCTGGAATCAGGCTAAGAAGGGGGTTGTTCCCTTTATGAGCAATTGTTGCCATTGTTTATCAGGAAAAAAGATGTTTGCAAAAGTACTAAGCGGAGGGAAGTGGAGGGACAGTCTGGAATTTTAATCCAACGATTTCTTGATCTTCACAGAGACAGTCTAAATTCCTGGAAAGCAAGCTGAAATGTGCCAAGGCTCGGAATGATTACTTGTTGACTCTACATACCGCTAACTCTGCCATGAGCAACTACTATGTACGCGATGTTGCCGACCTGCTAGATGTGAGTCAATTCTCTCCATGCCCATCAGCAACATAGGGGTTAGCACTAAAATGTCAACTGACAAGGCTTTGGTTGCTTATATGGATTCCTTTTGTCACTGTTTATGTAAGGGCACGAGTCCATGTATATATCAAATGTATACTGGTCTTCCAGTGTAACTTCATGGCTTGTCTAAAGTATCCTGCGACCTTCTGTATGGTGGGAATGTAGAAATTGCTCATAGGTTTCATGCACTCTCTTCACAGAACTATAGTTCCAAAAATTATTTTGAAAAGGAGAGAGTACGCATCAGTATTAAAACTGGATCAAGACTGTGGGACATGGGTACCTTTAAAAACCCCCAACCCCTGGTCTGCGGCTCGATGCTAGGCTGCAGCCCATTGGAAACCCGGGCGCGCAAGTGGCAGACGAGCCTGCACGTGCAGCTGTTTTTGTGCAAGCGGCGCACACACACACCTGAAACCATCCCCTCTTCCACCCATTGCCACCGCTGCCGCCAGTCTGCAGAGCCAGAAAGGTTGGGGACCACTGTTTTAAAAGATACAGTATAGAGAAGTTAGCTAGTTTCCTGTAACTCTTGAATGTTTTTTTTTTTGTTTGTTTTTTTGAAAAGGCAGTGCCTGCCATATTTTAACAGCTATTTTAATGGGGGCATTCTCCATTTAAAAATGATATAAGTTTAGCCCTCACAGATGAAAATGGAAAGCTTGAAAAAGATACTGGAGTAATTTCTGCTAACCAACTGAAATAGGGTTACCATATCTCGGTTATAACATTTTAGATGACTATTAGATGACAACAAAGAGTTGGAGTTTTCCGTAGCTCTTTGCTGCACTAGGATATAATTGTCCTAATTGAAATGTAAATTTCTGATATGAAGCTTCAAGGGCATTCTACTTGGCTGTCTTTTTTCCTGTGGTCCTAAACCATGAAATGTTATAAATTTCTAATCTTACTCACAAAATTCCAAATCCTGCAGAATTTCTTTCCTTTCTTGCAGAATCTACTGCACACTTTATCATGGCTTTGTTTCTACACTATTATCAATTTCATAATTTGACTTGCATTTATAGCAGATGGTCATTGGCATGTCATAGAAAAGATGCACCAACAACAAAAGTTGTGCTTGTTGTGTCATTGTGCAGCCATTGGAAAAGATAATGGGGATCGGTCAACCGTGGAACCTAATGACCATCAGGTTGATCTGATAACTAAAGATATCTTTTATCATATGATTCCAGTGTTTTGACCTTGGCTTCCACCTGTCGCTGGGCAAAGTACTGAGGACCTACCTAGCCGCAGAGTCACGGGCCCAAGCATCTTGGCAACAGGGCCTGTGCGCCATTGAAGGGGCGGTTGATGCTCTGGATCCATTGGGAGATAAGTCCAGGATGATGGAGGCCAACCCTGCAGCCTATTGCCCTCCTATGTCCTTTGACTACCAGCCTCATGAAGGTGATGAGGTGAGAGGATTCCTGGCTGCTTCTTCTACATTTTTTGCTTTCTGCTCAGGCCGGCCCTTATTCTTTCTTTTCTGTAATTTTTCTACCTTCAGGTATCTGAAGTCCGGGCTGAGGGTCCACTGAGAAATGAACTAGTTTCCCGTTTCCAGCACATCCAGTCCCGCCTCAATTCCATCACCCTGGAGACAGATGAAGTAGGTACCAATAGAGAGAGAGAGAGGTGCAATTGAGCGGGGATGGGCAGGAATTAATTTCAATTTCAAAAATCAATTTCATTAATTTTGGGAACTGCAAAGGAGAAGTGCCGGGGTGGGGGAAATTCTAGCACTTCTGCCTGCCACTGACTGTCCTGCAGATGCCTTTCCCATTCCCTTAGTGCTAGAGCAGAATTCCTGGGATTCATCAGAACGTAGCTGGGCTCTTAGGAAGACCTTTCTGCTGTAGAAGTCTCTTGGTATAGAAGTTTCTATTTTCTTTCACAGGTCAACAAGACTCTGAAGGCCACCCTGCAAAGTCTGATAGATCTTTTGACAGCAGAGGAGCCAGAGGCACTTGATGCCTTTCAAGGCTGTCAGTCTACAGAGTCACTCAAGTCCACAGGTTCTGATGCTGGTGGGAAACAGGCATTGGCAAAACGCCGGGCCAACCAGCAGGATACGGAAAGCTTCTATATCATGGTAGAATCCTAGATACCTAAAAGAATTAACCTTGATGCACCCTTAATATGCAGTCATAAAGACGAGGACACCATAACCTAATACATTTAGATAGTTATTTTTATTTAAATCAATCTAGATTTCACTAGAACTTGTTTATGATAACTCACCCTCCTATTTATATAAGACAACACGGTGTCACTTTTGCTATTGCTAGGTCTCTTCTTTACGATGATTTCTCTATGAAATCACTGATAGGATGTTACCCTGAACTAATCCCTGCTTCAGCATCTGTCCGGCATCTTCAGAGATGTTCTAAGCGAGACCTATTGCTAGAGACCCTTCCTTCAGCCCCATTCTAGAAACATAGATAAAAAGAAGGTGGCTTTGGATTTTGTCTCCCAAAGTGGAGAAACACAAAATATAAATTTGCTGTAGAATGAGAATCGCTGACCTGATTAGGTACTATAGAGACTATAGAGTAAAAAAATAGTGATAGAAGATTGATTTGAGCGAAAACCAGTTTCTGACTCTCTTGTTCAATAGTGGAATGCCTTCTAGTTTTGAAATTGGTGATTTAGCTCTTTCCAATTATCTAAGTAACCTAGAAAAGTGACCAGGCCACTTTCTTGCATTCTAAATACATCTAAAAACATTCTTGTTGCTAGATGCAACAAGACTCTAAATATTTGTGAAGGATGAAAGATAAGTTCTGTCCCATTCAGTCTTCCTGGTATGGTTCCAGTTCGTTGAAAGCTTCAGAAAGACGTCTTGGATTTGATCAGTATATAGAGGAACTTGTCCCACTCAGCCCAATCTCCTACTGCTTTCTTTGATAACAGATTTCATGCTATCTCTTGCACAGAAATTCAAAGAATATCTCTCTGGACGAAGCATTCAAACAAAACTGCAAGCAAAGCATGACCAGATGAAGGAAGCGATAGAGAAAGGTAAGGTGTGAAGGAATAGACAATATCTATACTCTTTGATTAGAAGTCTATCTTTGTCATATTTACTTGATCAAATACAGTATAAGTTCTGTGCTTTATTGAAACTATTATTTTAAAAACCTTATATATATTTTGAGAGAGATGAAATTGGTTTGGTGAGTAGGATAAGAGCAGACAAATATATAAATGTATTCGAAATATATATTAATATCTGCATTAAATTAAGTATATATAGAATTCACTATTAAAATATATACTATTTTTTTCTTTTTCCCTTTGTTGTATTTTTTACATTTTCTAAAAAAGGATCTATGTACTTTCCCCCCCTTTTTTTGATATTATTTTAAAAGCAATTAAAAATAAATAAATAAAGGACAAGTCCTTGCCAATTGACCCTTCTTCTTGGAAAGCAGGGAAAGAAATTTCACAAGGTGATTGATTGGCTTTGCTGTCAATTTGTGCAACTCTGATTTCTGACCAAAACCAGATTCTTGCTAAGCCTGGCCCCAGTGAGAAAGCAGTCTGTATCAGTGAGTTCATTCCAATGAGATTCTTATTGTAGAAGCAACAAGCTGATCTTGAACAAGCAACAAGCTCTCTGATTTTACTCTAAATCAGAGGCATGAATAAAGCCACTAAGACTCCAAATTTAACTTCTTTATCTCCTTTTGTTCTTTCTTCTTGCTTCCCCAGGTGCTGCGGTGGATAGAGAATTAGCCAGGTAAAAAAGGAATCCTGGGATTAATGAAAATTGCAGATTCAGTTGGTGGTGGTGGTTCCCTTGTAAGAATTCCTCAGGCCTACTCTGCAATGGAGAATCCAAGCAGAACTCTGGGGAGGATACCGTTCCAGTTTGGGGGGGACACGCTCTGACATCTGCCTTCCTCCCCACACCACAAAAATGTTGGTTCCAGGCCACAGTCCCAGCGCATCCGGCGGTCCCGCCCTCCCTCGCGCTGTCATCACCAGCTCTTCGAGGGTGACCTACAGGCCTTCTTGGAGGTACCGGCTGCTGCCCTCAGCTGCTCCCCTCCTGCCCAGCTCCTAGTCTTGCTTTCTTGCCCTTTGCCTAGTGTGAATACTCTGCGCTGTTCTGGCCCAGCTTTTGCCTCTGGCTCTCCCCAATGGCTTTTGCTGCTCCCTTTGCTTGTAACATGTCTGCTCACTCTGTCTCTCCTGTCCCTGCTGCCCAAGGAGGCGGAGGCTGCAGGCACGGAAGCAGGTACAGGACTGGCGGTGGGAAACGGTAGCCTGACTCGGTGGGTGGGGAGGCCTGCCACCCTAAGGGGCATGGAAGGGTACTTAGGCTGCTTGTGTGATGGACTGTACTTTCGCATTAAAAAAAACACACCATGATTCTGGGTGTTTGTGCACTCACTCACTTAGATATATATATATATATATATATTTATGTATGAGTGTGTCTGCAAGTATTTGTGGGATTATAAAGCGCTAACCTTGCATGAGGCATGCTTTGCACATCAGAATATTTGATACTGCATTTCTGTATGTAAGTTCCTATGTGTGCATGCCGTGTTATCTTGTTTGTATTTTTGCACATGCACTATTCCATCTTTAAAAAAAACGTTTACTTGTAACTGGGAGATCTTGATGTGTTCTCGAGATAAGACACGACTGCATGTTTTAGCCATATATTATCCATTGTCTGATGGTCTCTTTCAATCCATTAAAAGGCTACAAAAATTTAGTTCTGTATAGGAAAGCTTTGAATTTGTGTCCCTGCTACTTTCTGGGAAGTGCTCGCTGCTTTTGCTGTTATGGTTGCAACATTATGCTTCAGGAAACAGTGCGCCTGCATGAGCATCCATAGGGGCAAAGGGGCAGATAAGGCATGATGACATAATCACACAGATCTTGCAACACATGTGCTTGTTGACAACAAATGTCATTGCAGCATTTGCCATGTGTGTGTCATCATTTTGCTGTCATCATAACTTGTTGTGGACCCTGTGGATCACAGCCTGGAGTCCTTTGCTTCTTTTGAATTTTAAGCTGATAATTTAGGGATGACTCTGGGGACCTGAGCCAAGTAAGTTGAACCAAAATTTCCTGCCTAGCCAGTCAGTGACCAGGAGCAACACCCATAAATTAACAATAAAATAAAGTATTGATTACATTTGAAAAGAAATGATACCTTTCCAGGTAAACGACGTGTGAAAAAAGGTTCTGCAGAATTTGTTTTATAGCAGGGGTGTCAAACTCGTAGCCCGCGGACCAGATGCGTCACGCGCTGGCTACGCCCACCCCCGTTTTAGCGAAGGGGAAAAAAAGTTGCGATACGTCACGTGATGACGTGTTGTCGCGAGTTTGACACACCTGTTTTATATCATTAGAATAAGAATATTAAAATACGCTAATGTGATTGAACTAAAAGCTTTTGATTGCTTCAAATTTGTCCATAATTAAGCAAATTAATTCTTTACAGGAATTTATTTGATAACTAGGTAACGGATCCTAGCTAAGAAAAACCACTTGTTCCTTTTTGCCTCTTTTTGTAGGCAATACCTGTTCTAACCATTTGCCTGCTGTGATCTTTAATCTACAGATCATCGGAATTATTTGATTCACACACCACTAATAGCTTATGCAGATTTGTTTGATTTTATGGTTTAGACTTGACTTTAGTTTTCATAAACAGATTAAAGAGAGAGATTTGGGGTTTGATCTAGACATACATCACGCTGAAAGTGATCTGTTGAACTCATAGAGATTTGAATTCTTCTCAATTAATTTAATTCTCTTTGGTTTCAATGGATCCACCCTAACCATGTTACATTTGGATTCCACCCACAATTTATCCACGTGTTAGAAATGTGGTAAATGTGTGAGAACTCAAATCCCAGCATGCCACTGGGAAATCACTGTGCTTTACCAGGTCTTTTTGCAGTCATACGCAGCACACAGAGAGGGTATGTATGTGGGTGAAGGGGTGGTTTTCAGTGCTAAAATGAGACTAGCAGCTTTTGATCCTTGTGAATGTGCACCTTGTTTCTACCTCTAGACTACACGTGGTGTCGTATTTTGCTCTTTCATTGTTGGGTATTACTGTATTAAAACCGCAAAAAAAGAGAGACCTTGCCCATTATTCCTCCTGCCCATTTTTTTCTGTGCTAAACAGTGAATGTGCCTTAATATTTAACACCTTGAGTCCTTTTGCTCATAAAGGTAGACTGCTTTTTCCATTGAATACATGAGAAGATAGGGCCGAGCATTTTAACAGTTTGCAAACCACATGTGAATCCCCACCCCTGCCACCTCTGTCTTTCTAGCTCTTCGGTTTTGTTTCCCAAGTGCCTGGGGCCAAAACCTTCAAATGGGTTTCCCCAGTTTGAGGAAGTTGGAGGCGTTTCAGGCTTCAGAGAAGTATTTTAAAGCCTCCCTATGATAAAGGCACTCCATTTTTAAAATTCCATCTGCAAGGATTGTATATTTTCCCCCATTTGCAGAAGTTTTAAGGGGTGAGATGAGTGCCAAGTTGTTGAAAGTCTCTTTAGCAGTTTTGCTGCTTAGTAAAAAAAAAAACATGGGGAAGAGAAGTGGACATTTCGTCCCTTCTCCTCTGATGATACTGTAATGACCCTAGCCACATCTCCTTTGATCCCCAAATGAGGCACAGAGACAAAATGACACACACACACACACACATACACACACACACACACACACAGACACAGACACAGTCATAAGGAGTTGTCACTCCTGCTGTAGAAAGAGACTCAGTTCAAACATAGAGGCTACGCTGGGAAATCAAGACATCAGCCTAGAAAGAGATGGTAGCAAACTGCTTTCATAATAGTACTGAGAAAAATGTATAAATGTAGGGACCGGAAGTGGGGTAGGGTGGGGTGAGCTGTCTTCAAGATGCTTTTACTTTCTTTATGATCTACAATGCTAGGGAAAGCCCAGGTTCTCTCTCTAATTTCTTTTTTTGCCCCCTTCCCCCTCACTCATTGCCATATTTGTGCAAAAAGTGAAACTGAGAGGAAGTTGGTTTTTTCTTTTGATTTTGCAATTCTGGACAATATGTAGCGATTTTCTTAGCTGGGGCATGGTTGGGATTGTTTTAAACATAATACAGATTTCTATACTAAGTAAAATTGAATATGTGGACCAAACAGTTTGTTCTGCAGTTTTTAGAGGAGAAATTAAAATGATTTATCTAAAGCTTTGAAGCTCTCTCCAGAAGAATGGAAATTTGATGGGCTAATTATGCTATTACTTGCATAGAATCTACCCTTTTCCCAAGAATGGCCAGAGTAAGGTATCTGGAGGTTTTTTTCCTCTCCTTTTCCTACTTCATTTTATCTTCACAATTTTTCCCCCCTTCTGCTTTCCAGGCAGTCTTGACCCCTGGCGACTGCCTGGGCAAGCCCCTGAAGTTTTTTTGGCAAGATTTTTCAGGAGTGGCTTGCCCTTGCCTTCTTCCTAGGGCTGAGAGAGGAGGACTGGCCCAAGGTCAGCTGACTTCATGCGCAAGGCAGGAATAAAATTCAGAGCGTCTCAGATTCTATCCTGATGCCTTAACCACTATACCAAACTGGCTCTCGTCTTCACAATTGTCCTGTAAAATTGATGCACCTGACAAGAAAAAGAGAAAAGACATATTTTTTTAAAAGTTTCTTCTCTCAGTTTTATTTGCCCAAGATGGACTTCTCATTCTTTGTCAGGGGCTCAGTCACACTCTTCTCTTCAAAAGCCCAGGGTATAAGCTTGGCTATCGTACATTAGAAGGTCCTTGTTTCTTTGCCAAATAGTACCCACCGAGTTAGCAGTTGCCCCAAAATCCAATTTAAATCCAACTTTTCTCACCCCTCCAATGCAGCGTGCCGCACTGAATATAGAAAAGCACAGTTTAAACAATTGAGTTTGACAGTAAGAGGGATCATTGCTAATGATGGTCACATTCATTCTGTTTCTGCTGTTGATAACAAAAGCTTTTTGTCTTGTTTCCAAAACCTCCCATGTCTGCAGAGCAGCAACAGTGTGGAGAAGAGACATATATAAAATAAGCTACTGATACTGCCGTCAGCAGCACCCAACCATTTTTATTCACCCATCTTTTCCCACATTATATCGCCTATTACAGCAGTTCTCTAGTTACAGCAGTGAGTTGCTGTAGATTGCATTATAACAGAGCAATTGTTACAACTGTCCTAAGATATGAGCCACGGTGGTGCAGTGGTTAGAGTGCAGTACTGCAGGCTACTTCTGCTGACTGCTGGCTGACTGCAATTTGGCAGTTCAAATCTCACCAGGCTCAAGGTAGACTCAGCCTACCATCCTTCTGAGGTGGGTAAAATGAGGACTCAGATTGTTGCGGGCAATATGCTGACTCTGTAAACCGCTTAGAGAGGGCTGGAAAGCACTGGAAAGCGGTATATAAGTCTAAGTGCTATTGCTATTGCTATTATTCTTGCCCCTCTTGCAGATAAAAGTTTGAATCTGAAGGAGTGATTCATCTAACTACAAGTAACCCATTTGGAGCTAAGATGAGCAGGCAACTTCCTAATCGGAGTTTGTTTTCTTAGCTATACCCGCTGTAGCATTTTGTTTTGCTCTATCTGCTAGATCAGAATAAAGATGTCATTAATTAATGAACAGGCCCAATCATGACAGCTAGGAACGTAGCCCCCAGGGGTCCTGGGTGTGTTGTGAGAATGCTATCTTGTGACCCTCTGCTTTCCTTCCTGTAACTCCAGGCCTCAGGCCAAGCGGTGCCCCTTGTGGTGGAAAGTTGCATCCGCTTCATCAATCTCCATGGTAAGGCTGTCCTGTGCTAACCCCCCCCCCCCCCCCACCACCCCTTTCCTTCCTTTTGTGCCCGTATTTGGTCACCTTGCTGGGAGTTGAGCTGTGAAGACCATGAGTTCTTCACTGAAAATATCCCTTGGTGTTTTGTTTTTTTCCTCTTCTTTGCTCAGGCCTCCAACATGAAGGTATTTTTCGTGTGCCTGGATCTCAAGCACAAGTAGCAGAGATCAGGAATGCCTTTGAGAAAGGTGAGCAGTCAGGGGGACGTTTAAAAGGTTTTCTTAAGCTTGCCATGGCATTTCTAGAATGCCATAGAAGCAGGAGGTACATCAAATACCTCTTATGCCTCTCACCTTGACATTCCAGAAATTATAACCGAAACAGATACTGGTCTTCAGATCCCATTGCAGCAGCCTTCAGTGTTGGCATCGGCTGCCACATTCAAAGTCGTTTAGACATTTTCATAGCTAGCCTGGGATTAGGCCCCATCTTTTACCTGTGGTTGCAGGTTTTATTTTTCTCCACCAGGTGAGGACCCCTTAGCAGATAGCTATGTACAGCATGACTTGGATTCAGTGGCTGGAGTGCTGAAATTGTACTTTCGGGGACTGGAGAAACCTCTCTTTCCTTACGATATTGTTCCTGAGCTGCTGGCCACAGCCCGTAAGTATATTTGCCTCTTCCTCAGTGTTGTTGTTGCAGCAAATATGAATGTTTATGCATTGTATTGGAATATACAAGCCATTTCTTACAAAATCAAAGAGTTAACATTTTACATGTGAACTTCCTCTCCATCTCTCTTATATACATCCTTTTTTGAAACCCGTTTATTTTCTTTACAAGAGAATAAAGCTGAGCAGAGGTAAGAAAAAATGGGATGCAGTGTAACATCTCCACCAGCTTCAATATAAATGCAGATAGCAATAGCAATAGCATTTAGACTTATATACCGCTTCACAGTGCTTTACAGCACTCTCTAAGCGATTTAGAGAGTCAGCATATTGCTCCCAACAATCTGGGTCCTAATTTTACCGACCTCAGAAGGATAGAAATCTGAGTCAACCTTGAGCCGCTCAGAATTGAACTCCTGGAGTGAGCAGTGAGTTAGCCCTGCAGTACTGCATTTTAACCAGATATTCCTTACTTACCAATTACTTTGTTTAGCAACCTTTTGAAATTATGATAGTACTGAAAAAAGTAAATTTATGATTGGTCCTTGAACTTGTGGCTGTTCAGAGCATTGTCTCTGAGGTCATGTGATTGCAATTTGGGCGCTTTGCAAACCAGCACAAATTTACAAGAATCACAGAGTCCCTCAGTCAATTGATCACCATTTACAACTTTCATAACTGACTTCTAACAAAATCAATGGGGCAGCCAGCAGGAAGTCGCAATCTTGGTCATGTCATATTGTACTTCGTTGACTGTGGATACTTTGCTTAATAACTGCAGCAGAACTGACATAAGTCCAGTGAGGTCATATGAAGTTTCACTTAACCATATCACTTAGTAGTGGAGTTGCTGGTCCCTATTGTGTCAGTAATTACTACCTGTAATTCATTTATTCAGCCTGTAATAAAGCAAGAATCTCATGCTAATTAGAAACAAATGGAGTATTTTTAAATAATTATAGTAATGAATTGATAATTTGTTTTATTCAGCAAATAATATTTAAGTACCGTATTTTTCGGAGTATAAGACACACTTCCCCCCCCCCCTAAAAGAGGGTGAAAATTTGGGTGCGTCTTATGTAGCCCCGCCCACCCGCCAGCCCCCACCCTTTGGCCTCTGCCTCCCAGCAATTTACCTCCTTACAGCAAACAGCCAGTTTCAGCTTCAGCACAGCCTGATTAGCACAAGCAGTTGATTGTCTGTTGGATTGGCCTCCCGACCCTCAGCTGTTTCAGGCTGCTGCCTATTGCCCCGTGGGCCTCCTGCAAGCAGGCAAATTGCTGGGAGGCAGATTTTTTTTTTCTTGTGCTAATCAAGCTGTGCTGAAAACGAAACTAAAGCAGACTGTTTGCTGTGCTGGGAGGCAGAGGCAGAGTTATTGTGAGTGTTTTATGAGTCTTATTTTCTTCTTTGTGTCCTTTTGTTGTAAAATTTCTGTCTAGAATCAACAATTAGCTGGAATTTAAAAAGCATTTCACTAACTTAATTAAAATGTTACCTGAAGGAAAATAAAGAGAGGGGAAAAAAACTTTACATCTAACAGATTGCATGCTGAATAATTTACTGATTCTGAATACAATACCAATCTATGCAAAGAAAAAAACTTAAAACAGTTCCAAACTGGTAAAATTTCGTATTATTTCCCATATCCATGCACTAGCGTATATCTTGTTTTCCTCCCCAAAAAGGTAGGTGCGTCTTATAGTCCAGAGTGACTTATACTCCGAAAAATACGGTAATTGAATGAATTGTAGACTCGAGTAAAGGTCTCCGAAATGGTTGAATATACAATAACTTTATGCACACTTTATAGAATTTGAATGGGATCTGTGTGCATGTATGTTTGTATTTATACAGCTAGTTGTGTAGAGGCCCATATATATTGAAAAATGGTATAAAAGTGAAACATAAAAAATAAAAATAAAGGTATAGGAATTTAAAATTGAGAATGAGACACCTCTCCCCCCACCCACCCCCCCCGGTGCCTTTTTGAAGGGGTGGATTAGGCTTAGAGAAGAGATAGCTTGTGATACATAGGTTAATTTTATGGTCCACTTTTTGCCGCAAAGAGGCAATCATGGGTAAAATGATCTGGGAGGGGAAAGACATTAGGAATCAGATATAAAGACATGTTTCATTCATCACATTTCCCCAGCTCAGTTGTTTCTCCGTATCCCTAGCTGGCAAGGAATCAAGAAGTCCTGTCCTTTGGGAGTGGAGTATGGCTGACATTTTCATCCCTTCCCTTATTTTTCTGGAAGTTTAGAGGGTCTCCACACACCACTTCCCCCACAGCTCCCAAAATGTTTGCATCTGGTTTTCTGGTTTTCCAAGCAGAGGAAGGAGCCAGGTAACTTAATTGGGCTGATTTCTCTTGGTGCATTTCTCAGAACAGGAAATGCCAGCAAAAAACAGATTATTGACCCTTGTGCAGCTTAGAGTTTATTTGGGGGCCACATGTAGGGTATGGGAACTGACAAGGGGAGATTTAGGTGATGCTAAAACTCTTGTGGGGCAAGATGGAGAAGTCACTATTCTCAATTGCTGAATGACAACTGTTGATTTAGTAATTGAAACAGTCAACTTCTGAAGAGTAGTAGGGCTTAACACTGAGGAAGATGGGCGATTTAGAAATATGAAATATAAACAAATGAATAACACACTGAAGGCTTCATGCACCAATAATGCACTAACTGTATAAATCAGTTTCCACTGTTCCTGTTGAGCACAAAGTGGTTATGAATTATAATAACCAAAGATGAGAATTAACTAAGTTTGTGGGGGTGCAGACATACGTGCAGAAGTGCTGATCCAACACTGATCCATCCAATGCATGGTCCTCTATCTCAGGGGTCACCAACCTTTTGGACCTCAGGGACCACTAAATTCATAATTTTAAATCCCACGGACCACTAATAAGAATTTTTTAAAAAAGATAAATAGTATTTAGTGCAATATAAAAATGCAAATAATTTTTCTGCGGACCACCAAAATTTTCTCGCAGACCACCAGTGGTCCACGGACCACCGGTTGGTGACCGCTGCTCTATCTCACACTCTTATCCATTGCTTTCCAGATCTGGAGCCTTTAGCTGATCGCATCTCGCACCTCCGGGCTCTCATTTCCCAGCTTCCATCTGCAGTGCTGGTGGTTCTGCGGTACCTTTTTGCTTTCCTCAACCAGTGAGTATTCGGGCTCCGTGTGGCAAATAAACCCGCTCCTTAGGATTTCCATGGCGAGAGCTTTCGTTGGCTAAGGGAACTCTATTGCCTCCCCCCACCTGTCTTCTTCCTGCAGTTTATCTCAGTACAGCGATGAGAATATGATGGACCCCCACAACCTAGCTGTCTGCTTTGGCCCCACCCTGGTGACGGTACCTGCAGGCCAGGATGCCGTGTCGGTGCAGCCTCACATCAATGAGGTGGTAAAGTGCCTGATCGTCCATCATGAAACCATCTTTCCTGGAGCTAATCAGCTGCCTGGGCCCCAATATGAAAAAGTCATGGCTCTGGCCGAAGAGGAATACTGGTATGAGCAGGAGTAGAGGAGGAGGATTCTCTAAACTGGGGACAAAGCAGCCAGGGGTGTGTGCAGATATTGTTTATGCAATGCTGGTTCTGCATATCGTGCTTTGTCAGTCTTCCATGGCGGTGTGGCAGCTGGGATCACATCCATGCTTAACCAAGTTAGTTAAAGATCTGCATCAGTATGTTAAGCTTGCTTAGTTTAACTTTGGTCCAAAGTGCTGTCTCACTCTGGCAAGATTTGATGCCCTGTGTTCAAAAGTAACGGAGATGCATCGTATTCCTATTCAAGAATGCCTTTGCATCTGTTTGGATGCCATGCGCTTGTCCTGCTGAGTTGCCCCCACCACCCCGTGTTATACCTTTCATCAGATGCTTGGGCTGGCGTCCGTCTGAAATTGTGCTCTTTCTACTAAGAGATCAGTCTAGTACAGCCACTGCAATAGATGAAATTGTGTTCTCTTTGATTGAAGTTAGAAATCAGTGGGTTTGATATGAATGGCTTAGACCCCCCCCCAACACTAGCCTATTCACTCTGTTTGACTGAGTGATAGATCCACCTTTCTTTTTTCGTCCTTTTTCTAAACCAGTGTCAAACAAACAAAAACTTTATTTTAGCCCAAGACCAGCATAATTCAATACAATAAGAAAGGCTTTATAGAAATATAAACTTATAATACAAAAGGCAAAGGGTGATACAAGGGAATTGTGGTGGGGGGACAGGACACAGGACCCATCATCGGGAATTTAGGCCTAAGTAACAATGAGATTAGGTTTCAATGTTTATTTTTTTCAAAAATGTCCTATATAAATATCTAAGTAGTACATTAGGCAAGTAAATATAAACATAAATACATAAAACAAGTAGAGTGGTTGCTGAGGGTGAAAGGAAGCATAAGGAAATGAAGAAAGAAAAACTGAGGAGAAACCGTTTTTGCTAACTTGTTGTGGGCATCTTTCTGATTTTACATGCTGTCATGCAGAATTTGGCCACTTTGTGTGTTATGGTAGGAGCCTTATCAAACAATAGAAACAACAGATAGAAATACCTAGAGTGGCCCGGAAAATCTAGCAGGGGCATAATGGCAGTGTTGCATATATGGCTTTAATATTGGCAAACCTGTAGTGCCTGCTTAGTTGTTTCTATCTTCCCATCCACAGAAGCGCACAATTGTTCTGAATAGGGTACTTTTTAAAATCAGCCATCAAACACTATGAGTGTCAATAGCTTTTATGTGGCCTGTGTTAATATTTTTCCTCCTTTTATGCTCTTTATGTTTTTGGACTGTATGGGAAGCAAGTACCGTGTTTCCCCGAAAATAAGACATGTCCCGATAATAAGCCCAACAGGGCTTTTCGGGACATGCGTTGAAATAAGCCACCCCCCGAAAATAAGCCCCCCCATTACTTTCAGGGGGGAAAGTGGGGGGGCATGCCGGGAGGCGCTCTTTTTGCTGCGGGCACTTTTTTGGCCGGGAGAGCGAGAGCAAGTGAGAGTCGAGGGCACACACACCCCACGAGACTGCTCGGCTCCTCTGGGCTCTGCCTCTGCCAGCGTTTTCAAACGCGCTCCTGCCTCCGAGGAAGAGAAGGGGAGCCTTGATGCCTGCCTCGCCGCCCCATCGCAGGCAGGAGCGCTTCAAAACGCTGGCAGAGGCAGAGCCCAGAGGAGCCGAGGCAGTCCCGTGGGGTGTGCATACACCCCCCCCCTCTCTCTCTCTCCCAGCCAAGAGTGCCCACCGCCAAAAGCAGCTCCCGGCCGGGAGAGAGAGAGAGCGAGAGGGACGGGGGGGGGAATGGAATGGAATGGAATAGAATTCAGCAAGGTTTCTCTTCCCCACCCCCATTTGCTCTTCAAGGAGAGAGA
>QLTV01002677.1:1472219-1495897 GCA_003457575.1 Thermophis baileyi
CGATGAGACATCCAGTCCCACATTCGCCGCCTACTGCACCCCCAGAAGAATAAGCCCCCCCGATAATAAGGCCGAGGGCATATTTGGGGGGTCAAAAAAATATAAGCCCCTGTCTTATTTTCGGGGAAACACGGTATATAAGAAATAAGAACAGTCTAGGTATGTGTGTGTTGCTTGTATGCCTATGTGCTTTGGTTTGTTGTGCAGCTCCAGCCCAATAACTTAGATAAGGGTGTCATGTGAAAACAACCCTTGGCTCTCATTCTTTGTCTCTTGTCTCTCTTTCGACAGTGATGTCTTGCCCCTGGAGACTACAGCAGAAGAGCCTGAGACTGAGGGGACCCCAGAAACTCCAGCAAGTGAGGATGGTGAGTGTGTGTGTGTGTGTGTGTGTGTGTGTGTGTGTGTGTGTGAGAGGGGTTTCTGTTTTGTCTTGTTGTGTGTGTGTGTGTGTGTGTGTGTGTGTGTAAGAGGAAATTCTGTTTTGTCTTGTCCTGCTTGATATTACCCTCCACATGGGGGTGGGGGATTGCAAGAATTCTTAGTTAGGTTATAGGGGCATAGCACTATTTCTTTTCAGTGCTAAAGGAAGAAGGGAATCAGTGGTGGGGAGTCTGTAGTTGAGCTTCTTGGAGGAAGACGATGTAGGAAGCCATCTATCTAAATACAGACATGAATTAAAGCGGAGTACATGAGTCTGTGTCTTGGATCAGGGTCTGTCTGCGCCTAAGCATTTTTCACAGTTGGAACTGATTAGTCCCTCGGCTCTAGTTAAACATGGTAAATGGTGAGTGAGGCTGGGAGTTGTAGTCCAGCAACACTGAACATTCTCCTTTAGATATGCTTTAAATGTGACTCTTAGCAGACATGCTATGGATTTCTGATATATAAAAATTTGGTTTCTGGGCTCCATATCTTCATTGGAGTATCATCTGGCCATGCAGTAGAATTAAAGACAGTCTGTGCAAGAGTAAGTATAACTAGATACTTTGGGATGTTGGTTCACATCTGTTTCTTTTTATGGAACAAGCATGTCACAGTCTGCACCTTATTTTAGGAGACAAAAATTGTTCCTGCTCCTCCACTGCACTAATGAACTTGGCTGACACACTTATCCCATAGATCCTTCAGAGAAGAAAAATATGTATCGTGACCCAACCATCCCCTGGTTGCATTAATAATGTGACATTGATATTCCTAAAAATAATGATTTTCCTATGAATTCCATTCCCTACTTATGATAATGATGACCATTTTACAAGCTTTTTCAATAAGCTTCAGTCTCCTATTTAACAATACAATATTTAAATGCAGATAGTCCTTGAGCTTGCCCATTACAGTCGCAAGTTGTTTTAACGATTGTAAAACAGGTCAGTCTTGTGACCGACCTGATTTTATGAGCTTTTTTGTAGCTGTCATTAATACGGCGGTTGTCAAATGAATTCATTAAGCAAACCTATTGTTTGCCAGGGCAGCTCTAGCTGTATTGCCAACCTCTAATGTGCAGTCATGTGATTGCAGGGGTTGGCAACCATTGAAACTTTGGATTTGGGACATAAGTCCCCTTTTTCAAGTCCATCATAACTTTGAATGGTCTCTAAGCAACCATCATAAGTTGAGGACTACCTGTATGTTTCTGTCCATCTTCTGCACACACAAGCATCCTTTATTTGCTAGATCCATTTATTCCAACAAGAACAGGGTGGGGCCATCCTTAAGATAGTCTACAACTACTCTTGTAGACACTGCTGCGAATAAACCTTCATTACCTTTTCCCCTGTGGAGTTGCAGAAACATGTTGTCTCACTGACATTTGAGGAGTTCTTCTGCAGGTGGGTTGGGAAGGGCCTGTTGACTTACCAATTATTCATTTTCTTGCCCTCTCAGAAGGCGACTCCCAGTCGGAAGCTGTGCCCCGCTCTGGTCCCATAGCTCAACCTGAAGAGCGGTTTGTGCGAGGAATCCCAGTTGGCTGGCGACGAGGTGAACGTGGTGGCAACCGAGGATTAGTGCCACCCATTGTCTTACCAGACAGGTGAGTGGCCATTGTGTTGCCAGTCACGGGGAAAGTAGTAGTCATGAATGCAAGCGAACCAGGGTAGGATTGGAAAGAGGCAAGACTGCTGGTGAAATCTTCATGCTTTGCACATAAAAAGGAGGCTTTGCTGCATATTGCGTGCTTTAGTTGAAACTATCCCAGAATGAAAATAAAATAATATCCAAGAAGCCCCGTTCCTAATCTGGACCGAGAGGAGGGGATAGAAATAACACAACAGTGTCAGTTAAATAGAAACCAAATGCTTCCATACATGTCAGTGACCAAGGATTGTGGATTTGTGTGGATGTGGATATGTTTAGGGTTGTCTTGGGGTCTGGAGAAAAGATTGCTAAAGACAATTGCAGTGGAAGTGGTCGTGGGAATGCATTTGAGTTATAAATTCTACATGATATTCCCTTTCAGGTAAGTAATATTTTGCAAAGCACGGCTAGAGGAGGATAGAGAAGAAAATTAAAGTCTGACAGAAAAGAGAGAAGGAAAAGAAATTGAACTAATTATAGCTTACATAAACACAGTTCATACTATAACTCATATGTTTTTATTCTTGTAAACTGTTCTTGTCTCCTGTTGATTCACCTCTTTATGCACCCTGATTGCCTTTTGTTCTTTAAACTTCTTGTCGCTCTTTTCTGAAGAGCTCAACACGTCATCTACCATAAATTTATTCCACATCCTCTCAAACTGTTCATGGTTCTTCATATATTTGTCTTGTGATTTGATTTTTATTCTTTCTCTCTATATGCCCTAACCATTTCAGGTTTCTTTCATACTGATAATGCACTTCCTACTGTATTTAACTTGTTTATACTGTAGGCTTCTCCTATCATCTCAGTTTTCTTCCATATAGCAAAGTCTGAGAAAGGTCATTCTTAGAGGCCAATCTATTCACTTTTTTTTACACCAACATTCACTTTCACCTTTTGTAGTTTCAAAATTTAAATGATAACTGTATAATCCCGAAGAGTGTCAATCTCAACATTACTGCATCAAGGAACTATGGTAATTGTTTGGAGTTAACAATTATGCATAACTGGCAAACATCTAACGAGTAGATGAATTTGTGTATGTTCATAGAATATTTGCTAAAGATAGGAAACTGGACAGACAAATTTTATGATGTGCAAATGTTGGTACAAAGTTAATGGGTAGGAATGAATGTATGTTTTGAAAAAGTGCAATTAAATTGGGGTATGCTTTTGCCCAGTTTGTTATATGTAAACAAGAAGTGATAAAGTCAGTAATGAATGGATGCTTAAAGAATGTAGATTGAATACTAGAGTAACCAGCAGGAGAGAAGTTTATTGAGGGGGCTTGGAATTGGAACACAGATATATGAAGTACAAGTGAATGGATCAAAAGGAAGGTGGAAACCAAGAATATTAGGGTTGGATGGAATTGATGAGATCCTCAAAAAGGAAGTGTTAACAATAAGCTTAAAGAATAAAAGCCAGTGTGTAAAGTGATGTGTGAGTCTGGTGGACGCAAGCATAGTTTGCAAGAGCAAAAAGGTATGGAGATGTATAGAAAACTACCTTGGTGTAAACTGGATTTAGCTACTGTATATTTCATTATCTTTTTGCTTATTATTTCTTATTCCATCACAATTATTATTCTTTCATTAGGATCTCCAAATGCCCCAATCACTTTTTTTGGTATTTTTTCATTATATTCTTACCTATCTATTCATATTACCCAAATAGAATAATATTTCCTCTGGATCACAATTATCCAGAATGTTGTTTGTTGTTTCCCAAAATTCATCCCTTCCTGTGAATTTCTATTTTTTATGCACTTGCAACTATAGAGACACCTGTTCATTCTTTCTGAGAAACATTTTAGCCTTTTTATTCATATTGAAATCAATAATTTTTCGTGCATGTTATCAACTCCACAACATCAGACAACTTTCATATTGAAGCCTCTGATAGCCTTTCCTTTTCTCTTACTTTCATGTGGACATGTCACTTTTTGTAATTGTGGCTTTTATTTTTAGATTTTATCTATTAACCTTAGGGCTAGAATCTTAGGGATTTTTTTTTTCTGATGGTTTTCTTGGGGGCTGTTTGATTTGTTTTATCTTCAAAGAAAAACAGATGTGCAGTATGAAATCAGGAAATGTGGGGACTGCCTTTTTATGTCAAATGATTAAGTGTCCTCCAAGATCTTCTCGAAAGAAGACTGTGGAAGAAGGTATGAGTTACTTAGGGAGGAGTATCAGCCCCTCTTTGTAACAACTTTCTTGGTTCCTTGGTTGCTTCTTTTGCAGTGAAAAACAATCTAATACCCGCAGTTCCAGGTTAGAGATTGATACTGGACCATCTCTGGAGGAACCACTCCCTGAACCCACCAGCAGGTAGGAGAAGTCTGGCAGGTAGATCTCATCCAAATTCTCAGCGCTGTGTGATGGTGACTGATACTACCTCTATGATTTGTTGCCTGCTGCCCCAGAGAGGGCTTGTCTTGGGACTGGATCTGTCTCTTAAACAGATGTTCTCTCTGTCTCTGTCTCTGTCTCTGTCTCTCTCATATTTTAGGCTGCGTGTCAATTCAGATGTGAGTCGCCAGCGTGGAGGAAGCAGCCCCATTCGCAAGTTGGCATCACCGTTCATGGATGTGGGCCGCCTGCCCTTTCCCATCCTACAACCAACCCAGGCCAAGACCTTTCACCCTGCTGAGCGGTGAGAGCGTTGGAGGGGAAGGCACAAATGTGCATTGGCATGTGCTGGATTAATTAGGTGGGAAGGACATTTAGAGGTGGCTCTTATATTATCTAGCCCTAGACAATGCCAAATAATATTTGGGAAGTATTTCATTTCTGCTTTGGTAGAGTCCAAAAGAAGCATCTGCATTAGATGGGACAGGAGAAAAATAGACAATATCTTTGTGGTTTGGGGTATAATTAAATGGGGAGATTCTAATTTTGAATGCTCTCTTATAATAAATCACATGACTCCCATTTCAAATGCTTTGAAAATAATGATAGATGATAGATAGATAGATAGATAGATAGATAGATAGATAGATAGATAGAAAGATAGAAAGATAGATAGATAGATAGATGATAGATAAATATGCTTACAAGCAAGCAGAGCATCCAATTCGGAATGCTCCCTTATAAGTAAGTAAGTAAATAAGAAAGCAAGCAAAACAAGCAGCATAAAGCAGAGGCAGGTCATATATTCTTCTTAATGCAGCTGAGTGTTTTTCATGATACAAAGTCTGGCTAGAAAAAAAATTAGCTGAAGTGGCATTTCAAGAGAATGTTGTCAATGCAGACAGAATAAGGTTGGCAGAGGCATGGAGAGAACAAATGGGCATGAAGGGAGATGCCTGATTTTGATCACTGCTCTATTACTGAAATGTGTGCTTTCCATAGGCTTTTCCAACAGGTACTTGATAGTTAGCAGTAACTGTGTCATAGGAATAACTATTCCCAGTTACAGGGTTTGATAAGTTGTGTCCACAAGGCTCTCTGCAGGGCATTTTCTTCTCTATCAAATATCCTTCTCAACCAGCACTTGCAAAGTGCTAACATAATATAAACTAAGATAATTGAGAGGAATGGATGACTGAAAAAAACCCACAAGGGATAGAATATACAGTACTTAAGAAGTCCATATGCAGTCTTACGTTTCATACACTCTTTGGTGCTCTTTGTTTTTCCCCAGGCCAGACCGCTGGAACGAAGTTACTCCACGGACCTGGGCTGGCAATAATTTTGAGAGACAGGGACCAGTGGAGAAACGGGTAGAGGTAGACCGGGTAAGAGCCTGTCCATTTTTTCCTCCCCTTTCTAGTTTTTCCTCCCTCTCTTGCTCCCTTCACCATATTTTCTCTTTTTCCATTGATAGGAGGTTGCCAGGAATATGGATTCTGTGTTCAAAGAACTTCTTGGGAAAACTACTCTGAAGCACACAGGGATTTGTGACCCTCCCAATCATTCTGAACCCCCAAAGAGCAATTCTTTGGCTAAGAAGGGTATCGCCCCTGCCAAGCCAGCCTCTTCAAACAGGGCGCTTCTGCGGGGCAAAGGGGTCTTCAAGTCTTTGGGAAATGGAGAGTGAGTCAAACCTGACATGGGGAAAAGCCCCCCCCCCCAGTGTGACTTGCCCAATACTGTGGCTACCCTCCTCCTCCTCTTCCTTCCTGTTCCGGATACCAACTCAGGGCAGTTGTGTCTTGCTCTCTCCTGGTGGGGGGTGGGAAGGGGGGGTGATGTAAGATTATCAGCATTTGTGTTCCGACTTCCAAGCCAAATGTTGAAGATGCATTTGCTGTTGGGCGTCTTCCTGCACTGGAGGTGCATCTGAAGGATTTCATGTTGTGGATGTGACTGGGACTAAAGCATACATCTCCTATCAGGATGATCCTGGACCCAACACCCAGACCAGTTGTTCCTTTGTCACAAACAGTTTGCACTTGGATCTTCATGTGGAAGGGATGCATGGGGGAGGGAATGTGCCAAGATTCCTGGACTCTGTTCTTGGCCTTGGGAAGGGAATCATGTCTAGTGAGTTACGGTGCCAGAGGTTGAAAGGGAGGGCATTGTTTTGTACGTGTGTTATTCTCTTCCTGACGTGCTTCACACTAGCCCTCACCTCCTCTCCTTCCTTCCTCGACTCTCAACCCCGGCAATGTATCTCTTGTTGCTTTAAACATTTGTCTGAATTTAAAACTCTTTCCACACATCTACTTGGTACAGCCTCATCCAACCCTGCACGCATCACCCTCCTACATTGGGGCAATAAGTAAGGGGACATATTTGTGGTGGGGACCCATGTGCCAATTTTTCCCTCATCATCCAAGGTCCAGTTTGTCTGCCCCCCCTCCCCCACCTTCTACTCCATCATCATCTTTTGTCTTTACTGCTCAGTATTAATCAGGGCTGCATGTACTCTGTGCTTTAAAATGCTGTGCAAAGTCAAGCTGAATTCTGCAACCTGTGTAAAGTATGCAACTTAAACTTGTAGAGATTCTCTTCCATAATTTATGTTGCCAATCTGACAACTGGAAATCTGACTTACGGCACTCTCGTGGTTCCAAACTTTCAGCAGGAAATTAAAACCATACTTTTGAGCATCACTTTATAGACATAAGGGCTAGAAACCTGCTCTTTTATATATATAAAAATTTTATATATATATAATTTTTTTCACATTCTCAGGAAGCAGAATTCTGTGCCCAATGCCACATCCTGTGAGTTTCTTGTGAATTACAGCATATGTACAGCCCTGGTATTAGCTTGTCATTAACAAAAATGACTGTACTGTGATCTTTCTATACAGTCTGTTGATTTCTGTCTCTTGCAATAAACTGGATTTATAAACTCTCCACAGAAAGCGCCTGCCAGTCAGGATTTTATAAAGAATAAACAAGACACTGAAGGATTTGCTTGGGTTTTATTGTCATAAAATGCAAAATATCTTTTATAATTTTAGAAAATTATCAGTGTTTGTTTCAAAGCAGCAATTGGCATTGAGGTTTAAGAAAGAGCAGCACTGATTGAGTAATGTTGGGTCCACAAACTGATTTCAAAGAAAGCTACCACAGTGATGACATGAAATGGATTGGCTGAAGCTGTAATGTAGTGAGTGTCAAGAGAGAGAGATTGAGATGTAACATGTAAGGCTTTAGTGCTGTACTCAAAGCATCTCTGAAATGGCTTCCTAGGACAATATATCATCTTGTTCCAATTTAAGGCAGTATTGGAATTTTGTATCCCGGATATGGTAGCTCTAATCCCATTGGCTGCCTCAATGTAGTGTGGAATGGCAACTCAAAGCATCCTGCAGCCAGGCTGCTGGAAGATTCTGGACACTGTAATTGTAGCACATCTAGAAGGTGCCAGAATGGGGAGGCTATGATGCTGAAATGACCCACAGGTCAAATGCTTGGCCATGGCAAGTTGGCTGCCGTGAGTTGGCAGTGGCAAATTGTCCTATTCTGCTGCTAGAAAGCCTTGCTATACAAAACTCTTACAGCAGTTCTCCTGCAGTTATTTATTTCACAAGAGGGCTTGTATAGAAGAACTTGCCACTATGTTGTGATGTGTGTGTGTGTGAGAGAGAGAGAGAGAGGGAGGGAGGGAGGGAGGGAGAGAGAGGGGGGGAGGGGGAGAGAGAGAGATGGGGAGGGGGAATTTAAAGCAGTGTTTCTCAATCTTTGCAACTTTAAGATGTGTGGAGTCTGTGGACCTCTTGGAGTTGGAGTATGGCTGGCTGGCTGGGGAATTCTGGGAATTGAAGTCCAGACATCTTAAAGCTGCCAAGGTTGAGGAACACTGATTTAGAGTACAGGGTTCCCCCCCCCCTTAATCAAAAAAAGATGGAGTAATTTCTTGGGGGCAAGGAATTCAAGGTAAAGATCCATCAGCCAGATTGTTTCTGCCTCCATCAGTCGACTGACTCAGGATTCCAGCTGAGCTACTGTCTCATCTGAGTGGGTCAAGTGGAGGAAAAATGAAGCCAGAATCCTGTCCTGATCCAAAGGAGAGGCCTCAGTCCTTTGCATGTTCCTTGCGCAGGGCCACTCGGACATCGCTGCAAACTTTTCCCACTGCTTCAAAGAGAGGGTCGCAGAAGGTACGTATGCACAAGGCATAGCAGCGCCCACAGCACTGCACCTCTATGAAGTAGCTCTTGATGCAAGGCATTGCCCCCCAGATGTGGCAGAAAGAAACACAGGCAAAGAGGAAGCCCCAGAGCAAGGCAAGGGGCAGGCCCAGCACCCCCGATAGAATCCGGTAGCACCAGTACTTGCTGACAGTAAAGGTGGTGTTGCTGGCCTTCCACACTCCATCAAAGCTGTGGGTGCCCTCTGGCTCAGCGATCACATCTTCAAAGTCTACCTGGCAAGGTAGGAAGAGAGGTTGTGAGTTGGCCAAAGCTTTGTTTCAGTCAGGAGGGTGTGTGTGTGTGTGTGTGAGAGAGAGAGAGAGAGAGAGAGAGTGCGTGTGTGAGAGTTGTGTGTGTGCACGCGCATGAGAGAAATTGTTAATGCTAGAACTATTGAATCCTAGGGCTGGAAGGGAGGACGTCTGGTCTAATCCCTTATCCAAGGTAGCAATCCTCACACAATCCCAGATTTCCACATCCAAATCTCTTTCATCATGGGTAGCAATTCTGTTGCTAGTACCACAATACATTTTGGACATCTTGAATGCTAAAAGATTTTTTCTAGTTATAGGGAAGTACAGCTAATGACTACCCAAATGTTATTATGCAACAAAGCCTAAAGGCTTTTAACCTCAAAACAGATCTAGTGGGTATGATTTGGAACAAAGATTTCCCTCATTGGGGGGGGGGCTGTTACTCTTTTCCCTGAATCTGAGTTCCTAAACATATTCAGAATTTACCTCTGGTAAAAACCTGTGTTAAACCCGGTGGCGAAAGGTTGCTGTGATTGGAGAAGAGTTAACCTCCACTTCGAGCTTTCAAAGAATTATTTTCCTTATGAAAAAGTCTGCTTGAGTTCTGCTATATGTGTTTTACTTGCAGCCTGTAATTCTCGAATGGATGGAATATCACTTGGTATTCAAATTGCTATCATGCATTTAAAGGGGGGGTGTAGATCATTACTGGTATTATACACATTTCCATAACTAATAAACGGAAAATATTACCAGGAAGAGCAGTTAGTTTGCATAGTTTTCCTACTCTGAGTCTTCATTTAGACAATCCCAGCCTATCTTTCACCTCCAATCTTCAGAGCAACTTCCTTGCCTTTTGGAGCTGTCGCTGTTGAAATATGAATTTTGGACGTGCCCCTTGTGGAGTAAAGAGCAGGTGAGTGACTGCCTCAGCAGGGGGTGAAATCTGATTTCCCAGGAGCACCGTGTCTCAAGAACGTTTTCCAGAACAGGCCTCATTGAAAGAATTGCAAAATCAGGGCAGGACCAGATTTGCTGGTGAGTTGACCTTCCACCAGATATTAGCAGGCAGGGGATGGATTTATTATTCATCTCAAGAACCAAAATATTTAATTCTTTGGAAATTAAGCATGATCCAGGACAAATTGGAGTCACTATGATGGTTTAAATTATGCATTGTTTTTAATTGTTGGCAGATATCCTGGTTTTATCAAGAAGGATAGGCTAGAAGTGGTTTTGCATTATAAGCAAAAATCCAAGTTAACAGCTTCTAAGAGCAGAGTTCAACTCTTCTCCCATTGTGCAAAGGATTAGAACAGCATTTCTCAACCTGGGTAGCATTAAGCTGTGTGTATTTCAACTCCCAGAATTCCCTCGGCCAGCATGGGGAGTTGAAATCCCCAGCTTAAAGTTGCTGAGGTTGAGAAACATTGAATTAGAACACTGCTATAGTATATGATTAGTCTTAGGCTGATTATCCCTTCCCAAGTGTCATTTTTTTATTTTATCTTTACTCCATAATCCTTTTCAGAACCTTGTTAGCTTTCTTGCAAAGTGAGCTAATGAGCAAAACATTGAATTAGAGAGAAGTACATTCTTTTCCTTTAGCTTTGATTAACTTTAGGAAGTAAAAACTGCCATTAGATACCCAGGAAAAAAGGAAGGCATGGGAAGAAGAGTTCCTATTTTTTTATTTTTTCCCCTCCTCTTCAGCTATTTACGTGGATAATGTGCTTGCAGAACATTAATCATTAAAAAGGTAATTGTCACATATAATAACCCACAAGAATTCTGTGTTTAAGCTTTTATTTGCATGCAAATAAAAGCTTAAAGTTAATTTTACAGGCTCCTTAGAAAATTTCAAGGAGAGAATGGTCTAAAAGGAAATCAGCCTGTTTGAACCTGTTTGGTATTTTGAGAGCATGTTTTGGTCCACCTCACAAAATGGCTGCCACAGGGCTGTTGCCTATTCACAAAATGGTGATTTTGTAGGTGTGAAATATAACAATTCCTGTTCATAAGAAACAAGGATGCTGGGATTATTATGCATCTTTCTCTAGATCCCCATAAACTTCCCATTGTCGCTCATAGTTGATCATAATGGGTTGATTGTTGTTATTTTTCTTTTTTGGACAAAAAACAGTAAATTACAGGGACCAGCTGTTTCTATTTTCTAAAAATGCCTATATAAGCCCAAGGGCACTCATAGAGATGGAATATTGGCCAGCTTATTTTTCAGCATGGCATCAGATGTTTATGCCAGACGGAGTGTCTTTGAAATCCTTCATTTGAAGAGCTGTAGCCCAACGAAAGAGATGCCTTACCCCAGGTTTTCTCAACCTTGGTGACTTAGATTTGTGGACTTCAACTCCCAGAATTCAGCATGGCTGGCTGGCAAATTCTGGGAATTGAAGTCTGCATACCTTAAAGTTCTAAGATTGAGAACAGCTGCCTTACACTAAGACTAGGATAGAACAAGTACTCTGAGGGCTGGGGATAATAAAGTCATAGCCCAGCCTCTCTAAAAGAAGCTACTTTGAAGATCAATTTGGGGTAAGTCACATTCTATTGGCCTAATGAGCAACACACAGAAATTATAGCATAAACTTTATCTGTACAAAGATATGAATCTAATTCAGTTTTCAGTATAATGGCAAAGTAAATATATTCCCTAAAAAGAGGAAGGGGTCAAGGACTCAGTTTTTCCTTAAAATTAATTACAGTAATTATGTTAGTGGAGAGTGGAATGGTGACCCTCAGTTAAACATGTTAAACATAGGGAAGAGAGAGAGGGCCATTCCCTCTCCTCAATTCTTGCTTCTCAATGGCATTGACTGCTACCAATTGCTAAAAGTCCTGCTTCTGTGATGCTTGGAAGAAATGCTGAGGAAAGTGCAGGTGAGTATGAATTTCTAAAAAAAAAGTTGCCCTCGTGATTTTATTGTTTTTTTAATTATTTAGGCCTATATTTATCCTTTTATTAAGGATTGCAAGAAAAATGATGTCATTCTACTCAGCCGCTAACATATAAATTGGATGTTCCCGTTTCTGCAAGACTGCCTTTGTCATCTGACACTAGAGGGGGCTATTGCGCTGTTTTGTTTATGGGCTTCCTTGAAGCGTCCAGACTGGCTGAAGAGTACTGGACCTTGTAGTTGATCTGAAGCACCCTGGGCTCTTCAGACATTCTTGTGAGAGTCCCAGAAGTGCATGGTGCCAGCCACACCTTTTTGCCTAGACATCTCGCCCTCTTTTCTCTGTTCAATTCCAAACACTATCTTTTCTACTTTCTCTTTCCCAATCTTTCTAACATTTCCAAAATCGGTCATTGCCTGGCAAGCAAGAGGGGTCTTTGTGACTTAGGTTTTCGGGAAAGTGATTCCATTTTTAAAAAAGGAGTCTGAAACCTACCTAGGAAGCCCAGACGGCTAATGTGGCTGTTCCTGATTACCTTTTGTCCCTTGCTACTTTTGTCATTGCTACTTTTCCTGTTATTCCATATCACTGTGGCCAGCTTGATTTTACTCAATATGATTATAATATAGCTCAATACCCAGAGTTCATACAATGTGCTAAATTCTAAAAGCAATGAATTAAAACAGTAAAACTAAACCACAAATTAGCTTTTAAAAATAATACATTCCTTGGGAAGCAACCACTCTTTTTGGAGGTGGGGGGAAGGGAGAGAGAGCATAGATTTATGCAGTTCAATGTGTGAAGGATAAAATTCTTAGCTTGGAGGAGTGGAAGCACCCTTCTGTTTATCTCCTCTATATCTAGAGTGATATATGCAACCCCAACAACTCTTTGCAGGAACATACCATGGTATACTCTCTATACCATGTGTTTGCCTTATATAATTTATATTGTTGTAAAGGGAGGGTAGGGAAGATGAGTTTGGAGAAAATATGCAGGAACCCCTATTACCTACCGAAAGGGGGCCAAAGTATTTATTCTGTTATTCTCTGTTAAATCCAGACCCACAAGATAACATTTAGGGAGCGGCTCAGGCAGACCTGTCTCTGATTCAATGAAGTACAAGGAGGAGGAGGAGGGATAGCAAACTTGCCAGATTCTGTTACTATACCTAGTCTCAACAAAAATACAGAAGTGTTAGCCTCCCTGTGGAGCTGATTGATTTCCTGATCTGGTCTATCTAGTGAGGCCGACTCCTTTGCTGCTTCTTTTCAATCTGAAGGGAACTTTGCGAAAAGAATCATTCTATGCTGCTGCCACCACCACCTTTTTGTCCCATGCCCTGGGAAATGTGCTCACCTTGACCACCTCTTGGTTGATCTGCTTGGGGTCTCTTTCCACCAAATCAATCTCCTTGGTGAGAGGGTCCCGGGAGTCGATCTTCTCCAGAATCACATCTACTACTTCTTGTTCTTCTTGTTGGGCCATAGCTCTGGGCCTGTTTCCTATTCACGATCTGTCTGTCTTTCTCTCTATAAAGCAGCCACCAGTTGTCTCTGACTGTCAGGGAAGAATGGCCTCTCCCCTGTTGCTGCCCCCCCTCCCTTTTCCCTCTTGATAACTCTTGACAGCAGTTCATAGATAGAAATAGTCCCCATCTGAGCCAGAATACACCTCCCTTTCAATCAAGATTGTTTTTTTTTAGCTAGTCTGAATAATTAGCAGTCTAGGTAGTCTTTTCACCAATATTTGTTTTAAAAAAATCAACTCACTACACATACCGGTAATTATAGAACTTTGTAGATAAATCAGCTTTTTGAAATGAAATTTAAATGAATTGGTTACCTGTCTCTCAGTCTGGATTGTGTACATCTCATTATAAAATAATAACCAGTTGGAGGAAAAATAATTAGGTTTTTTGAAAGGACACAAACAGATTTTCAGAGATGAAATTGGGAATATAAATGCATTTTTTCAAAGACACGAATTTATTTGTGTTGCAGCGCTATTGTCACTACTCAAAGGGGTTTCTGAAGCCCTGCACAAATCTGCAACAAACAAAATTCAATGACTTGAGATAATGGCAAGATAAGCATAGGCACCAAGATTCAGCAATACATATCTTATTAATGTATACTATGTTACGGCTTTGTTTCCAAAAAAGGCTCTTGTTTTACACCAGCCCTAGGGCAGATTCTGTTTGGCGATCAAAATGACTTGTTGACTTGGCCAGCCAAAGTTAACAATAGCTGAAGATGGGATATCTATCCAGAAGCTCAGTTTCTACAGGCTGAAAATAAATAGCAAAAGCATTTGGTCTTAGAAAATTATCTGGCTGTTGTAATGTGGGGGGAAAGTATTCTGAGGGCTCTCTGACCATGGTTGTTTTCTTGCAGGTGCTTCATTACTCAAACTAGGTAACACCTTCAGTGCTAACCCCTCATTTCAACCCTGAGCTACAAATACTCTCCTTCATTATTAAAAAGTACTCTGTGAGTTCAGTGATATTGAACTCATAGATTCAGTTCAAGTTGAAGAGACATTGCTTAGCTATTACTTACTTGCAAGTGAGTAAAAGAAAAATGGAAAGATATGCAGAAGTTTATTCATCCCAACTATTGCTATAAGATTTTCATAAGGATTATACTCATGGCCCATAAAAAAGTGTAGCAACCAGTTGAGGGAGGCTTAAACTTCAATCAAACCTCACAAAATTGGGTGAATATGATGGAATAAGTTATTTAACCCCTTCCTCCTCCAGTCATTCATTAATTGCTTACACAACTTGTTTAGCCAGGTCTGGTAAATACCTTGTGGCTGCACTGATACAACATACCAAGTTTGGTTAATGTTAACATTGATTAGTATAGGTTTCTGTTTCAGTGGATTGTGTGAATCCAACCAATATGGTTACTTTATGGATCATAAGTTGGATGCAAACTAAGAAAAGGGTGATCAGTTGAAATAAGTTGTGTGAATGCAGCCTCTATAGTTGTAGACAGAACCCCTCCCCTCCCCTGGGAAGCAATATAGAGTAGTGTGCAGAGAGCTGAACGACAGCCTCATTTTGGCCACAAGCATTCCTGCTGGATGGTCATTCACAAATCATCCCTGTTAGTAGAAGCATTAACAATATGCACCCTCTGGTGCTAATTAGATAGATTTGTTGTTATAGAAACAGCTAGTACATATGATATAATTATCTTGGAGTATGAGCTTAGCTCAGCCATAAATGAATGCTAACAGATACAGTATATTTGAAGCAAAAGCTAGAGTTTTGAAGAAACACATGAAATGCAACGTTTTAAATACATCTTGAAGAGGGAGAGAGTAGACGAGAGAGGTTAGGGGAAGGAACTCTCAAACAGAGACTAATTTAACTTAGAATAGGTACAGTGAGAAACAAACACAACAGATAATTGTCAAAACCTTTCCCCTCACCTAGCCCTGCCATTTGGTTAAAAAGTCTCTTAGGTGTGAAGAGATGATACAATCTCTGAAACCCACAAACAACAGGTTTTCACCCAGCACTAAACAAAGCAATGGCACTTTAAATAAGTACAGCTATAATTCACATCCCTATGTACTATAGTTAAGTTTAGCAGCCACTGGTCATTTCTAGAGAGGGTACAGGACTCCTCTGCCAGGATGGCAAGAGAAAGATCACAGGGCGGGTGTCCCCCGCGTGCAGCTGACTCTGGCATCAGCAACACCATGGCCACCTGCCAGCCCAGTGCCATGCTTGAGAAAGAAATATGTGCCTGTAACATTACTCCTGCTGCATGAGTGCACGCAGCTACTTTGCTGCCAGCCAGAGCTTTAGGAGACACCGTCATGATTGGCACCAGCAGCTGTAGGCTGTACCATCACCAGGGCAGTAGGCAGAAGAAATGGGGCATGTTAAGATGTGGTCTTATCATGGAGATGTATGTGTATGTGTGTGTCTGATTGGCTGGTATTAGGCAGAGAACACAGGCAGTCAGTACCAGCCTGCATTTTGTATAAATAATTCTACTGCCATGAGCTTCTATTTCAGCCCCAGCCCTGTCACTTCTGCCAAGGAGTGTGACTGCAGGGCGGCCAAAAGGCCACAGATGCAGGGGAAGATAGGTGAGTGGGGGGAGCTTAAGTGCCTCGGCAGTTGTAAGTGGCGGCCAGCGGTCCAGGCACCCGAATTTTGATCATGTGAATGTGGGGGCGCTTCAGTGGTCATAACTTCAAGGACCAGTTGTAACTCACTTTTTTCAGTGCTATCATAACATCAAGCGGTAGCTGAATGAATGGTCATAAATTGAGGACTACCTGTAAAGTTTAATTCTTGGCAGCTTTATTGCAGGACAATCTAAGGGCAAAAATTTGAGGATTGCCCTGGCTTCATTTCCTCTTCCTCCCATAGTTGTCAGCCTATGGAATAACTAGCCTTAACTGTATTACTTAATGTGTGATGGTGTGGTCTTGGTGTGGAGAGGAGGGGTGCCTGGTCTGAGGGATTTAGCCCCTTTCAAGTTGCCTGAATGATAGGTTGCTGATGTGAAGGTGCCCTGCATTGGGTCACTGAGCTGTATCTCAACATGGTTACATGGCTTATCTTGGAAGTCCCAATTGCTTGGCAGGCAAATGGGTGCGGAGGTGGGGTTCAGACTGAAACAAGAATTGATCATATGGTATATCAGGAAAACTCGCTCCACTCTTCCTAGTTTGTCAGCCAGGCTATTGTTGGCTATACATTTAGTAGAACTGCATTCAGAAACAACTGAGTGACAGGTCCCAGACACAGCACAGGGGCTGCCAGGAGCACTGTGGATTGTCTCATCCAGACCTCACCCTTTCACTGCATCTGTGATCTGTCATTTAAGCTACGACAGGAAATTGGCAGGATTCTGGTCAATTTCACCCTAGATCTCAAATACTGTAGGTAGTTGTTGAATGCAAAGGAATGGCAGCTAGCAACGTGCAGCTGCAACCATCAGTTTCCAGAAGTATTCTGGTGAACAGTAAAAATGCTGCTAGCATAGGCAAGAGGGTGTCCCATAGGTAATAAAAACAGTAGAGATGGTGGTCACTTACTGACCAGAATAGGGACTGACAACTCTGTTGTTAAGCGGTGCAGTAACATGATGATATGCGACCACACTAATTTAGTCGGTCCTGTCAATTCTGGCTGCAGTTTTTAAGTGAATCACCACGGGTCATTAAGTGCAATGTTATATGACTGTGGCTTGCAGCTTCCTGCTGGTTTCTCCATTGACTTTGTCGGAATCCAGCTGTGAAGGTTTCAGATGGTGATCACATGGCTTTGGGATGCTCTGACTGTTATAAACATGAGCTGATCACCAAGCGTCTTGATCACCTGGCCATGGAGATACTGCAATGGCTGTGACTTCAATGACTAGTCATAAGTCTCGATTTTCAGCCCTGTTGTAACTTTGGTCACTGAATGAGTGGTTGGTAAGTGAGGACTACCTGTAGAAAGCATTCACCTTGCACAGTTGGCAAAACCCAACTCTTTCCCACTACATTGACCTCCATGAAGAGAGTGCTAATTCTGTGTTTTAAACTTAGATCTATTGGTCTTTTGAAAGATCACTAAGTATATTGTATACAAACAGGTCAAACACTGTTCCAGAAGAACGCAAGGCTCACGTCCATCTGGAAAGTACATAACGCCTGAAAGTTCTTGTCGGATGCCCCACTGGAACTGGGTACCTGATCTCTCCACTAGCCCAAGCCAAATGGCCATGAAAGGCAAGGCCCAGTGCCCAGAAGTGATAGGCTGTTCCCACAATAACTAAAGGAGAAAAGGAAAAATATTACTTTGAACCAAAACAGTGAAATGGGAATATAAACTGCCCCTGTGTAGATGAATTGTAGCAACAGTTAATGAGGTGTCTCTGTGCCATGGAATATGAGTGTTTGCCACAAGACAAAGCAGGCAGAAGAGAAAGTAAGCAGCAGTTTATTGTTGTTCACTCTACAGGGGTGGGGATTTAACATAATATTAATTCCAGTTATTTCTAATAGGAGGGGCTGAAGTGAATCATATTTCCATGACAACTTTTTCTGTCAGAGGCATCCTGGGTTTGGAAGCATTTCCTTTGCAAACCCCACTCCTACAATATGTCTCATTAGTGGAATTTACCCCACCCGATGGCCTCTGGAAGTGGTGGGATGACAACTGGTAAGAGGACATTAGATTCGGAATGGCCTAGTTGGTGGGGCCATTGCCTATCTGCTATCCTGATCTTTTCCTAATGTGGATATGTGTGACATGGATTGGAGAGTCACTGAGGGATAAGAATTGAGGATTGGATACAGGTCAAATCTTGGGAGAATTAAGAAAGAATCTTCTGGACACTCTGAGAAATGATGGAACTTGGAGCAGAGAAGGCTTTGGCTGGCCACAAAATGGCTGCCATTGTTGGCAGGGTACTGTAGCACAAAATACCATTTTATCAGAGAGCAAACTGGGGAAGCTATTTCCTAATCACCTTCTGTAGCTTCACAAAATATTGTTTACCATACCTGTTGACTTTGGGGGGGGGGGGGAGAAAGAGGACTACTTCAAAAAAAGGGAGAGCAAACTGGGGAAGCTATTTCCTAATCACCTTCTGTAGCTTCACAAAATATTGTTTACCATACCTGCTGCCTTTGGGGGGGGGGGGAGAGAAGGGGCATACTTCAAAGAAAGGTATGGCCTGAAAGCGCTCACTATATTTACTTTCTCACAATGCCTGTGTGAGTCCTGAAGGAATAAAGACAATGCTAAGGGGGGTGTTTTGCTTTGCCCACTTCCCATTGGACTTTTTTTGAATTAGAAGAATTGGGGTGGGGGGGCTGTTGACAAAATAAGGTGATTGCTAAGGGAGAACTTTCCAGGTATACAAAGAGTTTTTATGCCATAAGAACCACATAGCCTACTTCTGCCTTACAAAAGGACATGCATGGGGGCTTGGGGAAAGGACTCGCCCATTTTAGTCTCCAAATGGAAAGAGTAAAGAAAGCATCATTTTGAAGCCCTGTTTGCAAATCTGGGCAAAGGAGAGGGGTTTGGAGAAGAAAAGGGGGAAAGAAGCATTTGGGAGTCTACCCTGCCATTCATTCTCCAAAGGGCTCCCTCTCCATTCTTTTTGCCTGTCATTCCCCACCACCACTCCAGTCCCATATTTCAAGGCTTTGGTTAAAAAAGTCCCTTGGTCAGTCCTTCTGGAAATTGAATGTATTCAGTGGGTTGCATAATGAGAGGTCAGTGCAGTATGGATCTCGATGGAAGAATATCCCTGTATCACTTTTGAGTTACTGTAAGGTAGATGGCACTGCAGCAGCGTCCCAGGCTAGTGAAAAGAGGGGCTATCAAAACATCCAGGATGCTAGCCCAGAGGGTACGAACTGGAGGCATGGCCATTGTACACAGCTGGATGCAAGGCATCACACACCTGTTGTGGGAAGAAGAAGGAGGGAGAAAAAAGGTTGGCCTTCTAGATAAACCTTCCTCATTCATCCTTAATTTACACTTCAGTAAGACAAGCAGTTGTTTGACTGAATCTATATCCTGCTTTTCTGCAATGCATCAGATAGCTAACAAAAATTCTAATGAAAATGAAAAGTAAAAGGCAACACAAAAATAAGACATATGCTCAAAATTATGAAAATTCTATTAAAACACCATTAAAGGTATGTGAGCAATTCAGACAAGTAATGAATGAACTCGTACAATTAATATGGAGCTAGTTTGATCTAGTGCAGGGGTGTCAAACTCGTAGCCCACGGGCCGGATGCGTCACACGCTGGCCATGCCAGTTTAGCGATGGGGAAAAAAAGTTGTGATACGTCATGTGACGACGTGTCATCACGGGTTTGACACCCATGATCTAGTGGTTAAGGCATAGTCTAGAAACTGAGACACTGAGTTCTAGTCCTGTCTTAGCCATGAAAGCCAGCTGGGTTACTTCAGGCCAGTCCCTCTCTCTCAGCCCAACCCACAAGGCTGTTGTAGAGAAAATAGGAGGAGGAAGGAGTATTAGATATTCACCACTTCAGTTATTTATAAAAAATAAAGGCAGGATTTAAAAACAATCTTAAAAAATGGATAACAAGGGAGGAGCTGGCCCTGACCTCCTTTGGCAGGAATGCTCAAGCTTGAGAGTGACACCTGAGAAGGCCCATCTTATCTTCCTAACAAACTCTACTTAAATTAACCAAATAGATCAATTAAGCCTACCATTTAAATTGTTTTGGACATTATTTTCCATTATATAACATTTTAGAACTAGTATTTAGTACTAGTGCTAAATTTATTTTGTACTTCGCACAACCATAACATTTTTATTTTGGATTGTATCTTTTTGATTTTCATATTTTTCCAATTCTAAGAAATTCTTATATTATCATAAAGAAGGTTTATAATTTTCCTTCTAAAATTCCTGTTTTCTGGATACAATGAGGTTTTCTATCCAGAACAAACATATATTTTCTTCCATGTAATTACTCAATTTATATTACTAAAGTCCTAATTTGTTTCAGGATTATGATTCTTTTTGTGACTAACTTTGGTGACAACTTTGGAGTTGCTGTTTTCACCCGAATACTCTGAATGTTTGCATTATTCTTATGGCAACGGTACCATAAGAAGTTGACATTGTAAAGCATTCTGAAAAAATGCAAAGCAGACATTGAAATTAGCCCTGTTGCTGACTCATTTCTTCTTTTGTAATAGCCTAATTCCTCAGAATGCCTTAATTACACACCAGCTACTCCTTGTCTGCCCTCCAGTGACAAAGTCCTCTACTTAAGGGAAATGGTGACAAACATTTCAAGTTTATACCAAATGCATTCTCAATTCAGTGACAGTCCAAGATAATGTTATACATATATTTGTGTGCATGCCCATGCCAGCATGGTGTAGTAGTTAAGTTCCTGGAGTAGGAGTAGGAAGACCCATGTGCTTTCAACCTTAGACTGGGAGAGTAAAAAACACCCATCAACCAACGTGCACAGGACCAACATAGTAAATTATGATCCCTAACCTTCAGTGAAGAGATCTTTGTCTTGCTATGGATTCCTATGGGCTGAAAATAATCTCTCTCTCTCTCTCTCTCTCTCTCTCTCTCTCTCTCTCTCTCTCTCTCTCTCTCTCTCTCTCTCTCCCTCCCTCCCTCGAATGGGGAAAAGCATGGGGCTGTCCTTGCTGAATTAGTAAGAGACAGAAGGACAGAAGCAAAAAAGAAAAGAAAAAGTCAGTTGGCCCAATAATCAGCTGTAGGATTACCAAACTCTTATCTCTCCTATGAGTATGATAAAATGCAAGAGAAGCAATGCAAAACTGGAGTTTCTCTAACCATCCCATTTCTCTGGCTGTTATGTTTTTTCCTCTTTTGCAGCAGGTGGTGGTGGGTTGAAATGGGTAGCAACTGAGAAAATAAATGGATCTTAATTGTGTCATTATCCTCCCTCCCTCCCTCCCTCCCTCCCTAGAATGGGGAAAAGAATGGGGCTGTCCTTGCTGAATTAGTAAGAGACAGAAGGAACTGAGATGTAGGCACGGTTTGTTTTTTTTAGGGGTAGCGATATCTTGGGCCTCCTCATTTGCTTCAGCACCCTGAGTGGACCCCTTTCTTTCTCAACACTGTATTTACAAACTCTAGTAATCTATCTTTAACTGAACCATGGTTTGTTGAATTTAACCAGATGTCTAGGTTCATACAATACACTCAGCCATAAACCAGCCAACTGATTTTTCTCCTAGTATGTGGTGCAAACTTAACCCCTGCTGCTGTTCTCCCATAGTCCCTATTGGTATACCTCCCAGTGGTCCAGTGGCTTGCCTATGTCCCACTCCTTAAATGCTTGGAGTCAACAGGAGAGTAGGCAGGGACAGCAAGAAGAGGGAAAAATAAACCCCAGAAATCATCTAAAGGCCTCCTCAATTAGTAGTGGCCACTGACATCAGCCCATATTTGTGATGTAATGTGGCATTTTCAAATAAAATATACGGGGAGTCCTCATTTAGCAAACACTTCATTTAGCAATTGTTTGCAGTTATAATGGTGATTAAAAAGTAACTTAGTAACCAATCTTCTCATTTATAACTTTCATAGGTCTGTAAAGTAAAGAAAAGTTGAAGTAAGATTGTAAGCACAGTTGTGGTTTCACTTAGCAACAACTTCACTTAATAACCAAATTGTGGCTTCAATTGTGGTATTCAATTGCTAAATGTACTGTAATTTTCTTGCCAGGTTGTACCCCATTTCTCAAGCCTGTACAGTATCAGCCCTGGCATATTCCTTCTCCCATGTTCTTCTCCTGTCCAACAGAGGGCACTGGAGTCAATAGTTGGGTTCTGCTGCTGCTTTCCATGGGATTTATGGCTACCAAAGAGAGACATGGGAAGGCTACTATAATGTCTGCTTATGAGTGAAAAAGTTTGGAGCCCCATACACAACGTACAATGTCCATATGCTGTGGAGATTTCTATGGCCAATTTGAGTCCTACAAAGCTTCAGTTTGCTCCCCCAATAACTGAAATTATTTTCTTAAGAAAAAATCAACAGGTGTACTTTCCACTTGGCTGCAAAACCCTCCCATACTGTAGGTTCATTCTACAACCTCCAGGAGGACTTGTTACCATACAAAATGTCTTTTCTCTTACCAAGATCTAGACTGCAAAAATCCAGATACCATGAGTAGGGCTTTCTCTGGTGCATCTATTGGCCATCTAGATCTTGCAGTCGAGCTCTGGCAGCTCTATTATGTTAGCTCTGCTGGTATGAGGTCTGAGGTGTGGGGAGGATATGGTCAGAGAAATATAATAATGCAGGAAAAAAGAAAAATCGGACTCAGGTGTGCCATGTGGCAGAAGTTGATCTCTAGGAGATGCTGGTGGAGAGTCCCAGGGAGTCACACTCAAGGGGGCTGAGAATCTATATGTGGTGTTGGTTGGTCACCTTTTTTCAGGCATGTAGACAAGCCTTCCATAAGCTTTTGATTGACTGGGTTAGGGTAAGATGATGTAGATGAAGTTCAAAACTTTCCTCTTTGTGATTGAGACGTGTCATTTATGATACACCTAATATCCTCTAAGGTAGCATGTGATAGAAGGAAGATTGGTGGTAGTCAGGAACTGATCTTTCAAGGCTCCTTTTTGGCATTGGGTTCACAGAATGCAGATGAGGCTGGCTATTGATGGCTTGCTGTGTTGTATAAACAGCTAGTGAGGTTATTTTATGGTTTGGTGTGTTATATGAACCTAGATAAAATAAAAAACTCTACAAAAATTCATCTTCATTATATCAACATATACAGATTGGTTTTTGTTTTTTGTTTTTTAAATCGGTCTGTAAGTAGATTCCTATTACCTTCTGTTAGATAGTGGGTAGAGATGACAGGAGACAGACTTCCAAAGCAGCTCTTTATTTCAGCTCTTGTGTAAGCAACCAGCAAAGAGCAGTCTGACAGCTTGCCCTTTTATAGGGAGCTGTCAGACAGACCAGCCAATAGCGTTTGAGCTTTTTCCCGCTCAAACGCTGGACCTGGTTGGAACCATGCAACACAGTTGAAACAGTTAGAACATAACACCCCTCCCCTCCTGGATGGAGCTGTCCAGCATACGTAATCACGCAGGTAGGCGGGGCGTTATGAAGCCCTACTAGACCTGCGCAATTCAGATGGCGGTGAGGCAGCGGACTGTGCGGCCAGGNCGGGGCGTTTTACTAGACCTGCGCAATTCAGTTGGTGGTGAGGCAGCGGCCTGTGCGGACAGGTCTGCTGCCGCTCCGGGGCTCGAGCATGGAAGCTCCTGGAAGGTACTGGGTGTGGCCTCCACGGCCGCACGGCCGAAGG
>QLTV01002677.1:1510663-1552778 GCA_003457575.1 Thermophis baileyi
ATATATAGTCAAAATACACAGTAAAAGGCATGATTCACTGCATTTATTTGTTCCATGTATTGATTGATTGGTGCTTAGTTCCATGTTCTGCTGAATTAATTCAGATAGTTTTGCCTGAACATTTGATTGTATTGGATTACAGAATAAGAAGACAACAGGATCAGGGAAGTGGCAAGCAAATTATGAAGGGAGGGTTGGGCAATTGGATCAACATCTCTAGTAGGTAGTCAAACCAGAAAGCAAAGTCTCAGAGGAACCACAAAAATATCAGGGGAGAAAATAATATCACAGACTGACATTAGCCTTGACATTCCAGCAGAATATGTTTGAGAGTTGGTGGGGTGTTGTAGTTAAAGCGTTGGATTAGACTGGATGACTCTAGGTCAGCCTTCCTCTCTCTCTCATTAGGTTGTTACTACTGTAGAAATAAAATGAAGGAAACATCAAAGTAATGGATTCATTACTCCAGGAAAGGAAGGAAGGAAGGAAGGAAAGGAAGGAAGGAAGGAAGGAAGGAAGGAAGGAAGGAAGGAAGGAAGGAAGGAAGGAAGGAAGGAAGGAAGGAAGGAAGGACCTATTCATAAAAACTGCCATGGGAATGAGCAGAAAGAGAAGGACCCTCTCTTTTCCTAAGCTGTTTAATTGGATAAAAGAGCCTACCTTAATCTAGTATCCCGCAAATGAGTTGGACAATGTTCCATCATTCGTCCTGATCAACATGGCAAAAGCCACCAGGTTGGGGGAATCTGGGATACAATCTGGTTAAAGTGCTGTTATTGAATGCTGCGTCACCTACCTTCAATAGGTGCTTGAGGATCCCAAACAGCCCACAGTTGTACTAGGAAGAAGGGAGCCCAGCAGAATACATAGGTGAGCACGATGACCAGTGTCATCTTAAGAGTCTTAGCTACAGCACCAGATATAGGGGAGGCCCCTTGTTGGCTCCCCCTACGAGCCAGGGCTGCTTCTGGCCCCAAACGCAGGCTGTGGTAGACCTCGCAGAAGATCATGCCTTGGCAGGTGGCAATGAAGAAGGTGGGAAGGAGGAAGACCATCAGAGTCACCCAGGTGATGTAGGCCCGGGCTCCCCAGGGTTCAGCAAAGGCTGCCCAGCACTCATGGGCTCCACTGGGCAGTTCTGTTTTGGAGAAGATGAAAAGCTGTGGGAGGCTGAGAAGGAAGGATGCTATCCATGCCAATAGCACAGGTCGATGCCGTGAGGTTGTCCCTCTCCGAAAAGCCAGCATGGGCCGGCAAATGGCACGGTAGCGATCATAGGTCATGGCCACAATAACATAGGATGAGGCAAACATGCCGACCACCTGCAAGTAAGTGATGGCACGGCATAAGATGTCTGGGCCTTGGAAGCGATCAGTGATGTCCCAAATGAGCTGAGGGAGGACTTGGAAGAGGGCCACCGTCATATCGGCCAGGCAGAGGTGTTGGATGAATCGATGCATTGGGCTGGCCCGGCGACCCTGACGGAACAGAGCTCCAAGCACCAGGGCATTGCTCAGAGTGGCCAGCAGGAAGATGGAAGCCAAAATGGCAATTTCAGCCTGAGCCAAAGCATCATCACGGTCATCGGATGGAGGGAGCGAAGCATTGGGAGTGGGTTCCAGGAGCACAGAGGAAGCATTTGGCATTTGATCCTGTGAAAGGCACAAGGGTGGGGGGGAGGTCAGATCAACATGTGTCCATTTTCCCAACTTTCTCCAACCCCACAGCAAAAAAACATCATAAAATCAGGTATGGCTGACTTAATGATTGCCTTGCTTAGCGACAGAAGTTTTGGTCCTAATTATAGTTGCAAGTTGAGAACTACCTGTACTATATCCTCTGCTTTTAAAAAGTATGTGTATGTTAATGTAGTACAGAAAGGACTGTGCATAGGAAATCCTTTATTTTTACAGTTATGGTTACTTATTGGTGGCACCTTGACAGTAGGGGTCCGGGCATCTTTTCAGATTAACTGAAACCCTGAGACTTAATTGCCTTTTTAAAAAAATTGATTTTCAGATTTTGGGCCAACATCTGTAATTAATTATATTTTGGTGCCGGTATACTGGTTTCAGTCCTCCATAGCAAAGAGCTAAAGGTTTGGCAATTTGGTTTATATTAGCCATTTGCATCGCTATAGTAAGTAGGTAAATGCAACAGATAAAATTGTTGGGGTGGGCGGAAGGAATTCAGATTTTTTTCAAGCCATGGAACCCGCTAATGAGAAGAAGAAAAATTCTCAGAACCCCTGATGAAGAGGCAAGGCTACAGTGACCGAAAATTGGCAGTGTTCAAGTGAACCTCTTCTTTTTCTTCCTGCCTTCAGTCTCTCACAAAATCTCATCAACCTTTTACAGAATTGTAGCATTATACACAACACTGTTTGAAAAACTGTGAATTAAGCTGTTTCCTTGAAGTCTCACTGCTCTTCTTTCAAAGCATCTATCTCAAAGTTGGCAGAAGGTAGATAGGAATCTTCTACGGTGTTTGGTGCATTTCTAACAGTTGGATCTTTGAACAACAATAACAGCATGATCTCTCCACCCACCCTGAATAAATCTGCCAAAATGAAGAAAATGGCATGGAGCAGAGCTGGATAAATCAGAGTGTATGTTGTATTGAAAGCCTATGAACTCCATTCAGTTTTGATCCACAATAATTTTGGGTTGCTTTGTGAGGATTGAAAAAGAGCAGAAAGAAACTCAGAATAACAGAACAACAGAGTTGGAAGGGACCTTGGAAGTCTTCTAGTCCAGCCCCCTACTCAAGGAGAAAACACTATACCATTTCAGACAAATGGTTGTTCAATCTCTTCTTAAAAATTTCCAGTGTTGTAGCATCCACAATTTCCGGAGGTAAGTCGTTCCACTGATTAGCTGTTCTAACTGCCACTTAATGCTAACTTGTCAGCATTTGAGGAAAGGTACAAGAAGGGAACGGACAGGCAGAGGGCAATATTTAAAGACCAGGTTTAAGCCTGCTGCCTTGATGTTAGGTTTTCCATACTCAAACCCTTACCTTGTCATTCATAATTGGAGCATCAGCTGGCAAGTGGCTTCAACCAATAAACCTTACTCTGCCAGCTGGCAGTTTGCTTGCAGATCACACTCAGGGCAAAAGAGAGGAACTGGCCTGCTCAGAGAGATGAGGAAGAAATCTGAAGGAAACCAGGAATTTTCTCCTGGATCTTTGTGAAGAAGTTGCTTCACCTTCTTCTTAATGAGATACAGTGAAATGTAGAGCTTTCAATAACCATAATCGAGGAGGAGGGACCCCGGAAAGAAGGGGGTGGGAGTAAGAGAATTACACTGTCTTTTCCCCACCCTCAGGCAACTCTGCTGGTAGAAGTTAATTTGCTGACTTGACTGGATGCCAAACACACTGGCTTTACCTAGACTTTCCCAAGAGTGAATGAAAACTTTCAGGAAAGAGGAGAAGGAGAAGGAAGTAGCAATAGTTCAGGGTGGGTATTAACAGTTCTCCCCTCCTCCACTGCATCCCCCCCCAATTCTGGATCTTGCAGTTTTCAAAGAATGTGTTAACCTGCAGTATCATGATTTACACTCCAGGTCTTGAAATCAAGGTATTCTCTGTTCCAGGTGCTTCAATTGGTAGACTCCACTCCTTCCCATGGCAAGACCGGCACAGTTTATTAACAACTACAACTTCCATCGGCATGGATTAGGTAATCACTTCTGATGGATTGTTTGCTTAACTCAGCATAGAGAATTTCATAGGTAAGACACCCCCCTTCCCCCTGTCATCTTCAGTATCTACCATGCAACTATAAAAATATAGAAGCAAAAGAAGAGAAAATCAAATCAGCAAGGCATGGTTGGTCTAGTTAGAGCTCCAAACACTTGAGTTATTAAAGCATTTCTTTCTTTCCTGATTTAGTTATACATTATCAGATGAGGCAACATGGGACAGACACATCTTAATGTTACACCTGGCCTAAAATCTCACCTCCAGTTACATTTGCCAAATGCAGATTCCTGTATTCATGCCGATTTGCTTTTTCAGTGGCAAATACAAAGCGAAGTGATGTGGGCACTTTCATTGCTGGTTTAGGGTTTTATTTGTGAAGGTGAACCTCAAATCCTGAAATACAACACATCGAAGTCCTGTCCAGCCCAAAAGCAGGGCTATGCTAGAGTATAGGTGGTCCTTGACTTACAACAGTTTGTTTAGTGACCATTCAAAGTTGTAATGGCAATGAAAAAAATGACATGACTTTTTCACATGACTGTTGCAGCATCCCCCTGGTCATGTGACCAAAATTTGGACATTGACTCATATTTATGACAGTTGCTGTTTCCTGGGGTCAAGTGATCCCCTTCTGCAAACTTCTGTCAAGCAAAGTCAATGGGGAAGCCAGATTCACTTAACAACCATGTTACTAACTTAACAACTGCAGTGATTCACTTAACAACTGTGTCATGAAAGGTTGACAAATGTCTCAAAACCAGAAATTTGGGGCTCAGTTGTGTTCATAAGTTGAGGACAGCTTATATAATTGTGTGAAAAGAATCACAAAATGATCATAATTCCCTTCGCTCCTTCTTAAAACTATCCATAACTGACAGGGGCAAGAAACTATGTTGTATGTAATCAGAATTAATATATTGTAACATAACATTGCTAAAAAAACACCTCTGCTGAACAATCAACTGACAAGTACAGAAACCAATTACCCTGGCAAGAGTAATAAAACAAAGAAACCATTTGCCCACACTTCCTCAAATCCACAAATAAGCTGCCCAGACACCATTTACACAACAAAGAAGAAAGCCTACAGATACAAGGAAGGGCTAAACTTTGGGCAGAATCATACACCAGAATGAACACGTACACATCCACGCTGCACAAACTCTACACAAAAGACTAGTCCCCTCTAAAACAACCCCTTTGTACCTCATCTTTTCTGCAGCTACCTCCAGGAGTGAATCATTTTTTGCTTTTGAGACTAAATGGATCAGCTCCCTTTTACAGCAGAGTGCCTTGGGTCTTATTTGCAGAACCCGGCTTAGATTAGGACCCGAAATTCTTCTAACATTTGGACTGGACCGAAGAAGAAGTGGGGTTTAAGTAAGCCATTATTATCTTTTCCATCTTAACATTAGCTTGCAACATACAACACTGCAAAGAACTTTGAACGCCTCGAAGCTCTATATAAACCAGTCTTGCCCAGTCTGATACTATCATATCTATTGGAGGGTACTCTAAAATAAGCAGCCCCAACTTACCTGATCCAGACAGTGCTTTTATTATTATTAGTCTTGTTGGTAATTTACATGGTGAGAAACTCTGTTTGGAAGCTGAAAGACTAAGTCTTCTAATAAGACGAACTTTCAAATAATGACCTTCTACAGCTGAATAGATTCTAGAACTGAAGGCCCTCCAACTATTCTCAGAATGTCTCTCCATTAATTAAAAACTGACTGGGATTGCCTGGATCTTGAGTCCAACAATAGATAAGAGACCCAGAGATTCGGTATGCCACAGACATAGTGGAAAAGTTTATTTTCTCAGATCAAAAATGGAAGACAAGCTACTTGAAATACAATTTGCCCAATATAATTTTTATCTATACCAGTGATGGCGAACCTTTTTTTCCCCGGGTGCCGAAAGCGTGCATGCCTCTGCTATCGTGCGCGTGCGCACACCCATAATTCAGTGCCTCCCCACCCCCTGCGCATGCGTGCATGACCCCCCTCCCCCATTTCCCGACTTCTGGTGGGCCTGGTAGGCCCGTTTTTTGCCCTCCCCAGGCTCCAGAGGCTGCCCTGGAGCCTGGGGAGGGCGAAAACAGCCTCCCCCGCCCCTCCCGGAGGCCCTCTGGAGGCCGAAAACGCCCTCCCAGAGCCTCCGTGCGAGCCGAAAATCAGCTGACCGGCGCGTACATACGCATTGGAGCTGAGCTAGGGCAACGGCTCGTGTGCCGGCAGAAATGGCTCCGCATGCCACCTGTGGCATGCGTGCCATAGGTTCGCCATCACAGATCTATACCATTCTGCTACCGGTATTTTGTTAGCATATTATACAAACAAAGTAATGGTTTTTAAAATCTAGGCTGGGGTTTTATTGCATTGTGTGAACTAACTAAAGTTTATTTTCTGAGATACTTATTCTACGTGTGTTCTATAGAAAGAATTATTTGACACTGATAGGGGAAACATTTTTTGATAATTAAATCAAGATCCCTGCAGTTATAAACCTCATGTAACAGGTAGAAATTCTACAGAGGAAGTTCTTCTGATTATTCCACTCTGTTCTAGAGTGGTAGATTTCCTTATTCATCCACACAGGCACTAGATAACAAAAGCAAGAGGTTCTGCCAGGAGAGAAAAAGTATTTTTATTCACATCTGATGTTTCTATCAATTTTTTCCTGGCAGAATTCCCATCAAAGCAGACAGAACACATGTTTTCATATCACCACATCTTTAGTGGGAGAAATGTCATTACTGAATGTAAAAGACACAGGAACCTAGCCAGGATAGTTGAAATATTTCTTGAACTTCCATCACATGCTGGTCGTGCCCCAGGTTCTCTGTAGGTTCACCCTGAGTTCTTGATTGCAACTGGGTAGATGCCAGGGGAGGAGTGGAGTAGCCAGCCAGCCAGCCAGCCAGCGTGCATGTTCCCTCTTTATCTGAAGAACATAAATGCTGCAAATGATAGTTCTGGCCAACTGGAAGGAGGAGCCCATTCAGGAAATTGGACAGCTAGCCAACCAGTTCCAACTCTTCAGCTCTTAACCCCTAATATGCCAAAGTTCCTTCTGCCGTATCTAATTTACATGACTTCATAGGGACCCAAGAGAGTTCCTCCCCCCAATTTTCAGACATTTATTTGGCTTATTTGTCTATATGTGAGATAGCAGAAAATTCAAAATATGATAGTGTCAAGGTTAAATGGGCTTAATTAACATGCTTTTTAAACAAAGAAAAAACCACACAGATTTTCCAAATCCAAGTTTCTAGTTTTGCCCACTTTGAACATCTGACCCCCATCTGCTAGGTGTATCAAAAGGTTGCCTACTCATTTGGTAAGTGCAGTAAATAGAATCAATTCCTTGCCATTCTTCTTTTTCCAGAAGTACCAAATGATATTGCAAAAAAAAAAAAAAAGGGGGGGGGGGAAAGAAAATAGAAAAAAACCCAGGAACAAGGAAATCAGCTTCTACAGATACCATCCTGGTTTAATCTAGTTTTGCCTCCCCAAAAGCTGAATGGATTTAATTGCTGCTTTCAAAGGGGGTGGGGTTAAGAACTAGTCTGGATTCTATTCTAATAGTTGGGGGTGCCTATTCTGGAATAAATGTAATTGGTTCTTATTTATAACATCATAGATCCTTTGGTAATGGTAATGTTCCCCACTAGGAGGAGCCAGATGCTTCAGATCAGTGTTTCTCAAACTTGACAAATTTAAGAGTGTGATCTTCAACTCCCAGAATGCCCCAGCCAGCTCTCTAGGGAATGTTGGGAATTCAAATCCACATATTTTAAAATTGCCAAGTTTGGGAAACACTGCTTTAGATGCCGTTTGCCTCTATATGCAAGATGTGTCTCTATATGTCAGTCCCAAAGGTGCTTTTTCAAGAGGCACCTGGACTTTGTTTTTCTTTGAAGACATTTTGCTTCTCATCCAAGAAGTTTCTTCAGCTCTGACTGGATGGTGGGGAATGGAAGGATTTATATTCCTTGCAGACAGGTGGTTATTTGCATTCTTTTAGAGTCGTTGAGGCCACCTGGAGGGTCACCTGAGTAGTGCAAATGGGTATGGAGCCTTCTTGGATGACTGAGAATCTCCATAGACACTCTACATGTCAGAGATTGCAGCTGATGGGTAAAGTACTGTGTTTTGCAATTCTGACAATCTCAGGTTCAATTCCATTTCTATCTCATATTCTAGCTGAAAAGTATAATATGGAAGATATCTCCTTCTCTATCTATGAGAAGGGCAACAACTGCCAAGCAGACCTCTTCAGTCTTTTCTTTCCTTACCTATATCTAATTTGGGGGGAGGGGGAGTCCTAAGAAACTTTTTCTTTCTCCTGATGAGGTTGCCTTCATTTGATCTCCATTCCATATCTGAGGTAGCTTTTAATCATCTTTAGTTGTTCTAATATATTGTCTTAAGGGATGAGATCAGCTCAACATCCATTGACCACTTCGGTTTGCTTCAGCCAGGCCATTTCCTCTGGGCCCCTGGGTGCTGTGTTTCAGCACCATTTTAGTTAGAATTCCTTTGAATGTGAAACACTTGCACAGAATGTGTTTTGACAATAGCTCATCCCTTCTCTACAGTCCCATCCCACATTAAGGAGAATGATTGGAGGTATTTTGACTGCTGATGTTTGAAGGTAGGAGAATAAGTCCAGGGGACTCCACTAATCCCTGCCTTTAATATGCCTTGCACATTGTAAATAAGGACAGCCCATTTGCCTTCAGAGGATTTGGATTGCCAGTGAAGGCAGCAAATTACATAGCAGATCTGAGACTCTATTGTATTTATAAGAATACTTTATCATAAAAATACCCCAATAAAGGAAACAGGAGACAGCAACACAAGCAATAAATCTTACTTTGAGATTCCGAGGTTTATTTCATGAACAATTTGGAACATGAACAGCCATCATAACATTACTTACATTAACAACCCATTGCAATGAGGTCCACTGACATAGCTGAGTCCAGCAAGGATTAACTATAATCAGTGGCCACGAACTCATCCCAAAACATTCTTTTTATACTTTCTGCATGCATTTCACAACTTACTTCCTTGTTCTCCACAGTCTCCACATATACCCGTGTACATCTCAAACCTCTATCCATCAGCTACTTTCAGTTCCCTATTTCTCACATTTTCAACGTTCTGATTCCAAATATATCTCAAAACTATGTACTTTGCAAAATCACATTTCACAGCAATAGCTCAGCAGGATTAAAAATAGTTCTGATACACTTTGAAATCTTTCTATCTAAAACTTTGGTTCATGTAGTTTTTTTAGGGTCTGCTATCCTTCTGAGACCTATGGACTCTGGTAGTCCAATAGGCTATTTGTTTGTTTCTCACAATGTGAAGACCAACAGGAAAGCTATTTACATCTTACTATTATGGTTATCTGCAAGAGATTGTTCCTCTTTACAGCATATGGAATCCATCTTGTTTCGTATATTTACTGGCACTTGTAGGTATGACCTTGAAGATTACAGTAGACGGGTTTTGGATGGGATATGAGAGTTTCCTTTTTTTTTTTTCATAGGATCCTCATTGTAAGCACAGTTTGGACTTGTGCAAGGTAGACTTCCACATTTTTGCTGGTTAAACCTGAATTAACTTCCAGATTATCTGTTTATGGAAGAAAACAGTTGAAGAAAAAAGATCAGGAAAATTGGGGTAGTGGGGGGACAAATTGTAAACAGAATAATAATACCACCTTGCCTTCCCCTGCAAACATACTACCTCTGACATTATTAAATAATAGGATAAACATGTTGGGACAAAGGCATGTGCCTCCCACCTTGCAGTTTTACCTTTGGTTGCAATACAGAAATGTAGATAGCAGTTTTCTAGAAGTTAAGAGAGACTTTTAGCCTTCAGACAAGATCTGTAGATTTCAGGAGTCTGCCTAGGTCTTGGAGGCCTGGCCACTGACTATTGTCAGCTTCACCGATCACCTGGAATCTCCATTAAAATTGTTTCCTCATTTTTTAGCCCTTTTAATCTTTCAGTGATCTCACTTGCTGCATGCTGGTTGCCCTATGAGGTTACTCATTTCTCATATTATCCACAAACTGAAAGACTTTTAGTGATATAAAGCAATTAGCAAGAGATATATATAACTAGAACTACACACTCCAAATCATTAATGATGATGATAGATGTGGTCATTCCAGCTTGGGGGAAGAATTTGATTGGTCTTAGTTGATTCTTGTTCATGGAGAATTGCTTTCCATGCATTGTCCTCATGTGGTATGGCTCCAGGGAAGGGGGCTCTAGCCAGATTCCATTGGCTTAATACAGATGTTTTGTGATCAGTTTTCCTAACCCTATTGAAGCCCTTCCCCTGATCCTTATGCCTGGATTTCAGTATACTTTTAAGCCGCTCAATGACCTTATTGTAGATGAGAGCTTGGAAGTGGGTTGATTGATTCCCCTTGAGTTAGTAAATAGAAAAGGATGTTTCCAAAGTTGTTTGTTTTAATTAGATAATTGTGGCAGCATGGTGCCAGACTCAGAAGACTCTGAGCACTTTACACTATAAAATATATAAAAATATAAAGCATAAAAAGCAATAAAAGCACAAAGCTGCCATAAAACAATAAGCGTAATAGTGACCATTCACTCCCCCAAGGCCCTCTGGAACAATCATGTCTGGAAGAATAGCAGTGAAATTATCAATCTAATCTCTAGAGGGCCCATTCTGTAAAATGGCATTGCAACCGTAGAACAGTGGCTGTAAACCCAAGGCCCCTTCCCTTACATGGAGGACCATTGAAAGATATTGGTGGCAGGTCTGTACTGGGCAAACTGAGTGGGCTGCCTCTGTGCAGAGAAGGTATCTGCAAGCACCTCCCTTGGACCAAGCTATCCCATAACTCTTAAGAGACATTGTATTTCTCAGCACTATCCCACAGAGACATCTAAATATAAGGAAGATGGGAGAAACCTGCAAAACAGTCCTACAAGTAGCTTCAGCTCCTTAAAATTGTGTTTTCACACATGAGGATGAATATTAATAGACAGGAAGCTTTCAATATTTGGCCATGCTGATTGGGAATGCTGGGAATTGCAGTTTAATGCACCTAGCTGGTACCAGGCTGGGCAAAAACTGGTATAAATTTTTCTTTGGGGTCTGTTATGGACATATGATGCATTTACCAGGGAAAGCATATTGGATGAGGGATGTTATGGCTAAAGTGTTGTCTAGACACAAAGTGGCCCCTTAATTATGAGGAACTATTGTGACGCTCTCTAGGAAATAAAGCACAGTGAGATTAGAAGGTGGACATGGGAGGTTTATGGATCCAAGAGTAGCATTGGCAGCTGCCTCCATCGTCCTGACAAACTTATCCTTTTTCTCCTTATTACGCTGATTGCTATCAGAAATACCAGAGGGGAGGAGTAAATACTTGCTAGCTGTGCCCACAAGCTGTCTCTCCTGATTTACTGGCCAGCTCCTCCGGCTCCCCAGCAGGCTTTCTGGGACAGTGGATAGAGAATTCCTCTAAGCTCATGCTGCTGAGTTTTGTGTAGCACTCCTAACTGCGTATCAGTTCTCCAGTGAGCTGCAGGAGGGGACCAGACCTGCTACAGTGATAGTTGTGTCCAGCAATTATTAAGAGGGAAACCCACAGGAGTGGCAGCAGAGGACAGGGCCCAGGATCTATGGGGAGTGCTTGCCCAAACTAGCCAAGAGATGTTAGGCTGTCCCTGCCCATATGGGTCATCTGGCTGCACCTCTGGATAAAAAAAAGGTTGGCAAAGAACATTGGAGTTTAGATGTCTTAAAATTGCCATGGGCTGCTGCCAGTTGCCAGCGGGAAAACACTACACTCCAACCAGACCATCTAAGGACAATGTAAGACTGATTCACTCATGAACGGAGGATGAGATGAAGGCAACATCACGAGGGCCACAGCTGAATAAGGAGGTTGCTAGGATGTGTTTGTACTGCGTTTGGAGGCATGAGAAAGGCCTTTCCTCAGTATTCTTAAAGTGTTCTCTTCCTATTCTTGAATCAACAGAGGCTGCCTCTATAGGCCTAACCTTACCTCATTTCTTCTTCTTGACTACTAAAAAAATGGCCAGTTAGGAAACACCTGAATGAAGGAGGAAAAACCTCTGTCTCCCTCCTGCCAGGTGCATGTAACATTTGGGTCTGCCTGGCTGAAGAGAAGCTGGCCCAGAAAATCTGGCCTTTTCCAATATGTTGAGTTAAAGTGCTTCTCATTAGAACCAGCAGAGAATTATTGGCTTGAAATGCATGGTTCCTCCCCCTCAAATATCCATCCAGTCTCTACTTCTAGTTACTGCCAATGACCTGATTTCCCTCCAGGGGCAATGGATAATGAAGCCTAACAGTTTATAATCCTTGAGGTTGCCCACAGATGAATACGTGGGAAAAGGCTGCTTTAGAACATAGTTTTAAAGTTAGTTTCTACCCTTATAATGGCTATTTGGTTTGGCTTTATCCATTCTCGGCATTCCAGAATTTCTAGGCGATTTCTTCAGCCAAGTGTTTGCCTAATTATGACCAGTATAGCTCCTAGAATTTCTTCCCAAAGGGGGGAAACTCTGGGATAAATACGGTAGCTGAAAAGGAAAAAAGCTGAAGGTAGCTGAAGGAAAAAAATTTGGGGAAAGCTGCCGTAATTTTATAGCACAGATATTGCTAGGCATCCAAAAGAGTCGATAATTTTGCTTTTGTTTTTGCTTTGAATTATATCTCTGGGGAGATTTTTGTTGTTGTTCTGAAAGTTACCAGCAGAGGCCTGTTGGTATAATCTAATTAACAATGTCTGCTGTTGGCTAATTTCCTGCTTAATTTTCTCCAAAAGCAGCAGATAGGGCTAGGCAAACATCTGCTTAACAATGCAGTATTGATTTCCTCTCCCTTATCTTTTTCTCTCCAATCTTCTTCCCTCTAGTTTGCTCTGAACACCATCATCTGACAAAGAATTCCTTAAAATTGGAAAGTCTGCAGCCACAGTGTGACATGATATGTGGTATATACAATAAATTCTGTACTACATTTTCAGAGATGAAAAGAAGCCATGCTTTTGCTGTTGTAGCACCTGTACAGTCTTCTCATTCCCTACACATCTATGTATATGCTGCAAAGGATTTGCTCTGCCTGTTGTCCATTAAAGCTACTAAGAACCAGCCCTACCATTTGGCAGAATGAGGAAAGTCTCATGCAGGTGATAGACAGTTGCAAGAATCGCTCTATTTTGGAAAGGAAAATAATCATCTAAAATTAGTTTCCTGTTGTCAGTTGCTGTAGAGAATCTGTTCCCTCATCTTTGTCAAAGTACTGTACTTTTTCTACATGATAGTGGGTGTGTGGGTGTGTGGGGAGGTTTAATGATGAGCAATTCCAAATAGACAAATAAACCAGCCTTCTATTTAAAAATGTCTCTCTCAATAAATAGACAGTAGTAAACTAGGTGAATCCACACTGAGCATGGACTTGTTTTCCAGACAAATCAAGTATATTGGTCATATCCAATAGTTCTTAAAATTGCCATATTATGTTTCTGCTGTGGAATATGCCACAAAGAACAAATCACATACCGTGTTTCCCTGAAAATATGACCTATCCCAAAAACAAGCCCTAGCCCGATTTTCACACCTGCGCCTAATATAAGCCCTACCCCCAAAATAGCCCTAGTTAAGCCCCGCCCACCATCTGGTTGTACGAGGTGGGGCGAGGCACAGGTGTAAAAATAAAGCTAGGGCGGGGGAGGGGGTGGGGTGGAGCTGCCTCACGCCCCGCACCCGCTTACCTTAGGACCACCGCAGCCCCGACACCTGTTGTGCCGCTGCCTGACTTCGGCTGGATGCCAAGTGGTGCATCGTGCTGGTGCCGCCGCTCACGCGCACAATGGCACAACACACCATGCAGCCTCCTGCCGCGAGCGGTGGCACCGGTGTGACGAGCAACGTCACTGGTGCTTATTTTGGGGCTGAAAAGAAAATAAGATCGGGGAAACATGGTATAAAAGAAAAATCTACAATACTGGTACTTAATGTCTAGTAGTGTGCACTATAGGTACTCCTCAATTTATGACCACGATTGAACCCAAAATTTATGTTGCTAAGGGAAACATTTGTAAAGTGAGTCTTTCCCCATTTTACAATCTTTCTTGCCACAGTTGTGGTGAATTATATTTTATTTTGCATAGTTCCCCTAAAGTCATCTACAATAGGCAGCTAGAGAGGGTAACCGGGGTCAATTTTACTCAGTTCTGTTCTGGTAAATGGCTGTTGGGTGAATTGCCATGGTAGCTGTTGCAGCCATTTTGTGAAGAGGTAACTGCCCCATGGCAGCCATTTTGTGACAAAAGTGCTTAATGATTAAAATTTCAAAGATGGCCTCTTGACCCTATTATTTGCCTACATGTACCCTATTTCTTGGTTGTGGGTTATTGTAGTTATTTTGACCTGACCTCAATCTTATCAGTCACAATCTTATCAGGCTGTACAGCTTTTGATAGACTATGGCTGTTTTTGAAGTCACTCCTTGACTGATGTTATCCCTGAAACAGCATAAAGGCACATGGTTTCTGCTTTACTCCTAGGTATATTTTGGATTTGATGGAGCTAGAAATGAATGAGGGACTCTGTACAGTATTTTGCAATACTAGTTACACATATGATCATTTCTTGCCAATCCTTTTTGCAACATTGCAGCTAAATGCTGATCTGATTGTATGGAGTCCTTCGATGCAGCACCTCCCAATTCTGGTGGGCCTGGTTCATAGATTGGTTAGTTGTCAATAGTAAATAAAGTCTGAGAAGTTGTTTATAGTGTTGGCCTGTGGGTTCTTTCAATCATGGAAGCAGCATCTTTTTTCCATGAACCAGCAGGTTCATTGCTTGATTTAGCTAGAATTGTGATGTTTTGTAATGGTAATGTTTTCTTCTTGTGGAATTAGTTATTGCATGTGGCTCAAAGTATCTAGAGATAATACAAGCCTGGGTAAACTGGCCCGTGGTCCCCTCTGCTGGTTTGCAGACATTCAGTCTAAGCTATTTGGCTGGTGCCTCTTGAAATAGGCTTGTAAAAGGCCAACTGTTCCCTGATGGCCTATCCTGCTAGTGCAGAAAATATGTTCTGATTGTCCTATCTTATATATTTATATAGCTGCCCGCACATTACGGTAACTTGTGGCAGCATGTAACATTAAAAATCCTCAGTTAAAAATTCACAATTTAACCCTCCCCTCTATTATTTTGTTATCTATAAAATATTCTTGATAATATACATTTTGGAATTTGTATATAGTGTATGTGTGTTTCAGGTATGCAGAAATAACTGATAGAAAGCCCAGAGGCGCTGACCTTTTTAAATGTGCTGTATTGTGCATTTCCACTAGAAGGCAGCATACGTCAGCAGAAAAAGGAAGGGTGTGCTGTTGCAGAATTCCCAGCGGGGCCCCAATCGCCTCCCTTCCACTACCCCCTCCTATCTCTCTGCATCTCTTGCCCAGCTGCCATCTCTCTCCCCATGGCCTTGTAAATCACAGCAGTCCAGTTGTCTACCAAGTATAAAATAATTCAATCTATAAGCACCCAGGAGCAAGAGGCAAGGCACCAGAAAGATCATGCAAGAGTGGGGAGGGGAAAGGGAGCTGTGGATGAGACAAGCAAGAGCTCAGCTCATGTCTAGGGAATTGAGAGAGGCAGAAAAAAGGGTGGGCTGGGAAAGAAGGCATTGTACCTGGGGTTGTGGTAGGGTGTTATCAAAAAGAGAAATGTATGTTGGAGAGAGATCCATAGCTGAAGTAGAACCACAATTTAAAAAAAATATTAACATGGCTACCCATCTTGAAATACAGACCCTGGGTAGGTAGCTAACAATGAAAAGCAGAATAAAAACAATAATTAAAATTTAAAAAAACATAAAACAGCCGCCGAGAACACTAAGCATTTCCCAATCAATACAACCAAGAGTGTGGGGATGGGAAAACTGCATCAGTATTAATTATAGAAAAGCTCTTCTACATGCTCTATTTTTTCTTAGGACATCATCAGTCATTAGTGTGATATCACAGAGTAGAACTGGCCCACCCGATGGACAGGATGTGTGCAGTATCCCTTCTGTAGAAAACTGGTTACCAGAGCTCAGTATTCCCAAAAGTTAGGAGCCACAAGTGACTCCCTCAGTTGTTAAGTAAAGACACATGACTACATTCAGGAGAAGCCCTTGGAGAGATGCTCATTTTTTCCCTGCCATCAAACCAAGTGAGGTACAAGGGTAGCCAAACTTTGATTCCCCCAAACAGCAGGTAGCATGAGCTAATCAGGCAATGTGAAGAGCTGGCATAAGGGCCACTCAACCATGCTTTGATTTTGGGTTTGCCCAAGTCCATATGTTGCTTCTCTTTTGGGGAAAAAAACATGGGGGCAGGGGGAGTCCACAGCATCTTCTGTTTCTTTTCTCATTGCCCCTCACTGGAAAGGGTTAGTTAGATTTATTTTTGAATATATTTACATTGATTTATATTAAAAAAAAAACATTAGCTGCACTTCTTACAATTTACACAAGATGGGTTCATGCTTCAAATATGTTATAGAATGCAGATGGCATGCATTTTAAGTATTTCCTATTAAAGAAAGAATAGAGAGAGGGTAAAGTTGTAAAGTCCCACCCTTGCCGAATTGCCCGTCCTCTTCTTAAAAAGTCCAAGATCACAATGAAAGGCAGAAATGAATGAAAGAGATCAATAGCCATCAGTAAAAAGATGTTCAGTGAAAGGATTAATTTTTCCTATGTACTTCTCAAATCTGTCTATCTAGATACAGACATACATAGACATTAAGTATAGGGCATGACATTATTATTCTTGAATGGACTTTGTAGTGTTTCCATGATCATGATGAGGGTTGCCTACTCCTCTTTCAAGTTGATTCACAGCTAGAGCCAGGGGGCAGAGGAAATCTGCAGGACTTTTCTGAGCAATTGGACCTGTCAGATTGGATTAGCTGCTTGTGCTGCCCGGCTCAGGCACCCACCAGGCAAGCAGAGAGTGGCCCAGCTGGGTAGAGTCTCTCTCTATCAACTGAAAACAGCTTGTCCAAGGAATAGAGCTGACATGCCATATACACCAGGCCAAGCTGGGGGAATGATGATAGGACCACCCTTCTAGGTGCTGCTATTGAGGTTCAGGGTGAGTAGGGAGCAGTGGTGGGTTGCTACCGGTTTGCCCCAGTTCGGGCGAACTGAGAGCGGTGGCGGCGGGGAGGCTCCGCCCACCCGCCCGGACGTCATCACAGACGATCTGCGCATGCGCAGAAGTGCCGCACGCACGTTCACAGTTCCGAACCGGTAGCGAAGGTAAGTGAAGCCCACTACTGGTAGGCAGCATTAAGCAACCTAACTTGTATGTGCTCCCTTAGGGGAGATGCATGTTCAATTATTTATTTTTATTGAATTCTGCTCTTCCCTCCGAGCGCTCAGGTGGTGTATCTAGTAATCCCAATTTTGCCTGATAGAAACAGCCCTGCAAGGTAGGTTGGGCTGATAATGCCTGGCCCAATGTCACCAGTGAGCATGATCAGAGGTGGACTTGAACAGTGGTCCTCCTGATTCGGATTCTAATATGGTAACCCCTACATCATAGGGACTGTTTTAAAAGGGACTCTGTGATGAGAGTTCTCCTGCCCTGCCAAATGCACAGCAGAAAGATTTGCAACACTTTGGAAGACGGGGATGCCTTGCCAGCAGTCCTCTCCTATGCTGATCACTGTAGCCATTTCCTGAAGGTAGGTGTGCACATGCCATTTTAATGCACTAACAATACAGAGTATACCACTTAAGACTGGAGGAGAGGAGGAAGGATTGCAGTTATTAATGCTCTTTTAAAGAAGCAACTCCCCCTCCCCAAGGAGCCAAGTAGCAGAACAAGAGCAGACTGCACTAATTTTCTTCACGAGGTGCTAATCACTAATCAGCTTCTCTGCTTTTATGGAAGATGATGCTCACTTTCTGCATGTCTAGAATACACAGTATTTCAACCGTTCATCAACTTGTCTTATATAAATGCAATAATTAATTGCATTCATAAGCTTTCTTTGGCTGATATCATCCTGTGCTCATGTTCCACCTCTCAGTTCATGCGGATATGTGGTATCTGATGATCTCAAATATGTTGTGTCTTTTCTGTGCAAAATAAAACTTCCTGTGCTACAATTGCCCATTTGTCATACCAGGAAAACTATATTGATTATTGATATATACTGTACATTGCATACATAAACAGCTTTATGCTATAGTTTGTTTAATTTTATGGTGTGCACATTGCACTAAGCCATACAAAGTAATTTACAAACTACTGTGACTAAATTCACACAGCATGTGAAACCAAACCAATTATATTATGGCTCAGTGCAATGCATGATTCATGTTTCTGGAGCTCAGCCATACCTGGTACAGTCTAGGTGAATTGGGCTCCCATTCCCAAAATCTATAACATTCAGGCTTATTGGAAATTAAGAAAAAAATGTTATTGTTTGAAATAATGCTCCTGGTTAAAAGAGGTTGATGTACCTGAACACCTAGGGCAGGCACACATGAATGTTATAAACAGCATCTCACTGGGGAAGAGAAGGACTGGTGCAGAGGTGGTATTCAGCAGGTTCTGACCAGTTCTGGAGAACCGGTAGCGGAAATTTTGAGTAGTTCGGAGAACCAGTAAATACCACCTCTGACTGGCCCCACCCCCATCTATTCTCTGCCTCCCGAGTCCCAGCTGATCGGGAGGAAATGGGGATTTTGCAGTAATCTTCCCCTGGAGTGGGGAGGGAATGGAGATTTTACAGTATCCTTCCACCACTGGACTGGTGCATGTGTGTTAGGGCAGGGGTCTCCAACCTTGGCAACTTTAAGACTTGTGGACTTCAACTCCCAGAGTTCCTCAGCCAGCTTTGCTGGGAGTTGAAGTCCACAAGTCTTAAAGTTGCCAAGGTTGGAGACCCCTGTGTTAGGGAAGGTGAAGGTTTCATGGAATAACGGTCTTAGCTTCCTGCAAACAAAAGTAGATGTGTTTGTCCTGCAGAATCACAGAAGGCCATTTGGAAACAGACAGTTGTCTCGGATTAGGTGAGACTTATAGACTGGGGGCAGAATCACAAGCTATGTCAACGTATTCAGGTTCCCCCTCCAATGGCAGACTGTTTAAAAGCCTTAAATCATTTCCTCACTAGTGATTTATGACATCATGGCTGTGGTGATATGATATTAATGAAGGCAGGTTTTATAACATTACGGTGATGTATGTGCTAGAAGAGGTTCTAAATCACTAATGAAGAAATGGTCTTATTCTGAAATTACAGGTTAGGATAAGGCTACCATAAATGGACTGTAAAAACCCAGATAGCCAGGCATGGCAGCAAACTGGTTCAGAATAATCAGCTCTTTGCTGACATCTAATGGTCACCTGGATTTTTACAGCCCAGTTAGGATAACTTTAGTTTCCAAAATTCTACATTGTGGAATTCTCAGTTCACTATACAGTAATGTATTTCTGTACATTCAGAAGTACCAGTGTTCTTATGACTCTATTCTGTGTCCTACAAAACAGCCAACTGGAGAATAAACTGGAAAACCACAACCAAAGCAAACAATTTCTATGAGACAGGCATGGGGCAACTTTTTATTCTGCACCAGGGGTGGGTTCCTCCCGGTTTGGACCGGTTCTCCCGAACCGGTAGTGGCCTGCTGGTGATGTCACAATGATGTCACCGAACCAGATCGGTCGGTGCCGGTCCATGGGGGCCGCCATCTTTTTTTTTGAATTTTTTAAAAATTTTTCCCCCCTTCTGAGCATGCGCAGAAGCCGACTTCCGGCACTGTGCATGCGGTCGCCATCTTTTTTTTTTTGTCTTTTTGGGGGGGGGGGTTTGTTACTGTGCATGTGTGCAAAGCACGCGCACGCCCATGAGGCGCACCCATGCAGTGCGGGAGGGAGCGAACTGGCAGTGAGGTAAGTTGGAACCCACCCCTGTTCTGCACACACAAAAAATCCATTACACCAAAACAAAGAAGATCCAAATCTTGGGTATATACATGACACAATTTTAGCTATTTTGTATTATTTCTGTATCACCCTGCCATTCCCCCTCAAAATGTTCAGTATAGCTTGTGATTCCCAAAAAACTGACCATCTACTCTGCTATATGAGCATCTAGAAAAATTCCTTTGAGAAAGTCAGTTTTGCAGAATAAAATAAATAAATTTCATAGGCTGTTGGGAAGGTAGGTTTCTATTCCCCCCTTTTTTCTTCTTCTTCTTCTGCTTGTCCATTTGGAGATGGTCCCTAAAAACCATTATGAAAGCAAGCAATCGTTATGAACTTTGGTCTGATCATCATACCCTTTAACAGGAAATTCAGCTGGTTGAGAGCCAAGAAGAACAGAGCCAAAATGGGGCACTCAGTGAGGAAGTAAGAAGAGGAGAAGCATCAATATGTGTGCATGAATCCTGAGACAAGCAAAAAGAAAGTAAAATGTTCTTGTAAAGTCATCTGTTGACTGCACCATGCAGCTTCCGTAGCGGCATTACTGAAGTGTTTTGCCTTTGCTTGCTTCCAAAATTTTTAGACTTTCCAGCCTAGCCAAAAATCTTAGTATTCCCAGATTATTGCTTGTCCAAACACTAACCAGGATCAACCATGCTCAACTTTTGAGGAAAGCCAAGGTCAGCAAATGCTGTACTGCTGAAGCATGTAATAGAAAACAAATTAGGGTATATCTTGCCACTCCCAAAAGAAATAATAGTGACTTTATTAAGGTTCAACTTCAAGAAGACTCTGGGCTATTGAAGATCGAGTGTATTCAAACATTTATTGTGTCAATCATTTGGAAAGATAGGTGTTAGAATCCAAAGTGTTGCAAGGAGGTCATAACTGAGCCTGAACAGGAGAGCTTGTATCAAGGAATGAGAATATTCTGTAACATTTTGTAGCAGATCCTAAATATTCATTTTAATAGAACGATAAAATTCTGCTGTACCACTGACTTTTAGAAGGCCTAATATCTGAGCAAACACTGGAGCCAAAGCTATTTTGACACTATCCTCTCTCTAGCAGCCAATAGCACATAGTTTGAAGCCAGCTCAATTAGTTTGGGGCCTTGCTATTTTGACTTTATAGTTGGTCATAAAGAGGGGGAAGGGGCAATTTAATATTATTACCCCTCAGGTCTAAGATGTCACTTTTTCTTACTAACAAAAGCTACAAATTCCTGCCATTTCCATATAAGAAATAGATGAAAATTGTGTTGTGAGTATACTAGTATAGCTTTCTTGGGTGGTATCTGCTCATAAACTCTGAGTTTAGTAATTGTGGTCTAAAGAACAGATTTCCTGACAACTGTGACCAGCATCTTCAGAGGCTGTTTGTTTGTTTGTTTAACTTGCCGGAGTGTTAAATTCCACCCAGAGTCCTTCGGGAGTTGGGCGGCATACAAATTTTAAAAATAAAAAATAAAATAAAATAAAATAAATTAGCAAATCACTAAATTCACCTCGCAAACCCAGCCCCATCCTCTCAAATGATAAACTCAAGATCCAGATGGATCTTGACAGACTTGAACACTGGGGCCTATCTAATAAAATGAAGTTCAGTGTAGAAAAAAGTAAAGTCTTACACTTAGGCAAGAAAAACCAAAAGTACACATATAGACTGGGTGAAACCAGGCTTAATAGCAGTAACTGTGAGAGGGATCTTGGAGTCTTAGTAGACAACCAGTTAAATATGAGCCAGCAGTGTGCGGTGGCAGCCAAAAAAGCCAATGCAATCCTAAGTTGCATTAGCAGAGGGATACAAGCAAGGTTTGCAGGAACTGGGCATGGATAGTCTAGCGAAGAGAAGGACCAGGGGAGACATGATAGCAGTGTTCCAATATTTGAGGGACTGCCACAGAGAGGAAGGGGTCAAGCTATTTTCTAAGGCACCTGAAGGCCAGACAAGGAATAATGGATAGAAACTGATCAAGGAGAGATTCAACCTAGAAATGAGAAATTTTCTGACAGAACAATCAACCAATGGAACAGCTTGCCTTCGGAAGTTGTGGGAGCTTCATCACTGGAGGCTTTCAAGAAGAGATTGGACTGCCATTTATCAGAAATGGTGTAGGGTTTCCTGCTTGGGCAGGGGTTGGAGTAGATGACCTACAAGATCCCTCCAACTCTGTTACTCTGTTAAAAATCCTCTTCAAGTGGTTCTGTATATCAGGGGTCCCCAACAGTCTGTGGCCTGTTAGGAACCAGGCTGCACAGTTGGAGGTGAGCAGTGGGTGAGTGGAACTACAATGTACAGGATCTAGGTTGCATGGTCTCCCCACCCCCCCCCCCATCCGTGGAAAATTTGTCTTCCATAAAACTGGTCCCTGGTGCCAAAAAGGTTGGGGATTGCTGCTGTATATTATTCTGCTTTAGGTGATGAATGGGTTCTGCCAGTTTAGTGCCCACTCATTTTCCAGACTGGTTCATAAAGGTTCACCTTTATGGCATTAGTGATCTATGAGTAAGCATTGAGTCTCCTGCTCAGCTGAAACTACAACTGTTTGCAAGAGCAACCTACTGAGAGATGTTGGTGGATGAAGCCTCATGTTCTGTTGCCCTCCCCAAATTCTCAGGGTTGCCATTTTTATTCTGGCTAAGGCTTTTAATAGTCCGTACCTCACTAGTTTTGAGAAGGGAAATCTTTTCCTGTTGCTTTCACTACAGATCTGTTATTTTAATCTTGAAGCTGTTGTTAGCTGTACAGTGTTTTGCAAACTTAACTAGGATATGTGGACTTCAGATCCTAGAATTCTAGAAGTTGAAGTCCACACATCTTATAATTGCCAGGTTTTTTAAAAAAAACTTGGAAGGAGGAAATATTAGAAAAATATTTGGCAAAAGTCTCTAAGATTGATCTAAGTCTTCTCTGGTGTGATGCTCTCCAGAGGTATGCCTGGTTGGTACTTCTGGGAGGTAAAACGGACACCAGGAGAGGGAAATTGTCCTGAGTCCTTAATGGCAGCCTACGGCCCATAGGAAGAGAAGTCCTCTCAGCAGCCTTCTTTGTCCTAGGAGTGATTGGCCAGCCCACTGGATGTTGAGTGCATTAGCCTGCAGCTGGCTAGCTTGCTAAATGGCTCTGATAGCAGGTTTGCCATCGCTCAGATGTACTTTGCCAGGCAGTGCCTGAGGAGGGCCGATGAATTATTCAGGCTGCATCCCTCCTTCCTGCTCCCCTCCCAGCCTCAATTCTGTTCTGTCCCTGAAATGCTCCTTGTTTCAGGTCCTTGAACTTCCCACAACTGGGGTGAAGCTGAAGAGGTAGTAGGAGGAGGAGAGGTATGGTGGGGGTAGACATCCATCTGCGGCTGGAAGTGATGTTTGCTCTGTCCCCTTGCCTTTCACAACCCAATGAATCTGGAGAGTGAAATCAGTTGTAAATGTGCAAAATCACACCCATGCTCTTGTGTGAGGAAGAGCGGAGAATTAATTCTTGTAGCAGCGAGATGCAAGGCATGGGGGAAGGGAGGGACCATAGACAGGTAGGGCTTATGGAGAAAGGCAGCAGAGGGCAGATTAAAGGCTTTGAGAGAAAGGGCAAGGGTCCTCTGAGGATCATCCCTCTAAGGTCACCTGAAACTCACTTGGACTTTGGCAGTTGGGGAACTGGAGCAGAATTATATTTTCCAAGGATGAGAAATATTGCACCCTTCTTGTTTTTTATAATCTTGAAAGGCAGGCAAATCTTTAGATCCAGGTTTGCATATGGCTGATCCTAATAAGCTGGGGAAGCTTTTGCCAATCCATATTGATGGAATTAAGAATCATAGAGGGAAAATGGCAAGGGTTTCATGCCTTGGAGAGATCTGAGGTCTTAGATATCTCCCAAAGGATTATGGGGGCTGTAGTCCAACCTATTTGGAGACCATTGCTGTTAAAGAAACTGTCAGGGCTATATTGATCTGTATGACCTGAGCCCTTTGAACTGTAGGGAATTCTTTCCAAACTAGGAATTTAGTCTTCCAATCAAAGACAGTGAGAGAGGCTTTCTGTTCTCCCCCTTCCACTATGTTTTGCTCAAGGAAATAGAGGAAGGAGGTGGAAGGGGCCCTCCATACCTACAGCCAGTCCTCTGTACTTTACCTGCCTTTCACAATTCAGGCAGTAGAAGGAGGTGGGAAATATACACAGGCAGCTCAGCCAGAGATGTCAGCAGTCTCCCTTCACTCAAGAAGATCCTCTTAGACAAGCAAGTGACAGCAGCTGCATGTATCTTCTTTCCTCAGCATGAAGCATCCCTGGTCCCCTTCAGCTACTTACTAGTTTCCTGGCTCACAGCGCCACCATTTTTATGCCTCATATTCTGGGCAGTCCTGGTTTTTCTTTGCAGAAGAACCAGGAGAGTTGAATTTTTTCTAGGTGTGAATCCAGGAATAGAGAATCTATAAGGATTGGGATGGGATGTCAGTATTTGGAGTCCTTCGGGAGTTGGGCGGCATATAAATTTTATAAAATAAATAAATAAATAAATTTCTTCCTGCTCCTATTCCACTGCAGATAGTCAAATACTTTCAGGTAAAGAGTGCTTCAGTGCTGATTAGTTTCTGAGGGAAATGTGTTAACTTGGCTTTTACAGAATCTAGACAAAGGCAGTAGTGGAGGATAAGATCTGGTTGAGGGAATACCTGTATTCCATTCTCTCAATAACCACACAATAAGCGGAGAACACAGAGTTCACCTGTTTGTGTTTTGTGTCGATGAGATTTCACTTAATTGTTATCCTTCACAGAACCAAGTAATCTATGCAAACATTACTGATATGTTGTTGTTTTTTAAACCATAATCTTCTAGGGTAAGGGTACTCTTTTCTTGTCCATTACATCATGTGCTTGTTTTGAGGGTGACATTGTACCTTGTTTCTAAACGATTTCCCCATTATACCTCAAGTGGTAAATCAGATTTATAACTTATCTTGATGTAAGTGAAATTTATGTCACTCTTTGCCTGTTCAGACAAAACTGGAAATTGTAGTTTAAATAAGCCATGGTAAATCATACAATAGATTGGGCCATTAAATATGTATGGATGTGGGTCTATTTGTATTTGCTCCTCCTCAAGATTTATCCAGAGAATGTGAAGCTGATCCATCTAGGTTTTGCCCTCTTGAGCCCTTATCTACAATGATCTTTCCCAAAAGCTGCATAGAAAAAAGGAAGTTCTCCTTTTTTTATTTAACTGGCAAAGCAGGACCACTAAGAGAGCCTTGAGGATTACAGCAAATAGAAGCTGAAAGAAATCAACAAACGGAGGAGCAGCAATAAAGCAGAAGGAGGTCTGACAGTTGCAGAGTTCCTGGGACTTGTCCAGTTTTGAAAGATATAGCCTGGCCTACTGTCTACTTTGACTGTGCACTAAGGAAAAGGAGATGGCTCTAATTCACCCCAAGGCCTAGATGTGGATAAGCATGCCATCTCCTCTGCCTATTTTCAGATGTAGTTCAGAGTTTTAGGTGGCCAGTTGTAACCCAAGGCAAGCCTGAATATCCCCATGCCTTCCTTCCTGGATCATTTTGTAAGCTTCCCTTCTGTCCATGTGATGTTTCATTTGCTGTTCTGTTTCCATTCCAGGTTTGGGAGAAATGGGGAGAGCTGAGTGAGGGACAAGAAAGGAAGTCTGAGAAAACAGTGAGAACATCCTGCACTTCTTCCTTTGTTTCAGAGGAAACAATATGATTTGTGGCTTGTGTTTGGCACCTCAAGGCAGAAGATGAGAAGGGCTTCCCTGTATTTCTTATTGGAACATTCCAATTGAGGATGCCCATTGGCAGTGTCTGTGTGGGGTACAGATCACAAAAGGCAAGATGGTAGAAGTCCTGTCTTCCCCCTTCTGTGCCCATTAATTTAAACTGTATTGAAGCTGGAGACCTTTTCTAGGAAATGGAACCCATGGACCAACTCTATTATCCTCATCAGTGCTAGATCAGCAGCGAAGCTATCTTTCTCCAATTTCACTCCCTACAGTGCAGAGGTGGGTTCCTCCCGGTTCGGACCAGTTCTCCCAAACCGGTAGCGACCCACTGGTGACGTCACGATGATGTCACCGATCCGGTTCGGTCAGTGCCGGTCCGTGGGCGCCGCCATCTTATTTATTTATTTATTTATTGAATTATTTATTTATTTTTTCTTCTGCACATGCACAGAAGCTGAGTTTCCGCCACTGCGCATGCGTCGGCATCTTGTTTTCAGCATGTTGTGTTGGTTTTTTTTGCACTGCGCATGCGCCCACAAGGTGCACGCACGCCCACGAGGCGCAGCCACGCAGCACGGGAGGAAGCAAACCGGCAGCGAGGTAAGTTAGAACCCATCCCTGCTACAGTTGTATCAGAATCACGACTCCTAGTACTTCCAGCCAGCATGAATACAATTCTGGAAATTGTATTCCCACTACATTAGGAAAGCTCTCTGGGCCATTAGTGTGATTATAAGAAATGTTTAGCTCAGGAAATTACAAACCAAAATATAGAGAACAGAATGGGAAGGGAACCCAGTAAACAGCCTGTTGGTGTATCTTTTATTTTTCCCCAATCCCTTGATTTTTTGGGGGGAGGCAGAGGGAGAAATAAATCTTGATTTCTTTTTGGGAGACATTAAAACAATATTCCTGTGTTTTGCTCATTACTTTTTAGTATTGCCTTCTCTTTTTTTTTTTTCATTTTTGCTGGTCTCAGTCCTGTGTCTTAACAATATCTTGGTATGCAGTAACAAGAGGAAAGCTTTATCACTTGACTTTAGCTCTATATTCAGAAAAGCAAAATCAGCTATATTTCTGGGTGCTTGACTGCTATACTAAAGGCATAGGAATGTTGATGGTTAAAAAAAAAAGATGGATATAATCAAGCAATTGTGTTCAGTGAGGCTTGTAGAGGACATTCTGATGGATCATGCTCCGTAAGTCTCAGATCTGCTTGTCTTGCAGTCCACCACCCATAATTGCCTCAAAAATCAGATTCATCTCCAGCTGCAGTACAGCCACCTCTAGCTGTGGCTCTTAAAAATTCACTCTTGCCAACTGCTGCCATGCTGAGAATTTGAGTCCTTTATTATTATTATTATTTCACATTTCAATAAGCCTTTTGGAACTGAATCGTAGACCAAAGCCATGTGACCATGTCATTCATTTCTATTGAATTCCTGATTTAACAAACAAACAGACAAATATATTGTCATTCAAAAACTGTGCAAGAGTCTCAATCTAAAACGACAATATTCCTGTAGGAGGTTGGAAAAAATGCAAATTAAAAAACCAATTTCCACTGCATCATCCTGAGATAAATCTCACCATCTATATGCTTTTATAAAACACGCATTGAAGTGTTCACATTGGGCTATATGCCAAATGCAAATATTCTGCAATCTGTCTGCTTAATGCAAACAGGAATCTTGTTTAATTTCTTCTGTTTTTCCTTATGAGAAGCACTCTAACAAGCAAGGCAGAGCAATGACCCTCATCCAAAGAACCAATTACAATTATTCCCGTACTCTAAGCTTCGTTCTTCCACAACCAATTCTCAAATCCCTCCTAGCAGCCACAGAGGTGTCCTTTCAAACAAACAAACACTGCATATATCTATGAGACCCAGTCCAGATTAGTGATTAAGACACTAAACTACCGTAGAAACTAGGACATAGTGAGTCCCAGTTTAGGCACAAAGTCAGCTGGGCAATCTTCGGCTAGTCACCCTCTCTCTGTCCTAGGGAGCAAGTAAGGGCAAACCACTTCTGAAATCTTGCAAAGAAAATTGCAGGAGCTTTTTCGTCAGGAGTCAAGACTGATTTGAAGGTACCAAAGTTAGGCAAAGTAATGCCCCCAGGTATTTTGGGCTTCAACTTTCCTTAGCTTTAGATTGGTTGGCCTATGACAAGGCAGTTGTAATTTAATGATTTTTACTGTTTATTCCTAAACTAGTGTGTTAAATCCAGGATTTCTCCCAGCCCTCTTATGGGAAATATTTTAGTTCATGTGGAAGGATGTAGTGGCCAAGAAGAGTCTAATCTTTAAAAAAATTACTGCAGAAATTAATTAGAAAAAAGTAGAGGGTAGAGGGGGAAACTATTAAGAGCATTCAAGTTGTCTTAGAAGCTATACTTCCTAACTCTTCTGTTCTCTGGTTAAACTACATCCATGAAAATGAGCTAGATGCATTGAGTAGAAATATTAAATTCTGTTTAAATCCTCAAATTTGCCATTCAAATAGTCTAAAAGCAAGAGTTTGAATGGGAAATTGGAACTCTGCGTTCTAAATGTAAACATTTGACAAAATGCAAATACTTTAGGATTGTTGAAATCACTTTAGCCAAGACTGGCAAGCTTCAAATAAGAAACCCCAACTATAACTTCTCTCAAGCATATATTTGGCTATCAACAATCAAATGCTCTCCTGTATCACTACTGAAATAAAATATAATCAGATATCAGATATTTGGCTGGTGTTTTTTTTTTTAAAAGGTAATCGTTTCTAACATTTTAGACATCAGCATTTACAGAAGAGAATTTGGAGGATAATTTTAGAAACAAATGAGGTGGCCAACCTTGAATCCAAAACAAGTCTTCAGGCACTGTGGTTTTTATTAATTGCTAACTTGGCAGGGAAACAGCTATAGATTGAACAATAATGGCATGATTCTAATGGACTAAAACTGAACCTGGTGACCAGGGTCCTAGCAGCAAATGCTAGTTCTCAGTGGTGTGATTTACTCTATCTTTCTCCCTCTACCCTCTCTCAGATACCAATGAAAATAACATAAGAACCTTAAGGTTCTGTTAGGCTTAATGCAATCCCTTTCAAAGACCCCTGAATACATTGGCTCAACATTTTCAGCATACATACTGTGGTGCCACATGTTGAGGTGGTCCCTAGATTATAAATCCTGGTTTGCATAAAGTAGCATGGGCACTTTTGGGGGGAAAATGGGGTTTTGTGCTTATTGCATACTGGACAGGTCTTATAATTAGCAGAAAAAACTGTGTGTGTCATAGATACATCTACATCTAATAACTTAGTCCACAGCTACTTTGTCTTTTTGTAAAAAAAAAAAAAAAAAAAAAACTTTATGTGAAAGCCTTGATTGACCAAATCCATGATGGGCAGTTAAGCTCAATATTTATGGCCTCTCCGGTGATGATCGTGGCATAGAGAAGATGGCAATTTGGAATAACTCTAAAGAACATGAGTTAAAGAATGAAGGGAAGGAAAGAAAAATGTGGGTAAGTGGAAGAGAAAGCAGAAGGAGAGAACATTTGAGTGAAGGTTTAATTGTGAAGACAGAGCTAAAATGTATATTGCAAAATGTGAATTATGGTCATCTTGCTTGGTCTGAATCCACATAAAAGTTGGAATCAATAGATAGGTGATAGATGGATACTATACTCCAATGAATAGCAATAATGGAAGAAACAATGTTGAATTGGGAGGAAAAAAACTGCAACATTGTGAATAAATACGACCCAAGAGAAAACATATTTGGCAAATAACATTAATGGTTGAGTAGGAATGAAATGAGAGATTATAGAAAAAGCAATTGGCTCATTTGGAGATCCAGGAATAATGAAAATGGTGATTATTTTTGGTAAGAATCTGTCTAGAAAAACATCTATTTGTTTTTCAAATATGTGATTTAAATATAAGACTATTTGTATTGACACATGGTAAATGTAAAACTATAATTGGATTCATTGTTTATCATGAAAGATGGAAAACATTACTGAAGGATAAAAGAGTGATGAGAAGTTCTCAGTTATTTTTTGGTACTGTCAAGACTGCATCTTGGACAAAAGGGACATGGAATAAAAAGTAAAAGAAACTAAAGTGAATTAAAGGGAGAGAAAGGATGAATCCTGTATGAAAAATGTCAGAAGATAAATTACTCTTCCAGCAGTATGAATGGAAAATGGATGTAAGAAAGAAGGATGTAAAAAAACTTTTGTACAGAAAGAAAAGAAGTTAAAGAGTGGGAAGTGTAAAAAGGGATAGTAGTTGGCAGATGATGAAGCGAAAAAGGCTGCGGATGAGTAACAATGTATGTGAGGGATTGATGATGAGAGTAAAATATTGCCTTAGTGCAATTATATTGTGAAAGAGCAAGGAACAGTTAGGAAAGATGGAATGGAATAATGCGTAGAGAAACTTTCAGACATGTAACTGCTGTTAGAAGCGTACAGTATGTGGTCTGTTGCAGGGAATGAATGTTAAAAGGATAAAAAATGGCTGTGACTAGGTTTGTGCTTCTGTCTGCTTTGCTATATGGCAGCAAGAATTACTTCATGAGAAACAGGTTTAGTGTGGTGGGAATGGTATTTGAGAACTCTGTGAGTAAAAGAAGACATAGGGTCAAGAAAAAAAGGGCACTAAATGAATGAAGACTGAATACAAAAGTGAGTAATCATTACAAAAATGCATTGAAGTTGTTTATAGAGAGAATGAATGAAGATTGAACTGTCGAGACGAGAGGGAAGACTAGAAAAATCGTGATTGTATAGATCTGATGATATTCTCAGAAAGTTGAAATTTTTTAAAGTTAATGTATAAATCCAAGTATGAACAGCAAATATGATTAGGGAGGATTCTAAAGATACGGAGTGACATGGTGAATGGTGTTGGTCTTTAATTCAATTTTAGCTGTTTCTTTTTTTCTTTTTAATTTATGTGCCTTGAATTTCTATTAATTTCTTCTTTTCTGCACTCTGCCTAAATGGGTATAGTATGATGTATACGTATGTCAGTATGCTGGTGACATCATTATGTTATTGTGTCATCCTCAAGTCTCTGGATGCCAAAAAATAAATCACAACCTCATACTAATTACAAGACACACCCCGACCACAAAAACATTGTCTACCCTCAATTAGGGCAATGGAGGTACACAAATTTTATACAGGGTGGGGCTGCTACATTAAAGATGAAAGCTGAAGGTTTATTCATGTTTACATGGGAATGAGCTACATTATAGTTCCAGGAAAAGAAACTATATAAGGAGCAGTATATGGCATATTCTGGGTAATAGTTTGATAGTACAAGCAGCTGCCCAAGCACTTGTTTGAGGTAGGGCAGATGAGGATGGGGATGTATTTGGATATCCCTCAGATTTCTGATTTTCCAAGGGGTTCTGGTGCAAAAGCAGAGAGTCACAGATATATGCAGTGATAATTGTACTACCTTTTGCATTAACAAGCTGCCAGCCCAAATGGTCTTCAAGTACTGGTGCTGAGAAGCTGAACACTTCTACTCTGATGTGGCAAACAGTAGCCATTGTTGAGCACTTGCCAATGGATCAATCCCTTTAGAGGAAACATCAGATCCCTTCTTGCCAACTCAAAATGCCAACTGCAAGCACTGAGGTCAAGTATTATTCATGCTGCTGGAGCCTGACTGGCTGGAGTCCATCTGGTGTCTGCTCTTCAAGAGTGGCTCTAACTCCAATGCATCATCATTCTACAACAAAGGTAGGGAACTGTTATCTTGCAGATATTGTGAGTCTCTGATTCTCATAGGCTCCAGCCGGCAGGGTCAGTGGGAAAGTTGACAGGAGCAGACCTCTGCAGCAGGCTTAGAAGAGATCCATAACCACAGTATAATAATCCCAGCAAGGAGGCATAACTTGGGTTAGGAAAGATGACACAAATCCAAGTGGTGTTTAACACACCACCCAGAGTCCCTCTCTGAGGGAGATGGACAGTTCAACAATGTAAAAAATAAATAAATACAGGTAGCATGGAATACTAACAAACGCATGATAGAAAAAAAGCCTTCATAAATTGAAACTCTTGCCTAAAAGGGATATAAAAGAAATGTGAACCTGCCCGCCCCCCTAAAACAACATGCAATAATGTCTGCATGACAAAGTTTTGAGAATCATGTTAATAATATTAAGGTCAATAAGAAAAAGCACATTTAAGTAGATCAGAAGCCAGAAAGCCAGCTACAAAAGTGATGGGATCATAGAATGAAAAAGGAATCGAAGGAGGACAAGGAAATGGCAGAGATGCTGAATGAAGAATTCACCTCTGCCTTCGTTGCAGAAGGTACACAGGGGTGGATTCATCCTCCCCACTGTAGTCCAAGAAAAAAGGAGAGCAGGATCCTAAAAATAACAACTGGCTAAGCAGAGGTCTCTGAGAAAGATTTCAATTACTAGACTCTGACCTACATCAAGAGTGTAAAGAGGGCAGGGATAAGCTGTTCTCACAACGGCAGAAACAGCTTTGAGAATTTTACTGTATTAGGAAGACTTTAAACTAAACCAGAAGTGGAAAAAGTCAGAGGAACAGAATTGGGGGAGGAATGCTGGGAGCTAATAACACAGGAGGTAGCAAGAGTACCAGGAAGAAAATCCTCTTCACAATATGGCAGTAGAAAGTCCAGTACAGAGTGACGTCTCCAGCCTCAAGTCACCATTCTTCTCCTTTCTACATTCTCCCATCAGACCTCAAAAGAATAAATGAAAAATATTTATTGGAGAAAATTAGGAAGCCATACATGTAGTAACTTCTCCATATAGTTTAACAGCCCCTAGCAATCCTTCCATTTATATATCTGATTCTCGGTTTCTTCCTCCTACCTTTTGGAGTTGTCTATCACGTAGCTACTCATTTTCCTGCATTGAAGTTTTCTGCTATCTTGTTTATAGTCTTGTCTATAAAACAGTCAATCATTATAAGATCAGTATTTCCAGTGTATGCTGCTGAGCAACATACTTGGTTTCCAATCGTCAGGTGTGATGCTGTCTGCAGGTGGGGGACATTGCTCTTTAAAAGCAACCCTTCCCCCAACACTCCCTAATATTCACGACAGTGAAAATGTTCAGCTCTTTGGAGAGGCTTCTGTGGGGATGCCAGCCCAAGCATCCCCAGCTGGCATGCAGCTTATGCCATTGCAAAAGGAAGTGCAAGAGCATATTGCTACTATCAGCTTGCCAATTCCCTTATGTTACAACTCATTCATATCCTCTATTACAGGGCCCTTCTGGTGGATTCAGCATTTGAAGGCAGGAGATGCTTGAGGCATCAGTCTGCACAGGTCAGAAATGATGGGAGAGACTCAGGATTGCCCCTCTGGGAAGCTCATGAGGTTCCAGGTCAAGCTTCAAATGAGGTGCTACATATAGCTATGGGCAGGGTCATGACAGACTGCTGCATTACTCTGGGCTGCTAATTCTCTTTTCCTTCCCAATGTGCTAGCTTTTCCTTCCACCTGAAGGCTGCTATTGGGGTACATGGACATATTCACTTCCAAAAATGAGCCACTTTCTGCCCTCTTGCATTCATCTCTGTTCTGTTTCTCCATGTGTACTATTAGAATACACTCCGATGCCTCTGTAACCATGATCTGCACACCCCAAGGATCCCAATGTCAGGAAATCAGGTGGGTGAGGGCAAGATCAAAGTCCTTTTATCTGCATTCTCCTTGCCTGAGGCTCCAGAGGACCTGTATGAAACCACCTGGGTGACAGGGACCTTACTACTAAATGTGGCTATGGGCACCTGTGGGGTGCTGTCAATTCTTCCAGCAGAGCAGAGTATCAAAAACAAGTCTTGTTCTTGGAAGCAGCTGCTACCTGCACTGTGCTTCAAACACAACTATAGACTTTGGGGTAGGGGTGTGTTTGTGTATGCCTGTGGGGTCTGAGCAATCAAAATGTTCTATATTAATCATTCTGCAAGACCAGGAAATTCTCCACCTCCTCTCCCAATGCTTCCTCCATCAGCTGCACCTCCAGAGGACTCCGTCCATCGATTTCCACGTCACCAGAGGAATAGGCAGCCCAAGTGACCTGGTAAAACAGGGGGGGGGGTCACTTCCCCTCCACATTCCTCTGCTCAGCATTGGGGAACTAACATGCAGGACGTGCCAAATATTTTGAAGATGCATCCTCTGTTAAGTAGATCCTATAATTACACCCTTTGCACAATTCAGGCTCTGAGAACTGAATGCTCAATGCTCAGAGAAGCAGGGAAAGAAAGGAACTAAAGCCAAAGGTGCTTTGCTGCCCCCCCCCAGCAAGGGAAAAGAAGACAACCTTGGGGGTTTCTCAGGAGGACTTCAGCATTTTGGTCCACTATGCAATAACCCTGAAGCACTTCTCTTGTTTCTTGAACTCATTACCTGCTTTTTCATTTGAAAAGGGTCCCCAAGAGCAGAAGAGAGTAGGTATTCTGCCCCTACATACAGTTGTTTGGGAATAACATTACCAGGTTTGACCATATATCAGGGGTGGGTTCCACTTACCTTCCCTACCGGTTCACATCACAACGTCGGGGAAATGACCATCTGCACATGCGCAGAAGCCTCTGCGCATGCGCAGAGGGTTCTTTGCCAGCTGCGACGACCAGAGAACCGGTTCGGGGGCGTGGACAGCTGGCCATCGCTGCTGGTTCGGCGAGTGGGTGCAAATTTTCGCCACTGGTACAGGAGAACCGGTCCGAACCGGCAGCAACCCACCACTGCTATACACACTGGAAATTGCATTACTGTTATTATACAACTCAAGGCAGCATAGATTATGTTCCCAGCCCTTTTTTTCCCCCCACAACACCAATCCTATGAGGTGAGGTGATTGGGCTGAGAGAAAGGGACTGGCCCAAAGTCACCCAGCTGGCCTTTATGCATAGGGGAGATCTAGAATTCACTGTCTCTTGGTTCTTAGTCCTGCACCTTTAACCACTATACCAGAAGGTACTTCGGTTGAGAAATCAGGAGTGCATAAGAAGGAACAGAAGGAAATGAAAATACAGGATGACAGGACATGACGAGAGTGACAGACTTATCACATCAGGGGTCCCCTGGTGGTTTGGGCGAGGAAAAAGGACTCTTGGCAGGCTTTTACCAAATACTGACATAACAAAGCAATCGTAATCTTTAAATTGGAAAGACAATTATATTGAACACACTGCTAAGCACATATGTTGGGATGTTTACTAATTATTGTATTTTCATCCAGATCTAGAGTTGGAATTGTCACATTTTTCACCCAGCAAGATGGATGCTCAGAGCCCATGAGTATTGGTGATGTTCTGCTCTGTTTCATGCTGGAATATCAGTTAGCAGAAAATGTAGAGTACAAACTAGGGACATGTACAATATCATGTCACCTGGCGTTCTCAATAAAATCGCTAATCTGTGGTCAGCCTTGGTGATGTAGCTTCTCATTTTACTTTCTTTGCCTTCTCTCAACAGTAGAGCAATAGAATACAACAGAGCTGACACATCCTGAAGAAGTGGAGGGAAGATTTGGAGTAGCAGAGCAGCAGTTTACTCTAATCCAATGGTCCCCAACCTTTTTTTGGCCATGCCCCACCTAAGCATCTCTAAAATCCTGATGCCCCCCCCCCCGTGACATATAATTCTTACTATTCAAAAAGTGAACTCCTACTCATGCGGAGGAAGCCTAAAAGGCCTTTAACTTGGTTTAAACAAGGTTCCAATTGCCCCCATTAAAAATCAAATTGTCCCCCTGTAGGGCGTGGGCCCCACATTGGGAACCACTGCGTCTAATCCTTCCCATATGTTCCCCCCCCTCTCTCTGTCTGTCTCTCTCTCTTTCTCTTTCATTCTCTCTCTCTCTCTTTCATTCTCTTTTCTTTTCTCTCTCTTTCATTCTCTCCCTCTCTCCCTCCCTCTCTCTCATGACAGATTAGACTAAGAGAGGGCAACTCACCCAAAGTCATCCTGGGAATTTCCACTGAATTTGATCCTGAGTTTTCCTGGTCCTACACCAACACCTTAACCACTCTTCCACATGGACAGTTTCATATACATATGCTTCCTATTTTTAAATGAAAGTAGGTACAGTATCTTTAGAATCTACTCATACATGGGTAGACTGAGAGGTTATTGCTGGGGTGCAGAAGCAAGAGGATAACAATACCAAAGCATCATCATTTTAGAACACTGGCGAGGATCAACTCTCAGTAGCAGTAACTTCACAGTTATCACCCCCATTTCCTCTTCCAGAATTAACTGGTATAGTATTGTGTTTTGGCTCTGAAGCAGCAGCTGGAGCCAGTCTGTGATCTCAAGAAGAGTGCTTCCTTTCATTCTAAATCTAGCTATCATAAAAAAAAAAAGGTCAATATCAGCTGGGGTTCATTGCCATAGTTGTACAGAGGATGGTTTCTGCTGGTACAACCGTGGGATTGCATCCTGTCCTCTGCTGAAAAGTGGAGCATCCTATTTTCATGGCCATCTTGAAACAGGAGGATCCAAATCCTCTGCAAAGTTTGGGTTCCTTTTGCAAAATCCTGGGCTGTGATTTCTGTCCCCTCAAGGGCTCCAAGGGCTTCCTCCACTTTCATACTTTGAATGTCAGATACGATCCGGGTTATTTACTACCATAGAACTTGGTGATGCCAGCAGACTTCAGAGAATCCACCACGGTGTTTACTTCTTAGTCCTTTGTGGCTCTTTTTTTTCTCTCCCTGTGCTGACAATTACCCATGTAATATCCAGGAAGAGCAGTGAGAGGAATCATGTCTGTGTTGCACAGAAGTGATACACAGTGCTCTTGCACTATTGCACAATTCCGGGAAAGCTGTACTCTTGCAAAAAATACTACTCTTTCAGTGGTTGTCAAGCAAGGTAGCTAACAAGGGACTGCATTGCAGTATTTAGTGCAAGAGGCACAGCTGCCAAAATAGCATGCTGCTGTTGTTGCTGCTGCTGCTAGCTTCCGTATAATCCTGGGAAATTAGTCCCTTTGAACTGGAACACAGGAATAGGTGAAATTCAGTAGTTATTGTAAGTAGGAGTATCTACTTGTAATTGAAAGTGTAATTGAATGCCTCCACTTATTTACTGGTTTGCCAGAAGTGAATGGTGGTGCTAGTAGGAAGTGACCAAGGAGTCCAGATCTGACCTCAAAGCTGGCAACGCCCGGAAACATAATTGAACATGTAATTGAATTATTGTTCTTCAGTGTTTGTCTCCTATGGCTGCAGGGTCTGCTGGTTTCTGCACTTTGATCACCTGTTTTTTTTACAGTGAAGCGGCTTTTCATTTATCAGCCAACTTGTTCCAGAGTCTGATGTTGATTAGAACTGAGGGGAAGTGACTGGTCCAAGATCTCTTAGCTGGCTTCCATGCCCAAGAGAGGACTTGAACCTGGGTCTTCTGGCTCTTAGTCCAGCAGCTTAACCACTATGTGATACTACACTGGCTCTGGTGTAATTAAATTGTCTGCTATTAAATTCAATGGTCTGCTATCCTGGCTCTCATGTAATAATCTCTGCTATTAAAATCCAGCTATTGCCCTTCTCCTTCCACTTTGAAGCTCATGTGTGTGTCTGTACCCATGATGACATTGATAAATATGGACTCTCATACATCCAGACATGGGTGCACAGTCATGTAAACACTGAAATATATATATGTAGATTTCCAGGTGTATATACACACAGGATGATTATATACCCACATTCACAGCTCTCTCTCTCACTTCACTCTGCATTCCTCCTGCATGCTTTGAACTTACCTGCCAGGTTATTTTTGGATGTGGGTTTAGTGTTCTTTCAATAGAGCAGTAGATCCATGTTGAGAAATGGTTTGAATGTTAGGTCATGGGCAGGGAAGAAGGCTTGCAAGGTAACAGATTAACAGAGTTGGAAGCAGAGGTGGGTTCCTACCGGTTCTATAGAATCGGTAGTAACTTGGCGGCCTGGATCGCTGGAACCAGCAGCGACCCAGGCCTGCCACGCCCCTGAGCCAGTTCTCTCGGTGGCACCATAGGCACCGCCATCTTGTTTTTTGTACTTTTTTTTGTACTGCACATGCGCCACCCACGACCTGCCCACGCGGCACGTCCCTGAGCGAACCGGCAGTAGGAAAATCCAGAACCCACCCCTGGTTGGAAGGGACCTTGCAGGTCATCTAGTCCAACCCCCTGCCCAAGCAGGAGACCCTTGCATCAGCCTCTACCTAGGATCGAACTCACAACCTCCTGATTGTGAGGCAAGAGCTCCACCTCTAGGCCACAGTAGCTGTACATTGGAACCAGACTATCAAAGTCCCTGTTAATTATCATTGCAAGGGAATGTCAGTGCTGGTTTTGAATAGCTGGAAATGTGCAACATTGTAGGTGACATCAAATGAAGACTTTAGAAGACAAAACCATAGTTCACAATGACCTCAGTAGGCTTGAGGATAAACCAAATTAAACAGGTCAGAAATATAAGACCCTGCATCTAACTAGGGAAAAAATGTATAGGTACAGGATTGGGGAAACCTGTCTTGATGGCAGTCTATATGAGAAGAATTTAGGAGTAGTTGTGGAGTTCCAACTGTATAACTAAAAAGACCAATACATTTTGTCCAAATCACAGGAAGGAGTAGTTCCATTGTACTCCAAACTGAATAAATTGTAAAAGGGAGATGGAGAAACTGAAGAGGATTTAGACAAGAGCTCCCAGGACAGTATGATGCCTGGAAACGGAGCCTTGTGAGGAAATATTAAAAGAATAAGGTTTATGGAGACCCACAGAACCATAACACAGTGATTATCTATGACCATCTAAAAGGCAGGGGGCAGACCTTTTTTCCAGTTGAAACTCAGAGCAGGATAAGAGCTTTTGGTTGAAATTAAAAGATAGACGAATCAAGAAGAATATCAAAAGGAATCTCCTGGCTATGGCAGCTTGCGAGCCCTAGAATGTTCTGCCTAGAAAAGTAGTGGAATCCCTGGTATTGTGGGTGTTAAATGGAGACTGATGTCTACCTGTTGAGGTTGTTTCAGGAGATTCCTACAGGAGTTAGACTAGATGATCTCTTGGTCTTGTTCAATTCTATGATTCTGTGATTTAGTGAATCATTTAGATAAAAATTGGCCAGATTCCAATATTCTATTAAACCATGAACCATGGTTTACAAAACAGCAGGATACATACATCTTAAGCTAATGTTAGATTAGGAATGGGAAAACCCAAATTCAAATCCATTGTTGGCCATGAAAAGTCACTGGGTGACTTTGGACCAGTCACTTTAAACCTATTCTTCAGGGATGCTACTGGAATAAAAGAAATGGAGATTTCCATGCAGCTCCTGGAAAAAAGACAGGCTAACAATCTAGGAAATACATTCCAAACCTTATTAGCACTTCAATTATTTATTCAAGAAGCCAAGCTTAAAACATACTAAGCCACCATGTTCAGTTCTGCTCATGGTATTCAAAAGATAGTAAAGGACTAAGAAAGTTGCAAATCAGGACCACCAAAATGTTTGTTCCCTGGATGTCAAGCTAAACAATCAGGATCATACATTAAGTTCTAGTTAAGAAGATTTATTGCTCAAGCCTATACACAAGAATCTAGTCAACTAAAAGTCAGCAATAAATTGGCACTAGATAAGAGTCAATGGATTCAAGGGGAGCAGGACCTGGAGTGTATGTGGGCACATAATGATTCTAGGCTGAGTCCTCTCTTGACTTTGTCTCTTCTCCTCCTAGACTGGAGGAACAAATGCGGTATCTGGAGTTGTGTAGACTGGAAAAGAGGTAAGGAAAAAGGGTTGTTTGCTCATAACACATTGCATGGAGAAAGCAATAAGAAAAAGCTGTTCTCCTCTTTTTGGGATCATCCAATGAATCTACATGGTGGGAGATTAAGAATGGTGAGAGATGAGAGAAAACAGCCTTCACACAGGGCTTCCTTCCTTCCACACCTTCATACATTGCTGCAGATGCCAAAGCATCCCAAGATGGTATGCATTAAAACTTGCAAAAAATAAATAACATTTAAAAACACAAAGTAAAGTTCTATGTTAAAACAACATAGAACAACCACCACAATAATTTACATTTAAACAAAAGGTGAGGAAATAGAACCTTGCCAAATTTCTTCAACATTCATGCTGGGAAGGCCTGACTAAGTACATTTTCGTGAGGGACCTAAATATGTGTATAGATAGCATTGCAGTATTTCCTGAATGCATGTGCAGCAACAGAGAGAAAGCTCATTCATAAGCATCTATTCAGCAGCCTTTGGTACATGTAGCAGGTCCTTCTCAATTATTTCAGTGACCTGACCACATTTGACAGGTGTCTTGGTACCAAATTGTTAGGGACTTCTAAGCCACAGCTAGAACTACTAATTGACACCAGGATTGCTTCTTCAACAAAACTGTAACATGTACATGGTCAGGTGCCTCACTCAGCAACCTGGCTATACCTGCCCCTTAGCAATAGCACTTAGACTTATATACCGCTTTACAGTGCTTTACAGCACTCTCTAAGTGGTTCACAGAGTCAGCCTATTGCCCCCAACAATCTGGGTCCTCATTTTACCCACCTCAGAAGGATGGAAGGCTGAGTCAACCTTGAGCCGGTGAGATTTGAACCGCTGAACTGCTGAACAGTCAGCTGAAGTAGCCTGCAGTACTGCACTCTAACCACTGCGCCACCTCGGCTCTTCAGCTGCAGCTTCCAAACCAACCGCAGTAGTAGCTCCCATTACAGGACTTTACAGTAATTTAAATGAGGTTACCTGTGAATAGATAATTGCAGCTAGACTCTGTCCAGGAAAGGCCATACAGTAAGTAGTTGGTATACAACTTGTTCTGGCAATAGACAAGATCAAGCAGGATCAACAGGTGCTGCACTCATTCCCCACCCCCACTCCTCACTCTCTTCAGCAACAGGGGTCATCTATAAGGGCAACCATGTCTGGTTTTACCCTAAGACAGACTTGAACACAAAGGACTAATTAAATTATACATTAAACCTGAGTAGTCGGCAGCCTCCCAAACTCATGTTTGTGGTTCTGGAAGCCCTATGAACGTTCCACCACATTTCATCGGGTAGCCAGAGAGTTAGCAGGGTGGATTCCTGCCAATTTGAGGCAGGAAATGTAAGACCTAAGATTACACCTTTGGGAAAAGAAAAATCCCAAACTGAATTGCACCCTGAAAACCTTAGCCTCGCCAATGGGTATGACTTGGCCTCACCTCCTTCGCATAATTGTCTCATCTCCTGTCAAGACTGCCCCTTTCTCTGAAGAAGCTAAATGCCTTCTGTAGTCACCCAAAGATTATTCACCACTGCTATGGGTGGAGCCCTGGTTTAGAAGTCTTTTGAAGAGGATGAAGGCAGCCTCAGGGATAAGGCATTCAAGGGCTATTCGTCAAATTACCTTCAGTAATGTTATGTTTTCAATATGGTTTTGCTTATGAAGTATTGTTGATGGATGCATCTTTGATATTGCTGGTTTGTACGGCATCCAGAATCTTTAGACCGGGCAGCATAAGCATTACTGGGATAAATAAATAATAAGAAAACAGCAGGCTTCTCATAACAGGATGGAAGAGAGGTCCAATGAGATCCTCCCTTTCTGGAAGGCAGGCCTTGCTCCGATCCAGCCCGGCTTTTCCTCTGTCCTCATGATTGACGCTTCACTCCTTGGCTCATCTTTCAAAAGGTTCTGCTTCTTGGAGAAGCCTTTTGGTTTGGACTCCTTTGTGCGAGGGATGCTAACACATCTCCTGTATCCAGCTTTTCAAACTCCTCAGTTCGTTTTTGAGATGAGGAGTAGATGCTCTGAAACCACTTGCAGACCACAGGGTAGTCGCCTTCTCCTCCCCCCCTCCCCCCCCCAACATGCTGCGATCCAGGAAGCCCTGCTTTGCTGTCTCTGTGGCTCCTCTATCTCTTCCCCTGGGGAAACTCTGGCTTGCCCATCAGAAACCTCAAATCCCCAAGTGCCTCTTCACTGGCCAGAACAGAGCACTGCCCTGCTCTGGCCCGTGAAATATAGCAATAGGACCGGCATCCTGGCTCTTTTTAGCATCTTTCCACAGTAAAGACATTGGTCCCGTAGCATCTGCCGTTACAGCGCCCGGCTTCTCTGGGTTTCTCTTTTCCCAGCGCTCAGTGACGCCGATCTAGCTCCTTTGGCCAAGGCACTAGGGCTGTCCTTCAGATCTGTAGAGATACAACGGCCATCATCCCTAGCTGGCCAGCGGAGCCGCTAGCGGAGAAAAGCTGTTGATCACCCTTGCAATTTGGCTCGGAGGATCCGGCTGCTTCCGAGCCGGGTTCCGCTGCCGCCCATGCGCGCCAGAAACCTAGTTGACTTGGTTCCGAAGGATTTCGGTTTTAGGAGCCTTGCCGGGAATTGGGTGATCTGGGCGTGACCTTCAAGCAGACTCGCCACATCCAGGAAAAAGGGCTTCGGCAGCAGCTTGGCTCCCTTCTCTTAATTGATTCTTTCCATCTGCATTTTTTTGCTCGGGCTCCCATCTCCTGTACTCCGCTCCATCTGCCCCGTCCCCCCCCCAGGCATCCTCTACCTCACCCGTTCATTTCTAAAGCACCGGAGACAACCCTCCCCATCCCAAAATGAG
>QLTV01002677.1:1552937-1587421 GCA_003457575.1 Thermophis baileyi
CATTCCAATCCCACCCAAGTTTCCCAAATTCTTCTTAGAATACGGTAGGGCGTGCGTGCGTGTGTGTGCCAATAAACCAATTTCCACCTTCCTTCTCCTCACCAGCTCTGGGACCGAACCGGGGCTGGCAAGGAAAGGCGGGGAGGAGGGATGGGGGGTAGGGCGGGGCACGGAGGGAGGGGACTCTCCGCCGCCGCCGCCGCCACTGCCGCCGATTATGTCACATCGATCAGACGCTGCAGCCGAAGCAGTAGGAGCCAGCGAGGCGACCGCAGCGGCCGCGGAGTGAGCGGAAGGACGGGCGCGGCTCAGGTAGGGGGGGGGATAAGAGGACCGACGAGGGGAGCCGAACCGCTGCCCTCTTTATCAACTTCGGGGCTCTTCGATGGACGGCCGGATGGGGGAGAAGGAAAAACGGGGGTTTTCTAGGCTGAGAAGTGTTTCTGTCCCGTCCCCCGTCCCCCCCCCACCCGTCTTTGTCAGGACCCGGAAAAAAAAACAACCTGGGATGGTTTCCCTAAATCTGGAAGAGAAGAGAGAATTATGAGGTTTCCCAAATGGGCGCGAATTCCCCTCACGATTCCCCGGAGAGCCGCCTCCTCCCCGTTAGAAGGTTTTTCGGTGCCCCCCCCCTCTCCGCTGCTGAGAAAAGTTGCGCGGCTGGGTGTGGATGTGTGGGGTGACGAGGACCCCCCTGAATCCGGTGCAACTTAAGGCTCCGGTATGGCGGGTTGGTTGTCTGGTTTTATTACAGAAGAAACTGAGGAGGCGGGTGGGAGGGAGATGGCCCCCGACCCTTAGGCGAGCGGGCGAGCGGAGTAGGGGGGTCCCATCTGCAGAGACCTGTATGGGAATGCGGGGTTCCCGGGTCGAGGATCGGGAGATTAGAGGAGAGATCGGGATCGAAATCTGGCAAGTTTTTCAAACCAACGTTTAGATGGATAACGCAGCGGGGAAGGTTGTAGAAGCGCTGGGGGTGAACCAAAGCTATGGCCATGAAAGAAATGACGGGGAGAAAATGCAGATATACGTTCACTTATATGTTCAGAATATATGCCAAGGAGGAGGATCCATCGGGGTTAAAAATTATGTGTGTGCAGGTGTGTGTGTGAAGGGGTAAGGCTTACACTAGGAGTAGAAAAATAGTAAGGCTGTCTGCAGGATGGGGCATTTGCGTGTGTTGGTCAGGGAATGGTCTCTGGGTGCCATTAGAGAAGGAGGGGAGAAGTGGAGGAGACCAATCTGTGTATGAATGCACCAGTGCAGAAGGGGTGCATAGTGAGCGAGGTGTGTGTGTGTGTGTGTGTGTGTGTGTGTGAAGAGCACAGGGAGTGGGGAGCTTGGGGTGTGAGAAGTGGAAGCATTGTGTGCTGGGAAGGATACTGTGGGAATTGTGGCCAGCGTATGGGGCTGAGTTATGGCTGTGGAGTGAGCAGCAGAAGGGTGTGGCAGTTGGAACGGGGCCTAAAGCAGAAGGCTCTTCCCTCCAGGAGCCTCATCCAGGATGAGATCACCTTTCTTAAGCAGCTGATATGGAGGGAGGGGGGCAAGTTGCTCCTGGTTTATGTATTAAAATTACAGCGGGGATGTGTGTGTTATTGAATCTTGGGTTGTTCTTTGCCCTTGACAGCACAACATTGTGGGCTGTTTGCTGGGATCCATCTGTACTCAGAAGATGCTTCAGGTTGTTGTTTCTTTCCTGTACAGTCTATGTGTGTTTGTGTGCATCCAAGGAGAGGTGGGACATGCCCTGCTGTTCATTTGTATGAGGAGTGGTTGGTAGCGATTTTGATGAAGCATTGCTCTCTTGGAGTTGGGGGGGGGTTATAACGGGAAGCTGCACTGCTTGGGGACAATGGCAAATGATTTGGGACAGAAGGTTAAAATTCAGGGGGAGATCTCTTAAGACGGGGATGGATGTGTACAAGAGTACAGGTTGTAGGTGGTGCTGTGCATGTTTGTTGTTGATACAAGCAACAGCCTTTTGGGGTGTAATAAATGGGGCTTGTGTGGGTGTGAGGGAATATTCATTGGGTGGTATGTTTCTGTACAGAAGAGAGTGGGGAGGCACCCTGGTGTTTGAAATATTGTGCATGCAGAATTGCTGTTCTGTATTATATGGAGGATGAATGAAGCTGAGAATAGACAAGAATCTAAGGTCTATAAGATTGTTTGAGTTTACATGCATTTGCTATGTAGCTATGTGTATAGTACAACTAGTGTTGTAGGTAAATGGTAGACTTCTAGATTTTCTGCTTTTTATGGAGTTAATGCATAATCTTTAGTGTCTAAATCAAATATTCAAGTATCTTTTGGACATGTCAGGAATGGCTGATGGATATTCTATTTCTCTCTATTTCTCTCTCTCTCTCTATTTCTCTCTCTCTCTCTTTCTCTCTATCGATCTCTCTCTCTCTCTCTCTCTCTCTCTCTATCTATTCTCTCTCTTTCTCTCTCTCTCTCTCTCTCTCTCTCTCCATGAAAAGAGAGGCAGTTTGCATGTAGGGGAGCTATATGTATCCTGACTGCATTATGACATTAAAATGTTCAGCTTTGTTTGGACTCCATGTGTATATAGGGTGTCTGAGAACCTTAGTACTTGTGAAGATATGTTCTTAAAAGGTGGAGAAGTACTAGGATCTGTGTTCATGCAAGGCAGTCTTCTGAATTGGGTTCTGTAGTATTGTGTGTGCGCACAACAGGTCTTATTTTGTGCAAGAGCTTGCCCAGTCAATCCACATTGAATTGGCTGAAGCCTGGAATTTCATCATAAAGATTAAGCCAGTAGCCAAAAGCACTCAAGGGAGAATGCATTTCTTTCACAAATATGGGCCATCCTTAACTTACTACGTAACAGGGACTGAATGAACCTGGTCTTTTATTCCTTAAATGACAGGTCCTGTGAACAAGGGATCAATAATGCATAGATATGGTGGCTTTCAGCTTATCTCAGATTGTATCTCAGAGGGTTGTCTGAAAAGGATGTTAACTCGTATTGTATTTCGGTCATGATCTTTTTTGCTTGTAGGTTGTACCCTGTGAGGGTTTTACAGGTAAGACTCTTCTAAAAGGTATGAATGTCTGACCTTGCTAAGAATGATGGGAGCATCCATGCAAAATTCTGCTTGCCTTTCTTTAAACATTCGAAGTCATAGAGCTTTGATTGAATGTCCAGCTTAGGATCTGTTTCATTATGGTAAGGCCACCATTTTAAAAGGGTACTTTCTATCATGCACAGAGTGCTTTTCTCTTGCCAGGAAATCAATGCAACTGAAAAAAGAGATAAGAACTAGATTTCAGTGGCTGTAATATTCCAAACAAGCTTTTGTTTCAAGAAGGAACTATGCCCATCTTTTTAAAGAAGATGGTACGGACAGCTCATCACCAATTTTTGATGATGTACTTTTAACACAACCTAAGCAAGGGATTCTTAATCTTGGGGTCAATGGATAGATTTAAGGGAATCCATGAACTTGGATGGGAAAAAGTGCAATTTTAATTTCACTAACTTCTAACTGAAATTTAAACATTTCTGATTTTTCTCAAACTCAAGGATTCTCCTTGGATTTCAATTTGGAGGAAAATAAATCCCATGCTTTAGTGGTCACATGCTTTTATCAGCAAGACAGGAATTATTGGGATTTGCAATCCAGAATATTCAGAATATTAGTCCCTCGCTTCCAGTTTTATACTTTGGAAAAAAGGATCAGATCAGATTTGTGGAGATTTATTTCTCTTTTGTTCATATTGAGGTGTAATGTATGGAGGCTAAGACTTTCTGTCATTCCACCCCTTTTTCATCTGCTTGATTTGTTGGGACAAGGAATAAATCCTGTAGGCCTGACTCAATATTGATAGGTGGGGAGAAGGAGATTAGTCCCAAATACTGGACTCTTACAAAAGTCTTGCTTATTCCGAAAGGATTTGAGTGGATAGACATAGCATCCGCTGACACCTTCCGTGTTCGAATTCTTAAGATCTAAACATAGACACTGCCAGTAATCAATTGAGTATTTAGAAAAATGAATGGAAATGAAGGGCATTTTCTGCCCTGAGAGATAATGTGAAACAGGTCCCCAAAGCTGGGTTAATTAAAATGACTGGGAAATGTATTCTGGAAAGCTGGAACACTCTTGTGATGCTGATTTTCTCATATTCAGTAAAAGGGGAAAATCTTTTTCGCTTTGACTTTTTCTTTTTTGGTGGCGGGGACAGCCTGCCACATCACTGGATCCTTTTGCTGGTTCCCTTATTAGGGAGACGCTGTTCAGTTGTCCCTTTCATCAGCCTAATAACTAACCATAGAATGCTAATATCCAACAATTATGGGATTATGGGAAATATCCAAAAATTATGGGACATAATTGTGGTAATAAAAAAAATGCACTTATGGGTCATTCTAGTTTTTTTCCTGCCTCTTTTATTCCAGGGGGAGGGGGGAGGTGCTGGCCTGTGGATGACCTGTCCTCCCACTCTTGTGCCAACCACAGTTAATAATCAAAATGTTCTCTTTCCTGGAAGAATGGAAGCAAAGCTGGTTGTTCTCCGTCTGTCTCTTTTCCTCCAAGGCCCTGATAAGGGGCAGCGGGAGGGGGGGGGAGGCTGACTCTGACGGGGCAGCAGGTGGCAATTGATTTACAGGAGAATCTGTCTTGCTGCTGCTGGTGGGGATGGGGAACAGATAGCTATATGTTGCTGGGCAACAGAGAATTATGGACTGGCATGATCCCCATCAATCCGGCTTGTCAATAGTGCTAGTGATAGGATAGAGGGAAATACCAAGGGCCAATGTATCCAGCTGCAGAGATGCCCTCACTTGGGGCTCTCTGCCTTCCTAGTTGGGGCCCTTTTTCCTTCCTTCCAGCAACCAGCCCTCTCTCCATCTTATTATCTCTGCTCTTGTCTCTTCCTTCTGCATTAGATCCCGGTCTCTCTTGTTTTCCATGAAATCCCCTTTGTTCCAGGGAATCCGTTTCCTCATCCAATGGCCATAACTGTCACCAGCTTTGGCGTTTCCCAGAGCAGCAACAGGACTGGAGACTAAGGGTTCCTTTTCCTCTGGGTTTGGGGTTGGCTGGGGGCAAAATGGCAAGGAAGAGACTGGGATTCATGGAACTCCAGCTAACTCGCAGCCTCGGGTTTTCTTCTGAATGGCTGCTGAGTTGATGTCACCCAGGTCCACAGCTCCACCAGGGCTGCACCTGCACATCCATTAAATGTAACCAGAGACCTCATGACTCACCCTTCTATCCACACTGAAACTGCTGATTGGCCTGCCTTGAATCTCCATGATCCCTTCCTCAGCCTCTGCAGAAATAGGATGGGACTTGAAAAAGAGGGATAAAGGGTACTATAGGTTGCCCCCCCCATTCCTCTCCTGCGTGCCTGTGTCCTTGAACTTTATTAGAAATAAAAGGGATGTTACAAGAGTAATGCTTTCTTTTTACTGTTCCCCTCAGAGAAGCTACCAGAGAAATGAGAATTTTTAGCTTCCACCAACCTTGCAGATGATACTGCACTGCTCCACTGGGTCCTTTTCATTTGTGGATAAAATTGGAAGAGCGCTTCTCAAATACTGAGCTGTGTACATATACTTGCAGCTTGCCCTAGCCCAGGGGTCAGCAACCTGTGGCTCTGGAGCCGCATGTGGCTCTTTCATCCCTCTGCTGCGGCTCCCTGTTGCCGGTCGGCACCACAATTTTGAGAGGAGCTTCCAGAGGGGGGTGGGGAGCAGGGTGTGCCAGGAGGAGACTCTATGGCAAGGGGCGGGTTTTCTGGTCAGCTCCACAATTGATAGGGCTTTCGGTTAGGACTGGTAGAGGAAAAAGGACGCCGCGCTAGGAGGAGACTCTATGGTGGGGGAACCGGACTTCCGGTCGGCTCCAGAATTGAACCGGGGGGGGGGAGCCTTCCGGTTAGGACCTTTGTGGCTCTTTGAGTGTTTAAGGTTGCCGACCCCTGCCCTAGCCTGACCAACTATGAGATCCAAATAGCAAAAAGGCACAAGCCAACTGAAGGCTGAAAGGGCTGAAATGGTAGAAATACCTCTATCACTCTAGAAAATCATCCATTGCTTGGTTGCTGATTGTCTACAAGTGATCAAGCAGGAAAACTTTCTTAAGTGGGAGAGAGTTGGTTCAACCTTTGATTAGCTGAAAATGACTAACATCATAGATATGTTGGGGAAGAGGGCAACTGAAGCAATAGTAAAATTGGCTTTAGTACTCATGATCTTATTTGCAAAGCTCAGCCCAGGCAGGTCCTATTGAAATCAACAGCAGTCACAATATTACACAGTTCTCAACAAATCACATTTAGGGAGATTGCCTTGCATTTTTGTTGTTGTTCAGTCGCTAAGTCGTGCCTGACTCTTTATGACTCCATGGACCATAGCTTGCCAGCCCCTCTGTCCTCTGTTGTCTCTTAGAGTTTGGCTAAATCTATGTTCATTGCATCACTGACATTATCTAACCACCTCATCCTCTGTCTTTTGTCTTCAATCTTTCCCAACATCAGAGTCTTTTCCAGTGAGTCCTCGCTTCTCACTTGGTGGCCAAAGTATTTGAGCTTCAGCTCCAGCATTTGTCCTTCCAAAGAACAGTCAGAGTTGATTGCCTTTAAGATTAATTGATTTGTTCTATGTGTATGCTTATGTGAGTCAAGATCTTGGGATTCCATTTCAAAATCTTTCCCTCTTAAATGAACCTGTCACATGCAAAAATAGAATTCCAGCCAGAATGTAAATGGGAATCAGATCTGGGAAGACATAGTGTCACATTTTTGCTCAAATAATAGCACAATCCATCCCATTCAACTGGCTACAAATGTCTGTAACTCTCCACATTCTGCCCTTTGTTATATTCCTGATTTGTCCAGAAATTCTATTTTTGGAGGGGGGAGGGAAAGTGTTAATTATATGCTGTGGTCAGGACCAGACACCCAAGGCTCTTTGAAATAAACTTATGCTGTAGGCAAATCTTAATTTTGTTTCTACACTTTTGTCTGGCAATATGTACTGGCAGCCATTGAAATCCCTGAGGCATCTCCTTGGTTCTTTTCATGTTTTTTGACCCCACTGATAATACGGTTCGTTTGGAGTATTTGCCCCTTGTACATTTTCCTTCTACAATCCCATTTCCCACCTCTTAGGGGTAAATCCACTTGTATGGGATAAAGATAAGAAAGCTGTACTTCTCCACCCCCAAGAACCTGTATGTTTATAAGCAGAGAATTCCTAGCATGAACAGTTAATATGAATTATGCACCTATTTCATGCTCCCCGTGGATTTCTCATGACAAGGAAAAAAGTGGGGGAAATGATAGAATAATATAGGAGGGTTACAAATGGAAGTCAGTGTGCCTGAAATTCTTGTAAAATGTTATGACTACATACAAAAGGCTTCCTTTGAAGCACTCTAGCTTTTTATTTGATGGTTGTTGAGTTAGAAAGTGGGGGCTGGAGCAGCTGCTTCTTCTCATAGAGTAATCTGCTGGGTTCCCACATGGTTTTGCAGTCCCAAACAACTGACTGTATTAAGTATTATAGGTTGGGAAGTGTTAGTGTTCCAGTAGCTGTTGAACCACAGTTACCAGCATCCTTTTCAATTGGACATGCTGGCTAAGGCTTCTGAGAACTGTAGTTTCTTTACATTTGGAAAGCCAGAAGGTCCCCTCTTCTGGATTGTGTTAGGCCAGGCCTGAAAAATCTGGCAAACGTTATTTGTGGATAATAACTTTACTCAACTAATATATTAATTCTAAGGTGTATGTGCACTGTATTCTCTGTTCAGGGAGACAGGCCATCTGGAGAGCAAAAAAAATGTACTCAACTGTCTGTGAATTTACATAGTACACAATCAGTTATCATAGCCTTCTAGGATTGTTAATATTCACCTAGAACAGAAGTAACCCAAAACGAGCAAGTGTTCAAAACTCTATGTAGATTTTAACCGGGCCTCTGAAAGAAGAACAGAAGGGTGAGATGGGATCTTGGAGCTTATTTGGAGGCTCTGCAGTCATTCTGTGTCTTGTGCTGCCATCACTACTCTGGAATCTGGGTCCAGAACAATCGGTGCCTTGTTATACACTTGCAATGTGCTGTTGACTGGACTGCTTGTGGCCCCCAAGTTTCCGCTGCTGTGCCATCAGTCTGACCCAGCCTCGGGGCATCCTTTCTACAAAACAAGCTTGATTTGGAGATCAGGCAGACTGGTGGGATCTCAAACAGAGTGGGTGGAATGTGCCACAGATATATGGGAAGCAGGGTGGGGAAGCCAGCTGGAAGGGCTACACACCAGCAGTTTAGCATAGAGGGACAAGTGGGCTGGTTCTTTCTCTTGTTCTGTTGGTAGGAGAAATGGGTTCTCCTGGGAAGCAAGATGTGTAGGGGAAATTTCTCCAAACCCAATGATGAGTGGACACGACTACATGCTCTGCTTAAGCCAAGTTTATATTGAACTGCATTAGAGAAGACCACAAGGTTCTGCCCACTGAAGAAGGGTATAAACAGCTTTTATATAATTGTACAATAAATACAGTTGATGTGTCAGTTATCATACTGTTTTGATAACAAGAATTGGCTTTACAGACAGTCCTCATTTGCCCACAGTAATTGGGCTCAAAAACTCCATTGTTAAGTGACACGATTGTAAATTGAAAAACCAGGTGACAATTCCAGCAGTCTTGGTTGCTGTCATTAAGCAAGCATTGTTGGTTATTAAGCAAGGACCTCATGTGACCGTGACTGCCAGCTTCCCCATTGCTTTTGCTTGTGGGAAGTCAGCTTGGAAAGTCACAAAGTATGATCATGTGACTGCAGGATGTTGCAACATTGTAATCACTGAGTTCCTGGATCACAATCACGTGGCTGAAGGGATGTTGTGCCACCAGTAGTGGGTTCTAAATTAGTTTGCTACTGGTTCACGCGCGCACAAGTGCGCGTGCCGCTTCTGCGCATGCACAGAAGCGTCCCGGGTGGGTGGGCGGAGCCTCCCGCCACCGCCACCGGTTCTAAGAACCGGGCCAAACCGGGAGCAACCCACCGCTGTGTGCCACCCATAAGTATTAGTTCCGATTGTAACTACTACTCATTCAGCACTGACATAAGTTTAAACAGTTGTTGAATGAGTGGTTGTTAAACAAGGACTATTAGTATGCTTACTGTGTGATATACAGTTAGCAAAGTATATATAGGTAGTCCCCGACTTACGACTGTAATGAACCGTGCTCACTATAAGCCATGATGGTTGTAAGTGGGTAATTATGTGATCAACCTAATTTTATGATCATTTTGTTGTTCTGGTTGTTAAGCAAATGCCATACTCATTAAGCAAACCCCTTGTTCATTATGGGACGTTTTTGCCAAAAGTTGGAAGTAAACGTTGGTTTTTGGCAAACATGTTATAAATTGTGGTCATGTGACTGTAGGACACAGCAGTCGCCCGTAAATGCAAGCCCATTGCCAAGGCCCGAAGTGTAGTCATGTGATCTCTGGGGAGATCTGTCTAAGTGACCCGTTGCAAGTCTGTGAAAGTCAGATTTTTGTGGTTACTCACTTCCCAATTTCCTGTCAAAAGATACTAATACTATATTGCTGCAGTAATACATGGGCTATTACTGCGATTTTCTGTCAGCATCTAGGCAAACCAATGTAGCAAGTTAATAGAAAGGGTAACTTGAGTCTTTAGGGGCTTAAATAAATTACAGATTTTGGTTTGGGTGTTAGCATTGGATTTTCTCCCTCAGATGTCCTTCGCTGAGTCTTCCGGAACTAGGAGGCCCATTCCAAGCCTAACAAGACCAGGATCAGGAAAGCAGAAACAAGAAAAGACCAAATGAAACTCAAAATGAATTTTTGCATGTGGCTAAAATATAATCCTAGTATAGTTAAAATCTATATAATTCATGTCTCTTTTGGAATAAAAGACAAGATGTAATATATATGCTACTTTTCATTTACCTGCAAACTCCAGAATTGGTAAATGAGATCTTGTCATTACAAGCTTCAGACTTGCTAATGATTATTATGTCCATGCTGTGTATAATGTGCAAACTCTTTTGTTGTTGTTGTTCTGTTCAATCACATTGGAGACTGCCTGGATAAGTCCCTGCAGTTTTCTTGGCAGGGTTTTTCAGAAGTTGTCTGCCATTGCCTCCTTCCTAGGGCTGAAAGAAAGTGACTGGTCCAAGGTCAGCCAGCTGACTATGTGCCTAAGTCGGGACTAGAACTCATGGTCTCCTAATTTCTAACCTGATCCCTTTAATACTACATCAAACTGTGTATCCATGCAAACGCTGATTGCTTTTGAATTAATAATAATCTTGCAGAACTAGGCCTTTATGCTTCCATTTATAGATTTATTTATTTATTGTAAAGTTTTATAGCCCAGCCAACATAAAAGACTTTAATGCATTAAAATTATAAACACAACAACAGAAATAAATCAAGATTAAAATAAGGAAATAAATGAATGTTCTCCCAAGATGGATGCCTTCTCCTAAAATGAGGGATTGACCAGTCTTTCTCAAGAGGGATTGAAATCCAGTTTTCAAAGTGCCGTGTTTATCATACGGTCTCTACCCATGCCTGGCAAGAGAATCTCATAAGACTGCCCTGTTCACCTTGTTTTGAAACACAAGTGATATTTCAGCATTTTGAGATCATCAGTCTCAGATGGTGGGAAGGAGTTCTGAATTCCCAGTTCTGAACAGAACCTTAAGCTTATTCTCAATCAATTAAACGCCCATTGGAGCACACAAGGAGCGCACGGTGGATCCATCCTTTTTAAGTAAGGCCGTTGGGAGTGTAAAAGATGTTGAATGTGTTTGTGGGATGATATTCACTCACTCTGAATAACCTTGAGCATTCATATTAGATCTCACTGGACATCCGTTCTCAGAGCTCGGAGTGAATTGGGTTGGCAGTGGAGAAGACTGAAGGATTAGAAAGCCAAACACTCTTTGTTTCTCGCAAGCAGTCACTTTGGCCAACCACCAAGTAACCCTGAAGTTTTTGCTCTTTCAAACTCAGTGGAATGTGAAGGAGCTTGTGACCCCGTCCATCTGTTGGCCAGAAGAATAACTCTCCACAAAGTGACTAGAATGGGATCATATTGGTCGAGGTGAGAGAAACCAGCAAAAGAAAAAATGGATTTGAAAATGGGCTGGATTCAACTTGGGGCTGTGAGCAGAAAAAAAGAAAATCAAGAAAAAAATTTTCTCTCAAGTTTGCCAATGGGAGGATTTGGACAGCAAAACATTCAGAATGCTACCATCTCTCTCTCTTCTGAGTACGTGATCCAGAACAGAGCACACAGCTGCAACATGAAGGAAAAGCAGAAACATAAATGCAAAACAACCCATCATTTCATTATACAGGGGAAAAAAATACATTGGAACCACTGCTAGGAAAAGGGGTTGAAAGAATTCTAGGAGCCATATCCTGCATGCTTTCCCTAACTTGTTTAAGAGAACAAGGCTCGCTCCTTAAGTTCTAAAAATGATTATTTTTTAATTAAATGGAAAGATTCTATTTGTTTCAGGGAGCTATTCTGCTTGCCACATTCCTAAGGTCACCCAAAAGCTGATTAAAAGATAAAAATAAAATAATAAATCATAATGTACTTAGGTTTTTCTCAAAACCAATAGATTCCAGAATGATTTACGGTCAGCTCCAAATGACAAAAAGTGTTTTAAACAAATAAACCAAGAAACCTCAGAATGTTTTTTTCTCTCTATCTTGATTTAAAAATATAGATATTTCAGAATCCGATAATAAAGCATATATGTAGCTCTGGGTTGAACTGTTGGGTTCCTCATGTTCTTCAAACTTGGTTATTTTTCTGCTGATGTTTCATTATCAGGCTAGGTAACATCATCTGTGCATGGGTGAGTAGTGTGGAAAAATAAAATGCCCAGCACTGATGCATTTATTAAGTTTTATCCCATCTCCATTCTGATAAGTAATTCAAGATGGCATCCGTAGACCTCTTCCTGTTTTATTCTCACAATAAATTTGAGAAGTAGATGACGTGAGAATTGTTGACTGCCTTAAAAATCACATCTAGCAAAAGCCTTACAGTTGACTTAGAATTTGAAGCCCGGCTTCTCAGTTTTATACCAATGCCAACCAGTGGTACAGCAAAATAAATTTCCAGTCTAGTCTTTAGGTTGCTCTTTGTGTGAAAATAAGAATGTATTCACAATGTTCAGGATGGAGTAAGCTGGCCTCATTGTGTTTTGGGTACCTCTCAATTTGAGGTCCAACCCTCTAAGCATCTCTTATAATAGCAATAGCAATAGCACTTAGACTTATATACCGCTTCATAGTGCTTTACAGCACTCTCTAAGCGGTTTACAAAGTCAGCATATTGCCCCCAACAATCTGGGTCCTCATTTTACCGACCTCGGAAGGATGGAAGGCTGAGTCAACCTTGAGCCTGGTGAGATTCGATCTGCCAAACTGCTGGCAGCCGGTGATCAGCAGAAGTAGCCTGCAGTACTGCACTCTAACCACTGCGCTTAAAGGGGGTGTAACAAGATAATAAGGTGAGGATGAGCTCTTTGCAGGTGGTTTTAAAGAAGAGGAATTTTCTGCTATACTCTTTTTTTCTTATCTTTAAATTCAGTCCTGAAACTAGTCATCATACAGAGCAGCCTCCTTCAGTGTGGCTCCCCAAAACTACAGCTCCCAACATCTGCATGACAGAAGAGAATGAGAACTGTGTGGAAAACAAAATATATAGTACTGGGGAAAGCTGCTGCACAGAGAGAATGGTTAGGATACAAAGGGGTGGGGCGGGTACATATATCAACAGGAGATTTTCAGAGGGAGGAGGACAATCCTCAACTTTGTGGTTCAGTTCTCCCTGCTCCCAGATGGAAGGATTGGCCATAGAAATTGAAAGGGTGACATTAGTCCTCAAGTGAGAATTATAAGGGCTGCCTGTTTAGATTCAGAGACAATTTCTTCCCATTCCCACCTTCACCCCACCCCATAATCAGGGCCTTCTTTTCTCTTGATATTTCCCCCCCTTCCTTGTTGAGATTTGCATGTTTTCTTTTGCAAATGAAGTCAATGGAGGAAAGAGAGTCAGATGTGGTTAACCCTTTAGTTCTACAACGGAAGGACTGGTCTTTGTGTGCTGGGGATATCGAGGCTGTTTTTGTTGTCACTGCTGAGGAAAATCACTGGGAAGAATTGGGAATTGGGGGCCCAGGTGTGTCTCTTTCTGATTCTGGATAAGACTCTCTCTCTCTCTCTCTCTCTCTCTCTCTCTCTCTCTCTCTCTCTCTCTGTGTGTGTGTGTGTGTGTGTGTACATGTTGGGGGATTTACTGGTTGGAGCAGGTTCGAGCAGAAGCCAATTCTCTTGGGTTTTATTTTCCTATGAGCAATAAAAATTGTGCCTCCTCCCAGCTCCTCCCTTTCCTTTGTGTATGTCTCCATGTGAATTTGTGACTCTTTGAAAACATGTATGTATGTGGGTGGGTTGGTGGGTGAGTGGAGTCTTGAAGGCCTGTTAGCTTATTTTTGCCCATGGTTACCCTGGAGACCATACACTGGTATAGTAGTAGGTCCTGTGAGGAAGTTGGCCTTGAGCTCAGGAGGCACAATTCTATCACATAGCATCCAATCCAGAATGCATGTGCACCATTGGGACAAGGTGCTCCCCCTCCCCATGCTTCATTGCGCATCAGGAGTGGAGTCTGACTTCAGTGGACCTAAGAGAGTTGGGCTAAGGAAGGGCGTGATCTCACCAGAGAGATCCAAGCATGTATCACCTACTAAATAACCGGATGTGGAGTTCTTGCTACTCTCTGAGCTTGGTTGTTTGCTTGCAGACATTTCATTGCCCAACAGGTAACATCACTCCCACAGGTCAACCCTGAGCTATACTGTAGATATTACCTACATTCTCTTCTATTGTAACCTGAAGTACCTGTTTCTGACAACAATAAAGAAATCCCCGGAAGATGGGCTTCCTTCCCAGGAAGACGAAGTGGCCCTCCAGGCAGTAAGCACTGGCTGTGGGTAACTGTAAACCAACACATTTAATGAGCCCGGCTTTCTCTTGGGCATGTAGCATTGAAATGAATGGCAGAGAAAAACAACTCAGCTTGTGTGCAGCTGCGCTTTAATTTAAATGGGGTTTGTAGAGAAGAATAGTGTGGTAGAATGTATTTTAAATGAAGTAGTGGGAAATGAGATTCTGTGAAGATTTTTTTGCCACAGGCACCAGAACACGCTGGGCCAGCCCTAGGAATCTCCCACGCTTCCCAAAATAGGCTCTCGAAAACAGGCGCTGCCCGGAATATTTGGCCCAGCATCCCAATTCAGAGTCTTTGTGGAAATGGGAACAACGGCTTTGGCATCAATTGCTTTCTTTCAGTCCCAGTTCTGTTCCAGGAAGATGGGGAGGAGATAACCCAGTGCCCTGATTAACTAAGCAGGTTTGCAGGGAAATAAAAGTCAGTTCAGACAGCCAGAAACAATCTTGTGGGATCTGAAGATTTCTGAGGAAGAACAGGGGAAGATAGACTTCATGTTTGGGGGTTTTAAAAAGAATTCTGAAATCTGCTAATTGATGCCAAATAGTGACTTGGTGGAAGAAAAGATCAACATGCTCTCATGTGGAAATGCCCCAAGTATCTTAATTCCTTATTTCTGATAAATGTAGTTGTCCTTCATGATCTCTTCTAAGAAGCCCATCTCTGGGGTTTTCTTAATTTCTGTCAGAAGCAGGGATTTTGGGTCACTTTGTATGTGATACAAGCTTGGACTTCTGGTCAGATCTTGCCCTTCCTTGACACACTCCCTTAGATCCACTGAAATCAGATTCCACAGGCACATTGAAGTAAATCGCCAACAAGATCGCCAACATCCGATGATGGATATGGCAAAAGAAGAAGAAGAAGATGATTCAAGTAAAAGGGGAACACATTGTCCCAGGGAAGCATATGAATCATTCTGGCCTGGGTGTGGATTTGCAAGTAATGTGACATAATTGTCCATTTTCAGCTCAAGGCCAACTTTCTCACAAGACACACTATTAGGTCTATGCCAATATATGGTCTCCAGGGTAACCATAGTCAAAGATAAACTAACAGGCCTTCAAGACTCTGCCCACCAATCCACCCACATGCATACATTTTTAAATTTCTTTTTCTGAGCATTTTATACATACACATTAACAAAATAATATTTAAACTTTAAAAAGACAACAATCGCACATTGTCAGGCGCAAGAAACCAGTTCAAAAGTACTATGAGTTTATTTCATGCTACCTTACTTATACACAAGAATCTGATCTACTAATGGTCAAGGCAAATTGGCTCTCAATTAGAGTCAACAGAATTAATGGGCTGTGTGGACTTAGGTCTCTTATGGAAGCATAGCGACTCCAAACTGATGATGCATTTGACCCCACCTTCAGGCTCAGCCTGTCATCTCCTACACACACAAACTAAAAATACAAAAACACCCTCTCCCCTCCCCAATACATATATGCTTTCATACAGTCACACTTTCACATGCAGTCATACACAAAGAAAAAAGAAGAACCAGGAGGAGGTGGGTCCTTATTGCTCATAGGAAAATAAGTATGTAGGCATGAATTCATTGTGTAGCTTGAGCCTCGTTGTTATCCAGCAGCCTCAGTTGCTCAGCTGTAAAATGGGTATCCAAATAATTTTTTTAATAAGGATAACTGAGAATAAAGCTTCAGATTTTTAATGCCTAGGTAAAATCTTTTGAGGAAGGCAGTGCTGTGTTAAGAATTATATTCTCTTGGGAAATTTTTTATATCTGCTTCTTTTATCCAAGAAATCATTTTATTGAGTAAAAAAAGAAAAAGAATTGCAAAGAAAAAAAGCTGGAAAAAAAGAACAAAGACATCCAGCACATGTATTCAGTGTCACACATACATGCATGAAAACAGTACAATAAACATGTCAATGAATGGAAGCCATAATTCATTGCAATCATCCATACTAATCTATATTGATGAGCTATTGGTTTGTAGATTGCAGGTAGCATCAATTCTGCAGTCCACTGCATATTTAGGGCAATGTGTTTATCTTTCCAATGCCAGACAATAATTATTTTGGCTTGTGAGTAGGGTACTCACTCAAAGAAAAGAAATCCATTTTCTTTCTCCAGATGTCAACTCCCATCTTCTCTTGGGAAAAATGGAAGGGGTGCTGAACTGGCAATTGGCAAGATTAAAGGCAAAAACCGGTGGGATAGAAATCAAACGTGTGTCTATCTTTATTCATACATTTCCATTAATCAAACAGGTCCAGCCCATATCCAGCTTAGATGTCTCTGTGTACAGTGGCAGGGTGGTGATGAAGTTATTCATAGGAATAACTGTGATTATCCAATCTCAAAAGAGTAAATGTATGATTAGATGAACCAGTCTGATGCAGACACCTGATGGATCAGGTGAATTTAGGATATAAATGAGACTATGCTTCAAATCTCTTTCCAGTCTTAAAAAGTCAATGGAAAAGGAACCAAGTCCATTTTCTCACAGCCTTTCTCTACTTGCACTTAAATATGGTACAAACATGTCTGAGGGGCAATTTTTTTCTGTTGAGTGCTCATGACATTGTATTTACTTTAACCCCACTCCATGAATGAGACAGGCTTAAAACTGTTCTTGACTCAACCAGGGCTAAAATTGTATTGTTAAAATTGTATTTTACTCCTTATTATGACACCCTCTAAGGCAGGGGTGTCAAACTGGCATCGTCATGACGGCGTCACGTGATGTATCAGGACTTCCCCCCCCCCTCACTAAACTGAGCGTGGGTGTGGCCAGTATGTGACACATCCGGCCCGCAGGCCATGAGTTTGACAGCCCTGCTCTAAGGGTACACACAACATATATAAAATCTTTTAGGCTTGGTCCCCATTTTACTTTGGAGATGATTGCAAGCAATAACAGGTAGAATGAGGATCAGCAATGGGGACAGCCAGTGTTGTGTTGATACGGTTTTTGACTGACTCAAAGAAGGATGGAAAGTTGAACTCAGCCATGGGGAAAGGCCTTCTGAATGTTTTCACATATGAGGCTTCACTTTTATTCAGTATTTAGCAGTGGCTAAGAGAGGCAGCCCAGAGGCAGAAGAAGTTTTGCATTTGACTCTTACCTCTGCCATTAATTTATTAGGTTGCCCAAGGCTTAAAATATAGGTAGTCCTCATTTAATTGGGACTGGCAACTTGGTCGTTAAGTGAAGTGATTGCTAAATGAAATTGTGACTGTACTTACAATCTTCAGTTTTCCTTTGCTTTACAGACCTATAAAAGTCATAAATGCAAGAATTTGTCATAAAGTTAGTTTTTTGTCACTAAATGAAGCAGTCATTAAACAAGGTCTGCATGTAAGACATTTTCTATGAGCTTCAGGCCCTCATCGGCAATGCAGTAAGTTATTGATTCATAAGTTGCTGATAGCATCAGTTCTGCAGTCCACTCCAACCAGTTGACTTCTAGATGGGTTGGGATTTCAACACCCAGAATTCTGACCACATAAGAACCACCACAATAGAATTTACTGTCTGTTAAGTGGCTTTCTATACCACCTTTAAGCTTTTCTATGTCCCATTTAAATGGACTTATTCAAAACATTGTATCCTGAAATGAAACAAGTATAGTACATTATCAACGCAGATGCTTTTGAAAATCATGTTATATAATTGGAATGGGAAGCCCTAGCCTCAAATCATCATTACAGATAGTCCTCGATTAGCAACTGCCTCATTTAGCAACCATTCACAGTTATGATGCTGTAAAAGTAAAAAGTAACTTTATGACCAAACCTCACATTTACGACGTTTGCAGGTAAAGCAAAGAAAAGCTGAAGTAAAGTCATAAGCATCGTTGTGGTATCACTTGTGATCACTTCGCTTAATAACAAGTTGTTGGTCCCAATTGTGCTCGTTAAACAAGGACTATCCGTACCAGTTTGCAAAACACCAATGCATCAACTAACTAATCTTAGATTTGTGTGCTGCAAAAACTCAGCCTATCTGGCTAGGTTTTGATTTAGTGTGCCTTGTAAATCCAGAAAAAAATGTGACTGATGGAATAAACCATGATTAAGTTATCCATTTGTAAGTGGATTTTGCAAATACAGATAATTGCAAAACTCACTGGATGGATTTGGCTGGGTAACTCACCTTCCATTTAACCTGTGCTTATTGTGAGAATAAAAAATAGATCTGAACTGCATTACCCTAAGCTCTTGAGAGAAAAGATTCTAATCTGATCATTATACTGTAGATAACAATTAAACCACATCAGCCTGATCCAGAGAACTTACATAACTTAGGGTGGTATTAGAAATGTTACATTTAGTGTAAACACTAAAATCTCTACATTGAAAGTATCTCCAAGCATACAGTGAATTTTCCTTGCACAGAATTGTGGAATCAGAGAACCCTAAAATCATAGAATTAGAAAGCTGCTTAGAGGTTCTGCAGTCCTATCACCTGCTAAGAGAGTAAGGGGATTATCCCGCTTGCTAGAGGCAATTGGCTGCACCATGTATTCCCTGATAATTAATTAAAATAAATTGCTAATAGCTTAGAACAACACCAAAAAGGACGCAGTGGAGGGGCAAATTCTTTTTTTTTTTAAATTGCTCTTTGTGAGAAACTCATTGAGATCAAATGATTAGAGTGATAACTGCTATGTATTAAAAGCAGTGAGACTTAGTCAATCCCAATTTGCATTAAGATCATTGTTTGTAGGTAGTTATCTTGACTATTTTAAGTGCTGAGCATAGCAGCCAGCCTATGACTGGTGAAGGAACTGATTTGAACATGGAAGGAGCTGAAAGGAGGAATGTGTTTGTGTTGACACATGTTTGAAATCCCATCCTCTGCCATGGGTAAATTTGAACACTGAGCTGAACAGTTTTAATTCCCTCTGACCTTTTATTGTTTTAAAACACTGAAACAGTGACTAAATCTCCCAGTGAAAGTGCAAGACACCCAGTCAATTCAAAAGATGTGAAGAGCTTCACTTGATGGATATTAAACAGATGCTATGTATATCCTCTAGAGGGCATCAGGGCTGGTAATAGTAAGTCAGCTATTTAGAAGGAGAAATAACACTGGTGCTGGGGATCAATTATTCTCATTTTTAAATTTCTCACTATGTTACAGTGGGACCAGAAGATCTACTTACTTATCAGAGTTTACTTTTCCTTCTAGGAAGAAGCAACAGCTTCCATTTTATTAAATTGTACAAATTAAGTAATTTAACAACCCTTAGTAAGATGGTCTATATGTTGCCTATTTCAGCTAGTCAAGAGTCTGCTATCTTCAGTTCATAACTGGAAATCTAGATGGCATCTAGGATGCTGTCCATAAAAATCATATCTTAGCACATGCTGTGAGTCCAGTTTGGGGACTTTGTTTGGTCTGGCTTTGTGTGCGTCTATTTTACAGTATTTTGGTAACACCTGAACTAAAGTATAAAATAACCTTACAAAGAGGATCATAACAATGGAACCCCAAATTATAACTTTAAAAAAGCAAACTAGATGCCGACCTCTCATCTCTTGATTGGCAAATTCTGTCCAATGACTGTAATACTACTGAAGACCATTATAACAAATTTTTGCTCGAAGTCAAAAGAGTCATTAAACTATACGTACCATTAATAACCCCCCCAAATCAGAAAAAATAAATTACCCATAACAATAAGGAAGCTTCAATAAAAAAAAATCTCTTTGGCGGAAAAACAAAACTGGCTACGTAGCTAACTTTAAAAGACGTTACAAAACCTTATGCCACAAGATAAAGGAAGAATGCACCAATTACCACAGCATACAAGAGGAAAACCTTTTACGCACGAAATCCACCTGCGCCTTCTATAATTTTGTAAACAGCAAACTTAAAGACTCGAGAACCATCCCACCCCTAAAAGGGCCTAAAGGGAAAGACTGCAATGATGAAGCCGTTAAGGCTCTTCAACACATTCTTCAGTTCAGTCTTTGTAAACAGCAATGGCTCAAGTCCCTCATTTCCAAGTCGTACCACAACTAATTGCAACGATCTGCTACACATCGATTTTACGATAAGGTTGAAAAAGCACTACGCAACCTAAAACCATCTCTATCCATTGGCCCTGATGGATTATGTGCCTACTTCTTAAAAAAGCTTTCCACTGCCATNAATGGTACACGACAAACAACTTCTAAAACTAAAATCCTATGGCATCTCAGGACCCCTACATAATTGGATAGCTGTGTTCCTGTCAAACAGACAACTAGTAGTTAAAATAGGGAGTGCCTTATCAAATCCTGCACCAGTTATCAGCGGTGTCCCCCAAGGCAGCATTTTAAGACCTACACTCTTTATACTTTACATAAATGACCTTAGCGATCACATTATAAGCCACTGCGTCCTCTTCGCTCATGATGTAAAACTATTCAACACCACCAACAATGCTGTTGCCCTACAAAACGACCTTGACTATGTGTCAGAATGGTCAAACAATTGGCAACTTCAAATCTCAACCAACAAATGTTCTGTGTTACACATTGGCAAAAAAAATCAGAACACCAAATACAAGCTGGGCAGATATGACCTTGTAGATTACCCTCACTCTGTCAAAGACCTTGGAGTTCTCATCTCAAATGACCTAAGCGCCAGAGCTCACTGTAACAGCATTGCCAAAAAGGCATTAAGAGTTGTCAACCTAATCTTGCGAAGTTTCTTTTCTGGTAATATTGTACTGTAAACTAGGGCATACAAAACCTTTGCTAGACCAATTCTCGAATACAGCTCGTCTGCCTGGAATCCACACTGTATATCGGACATTAACAAATTTGAGTGAGTCCAGAGGTATTTCACGAGAAGAGTACTCCGCTCCTCTACTCGCAATAAAATACCTTACGCCACCAGGCTTGAAATCTTAGGCTTGGACAACCTAGAACTACACTGCCTACAGTCCGATCTAAACGTAGCACACAAAATTAACCGCTACAACGTACTACCTGTTAATGACTACTTCAGCTTCAACTGCAATAATACACGAGCACACAATAGATACAAACTCAAGGTAAACCGCTCCAAACTTGATTGCAGAAAATACGACTTCAGTAACAGAGTGGTCAATGCCTGGAATGCACTACCTGACTGTGTTGTTACATCCCCAAACCCCCATAACTTTAACCTTAGACTGTCTATTGTTGACCTCACCCCATTCCTAAGAGGTCTGTAAGGGGCGTGCATAAGCGCACCAGCGTGCCTACCATCCCTTTCCTTCTGTCTCCATTTTTTGTACCCATTTACTATGTTCATATTTATGTTTATACTATACCTGTTACATGTTTGACAAAATAAATAATAATAATAATAAAAGACAACTGTGGGTTTTATGTTGTGTATTTTTAATGTTGCAAGCTACCGGGAGTCACCATGTGTGAGTTCCATGTGACCACATAAATTTGTTTAATATAAATATAAATATTTGATTAATCCATTTAAAGTTAGACAATTTCTATTGGTAGTCTTAATTAAAAGGATTTTTTTTTTAGTCCTATGGGGATTTTGCCTCTAATATGTTTTTTAAAAGAAAGGTTTAGAAGAAAGCCTAAATGCAGTGACATTTGAGCTCCCTCAAAGATCTCCAAGCAGTTGATCAGGGCCTGTCATACAATCTCTCCCCCACCCATCTTTTAGGCTCACTCTGCCTCTTATTATCTTTTTTTTCCTAGTTCCCGTGACAGGAGCTTTTGACAAGGCTTGCCATGTCTTTTGTTGATTCCCCTGCTTCCAGGATGGAAATATGAAAAGCAAAAGAAATAAGAAAAAGGTTAAAGAGAGGGTTACAATGTGTGAAGAAGGGCTGGCTCAACAAAAATAGCAGGGAATAAGAAGGTGAAGTGGCTGTGCATAATTTGGATAAATAACTGGTGTATGTGTGTGTTGCCTGATACAGGTAGAAGATCCAATTGGATGCCCACGAACATCTAAAAATAATAAAATTATCAGAATGATGAGCTTGGGGCTTATTGATTCTGATTTCTTGCCCAAACAGCCTCATTTAAAAGAATTGGAGCTGTTGAAAGATGATCTCTCCCCATTATTTTAGTGAAGCAGCTTTTATGAAAGAGTGGCCTCCATTCTGTAAACCAGAGCTGGCTTTTATTTCACCCTGTTGGCCATCAGTGATCTCCTCAGCAGCCTAAAATGCTAGGCTGGCCTTGCTTACTATGGGTCATTTCTATGCATTCTATTAATCCTTTAAATAGCATCACATCATAATCTAAATCCAGAGAGTAAATATGTGGCTTTATCTCAGAGGTGGGCTGCTGCCGGTTCGGACTGGTTCGGGCGAACCGGTAGTTCTGACCAGCGGCTGGGCCCACCCGCCTGCCCTGGCGCTAGCCCATCCTATATAATCGCCATGTGTTTAATGCCACACGCATGCGCAGAAGGCACGTGCATGAGCAAAGCGAGTGTGCACACGCGCACGCTCACATTTCCAGTTCTGGGCGAACCGGTTGTTACATTATGTGACGCCCACCTCTGCTTTAATCAGAGCAGTGGTTCTCAACCTTTCTAATGCCGCGACCCCCCCGCGACTCCCCCTGCCGCCGCGATCCCCCCGTCACCGTGACCCCCTCCCCTCCCTCTCCCCACGCGGGATGAGGTGACAAAGGGGGCGTGGCACCAGGGGTGAAATGCTCCCAGTTCGGGCTTGCCTGCGGGTCGCCGAACAGCTGATAGCAACGGAAGTGGGAGACTTCGCCCGGATGCCGCCATTTGGGTTCTTTTACCCTCTGCGCATGAGCAAAGCATTCTGCGCATGCGCAGAGGGTAAAAGAACCAAATGGCAGCGTCCGGGCGGGTGGGCGAAGTCTCCTGCTTCTGTAGCTACCGGCTGTCCGGCGACCCGCAGGCACGGCCAAACCGGGAGCATTTCACCCCTGCAAGTGACGGTGGCACCAAGATGGCGGGCTAACGCACGCGGCGACCCCTGTGAAATGGTCGTTCGACCCCCAAAGGGGTCGCGACCCACAGGTTGAGAACCGTTGATCTAGAGCAATTTCAGTTGTGGTGCCAATGTTGCCTAGGAAGATTGTGATTTTCGTAGACCTGTGCCAAGTCCTTTTTGTGAACTTGGTCTTCTTGAATCTTTGGAAGCATGGATTGAAGCATTGTCTCTTGGGCATTGTGCAGTGGAGCCCAATGGTGATGACCAGAATGCTGCCAAGGTTAGTTAGCTATTTCCGTTAGCAGTGAATAAATTGAGAATGCATTGCTGCCCAAGACACATGCTGTGAAAGTATATAGCATGAGGATAAGTTTTGATGAAGCCCAAGCCCTGGGCTTGGGTTAGAAATCCAAGTTCTAACAATAGACTGTGATTGTTTTTCTTCTGTGCAATCATGAGAGCTGGAAGCATCGTTATTTTTTTTAGCAAATGAACAATGAACACTGGGAATTTCAAAGGTATGCTGAGTAGCAAATTTTGCCCAAATGGCTCTTTTGTTTGTTAATCTTTTTCAGTTGGAAGATTTGACTATTTAAATCTACTGCTTTTGAATTTTTTGTGAATAGAACATAGTAAATCTGAGAGTTTGTTTGTCTATTAAGGGCTGGCATAACCTGAATATTCCTAGTTCAAGTCTTCTGCATCCATGAGATTTACTAAATGCCTAAATTCTAATTATAGAGATAATAATGCTGAACTTCCCCACATGGCTATTACTAAGATTGATTGATGATGTACCATTAAGTTAGTGTCGACTTTTAGAGACCACATACATAGATTTTCTCCATGATGATCTGTCCTTAACTTGAGATACTATGATATATAAAGAAAATATACAACAAATTGATCTATCAAAAATAGTTCAGCAATGTCTTTGGAGCCAGCCAAAGACATTTTTTGTTTCCCAGAATTTTCCTCCAGGCCTCATGTTCTAAAAACAAGGGTCTGTAAAGAACCAAACGAATACCCCAAATTAGGCCAGATCTTTCACCCACAAAGTCTGCAATTCACAAGCAGGTTAATTAGAATTCATGGGTTAACTGCATTTTCTAGTGGGAGACATCACTGATGTGAATTTACACCTCACATTAAATCACTGGCAGTTGACAACCAGAAAACAGGGTTTGTTGGATGGGTTCCACCACTGTGCTTCCAATAGTCAGGTTCTGTAATTTGTGGGTTCATTGTTTCCATGGCCTAATTCTTTAAAAGTCAACTCTAATATGATTTTTCCTGACCTTTCCACTACTGAAGGGGTGAGTACGCTGTTCTTTTCCCAATCATCTTATTTTTGATAGGGTTTTTTTTCCCCTTCTCAAAAAAATCCATTAAATGACATGGAAAATGTTTTAGGTTTGACAAAAAAAAAAAAAAAAAAAAAAAAAACAAAAAAAAAAAAAAAAAAAAAAAAAAGAAAAAAATTAAAAAAAAAAAAAAAAAAAAAAAAAAAAAAAAACAACCCACTCCATAATCACTGCTGTTTCCAGGTACAATGTTTAATCCTATTTAAAAAAGGCTTTTTAAACCCATCGCAGAATGGAATAGTGTACTGAGGCTATTAGCACAATAAAAAAACTAAGTAAAATGGAAACAGCACACTCAGAGGCACAGAGCCACTGATGCTTGCCAATTATGTGTTGGAAAATTAAGACAGGGATAATCATGTCTGCCTGGGCTCAGAGTATCCGGTTGCCTCTTCTGGAATCAGTGTGTCTGCTTCTTGAGTTAACCCAGTACCTGGAGAAGGCTCTCCCGAACTGACAAATCTCTCAAACTGACGATCTCCATAAATTATCCTGGAGAATCTAATACATGTGAAGAATGTCCATAATTCCTGGTCTCCTCTAACAGAACTCTCTGACGTTAGGCTATTAATTATTATTTCTTTTTATTTATATCATGATTTCTCCTGTAGTAGCTGAAATGCTTAAAGGGCATTTAGAATTCCGTAGCAAAAGCTCCCTTCCTGACACTGTTTGCTTGAGACTTTTTTCTGAGTAAAGAAGATGAAGAGGCTTAGAGATCTGGGAAACATACACACTTTGGAGGGGTGTGTGTGTCATAGTCAAGAGATGTCCTGGCAGGGTTTTGGCAGAGATGTTCAGAGACTCCCAATCTGTTAAACTAGACTGGGAAGTGTGGGGGAAAAGGCATCTCAGAAATGGCAGACTACTTTTGTATTCTGCATGAAGATTTTAATTTCTGACAAAGATACAGTTGTACTGGATTGTTCTCAGGGGTTAGCATGGTTATCCTTGGGCTTTTTGGACATACACCCAGTTTCTCCACTTCTGTTCCGTTCTGTGATTTGAATGGGCACATGATTAGCATTGCTTCTCTTTTCAACCACCTATGATTTCCTCCTGCCCCCTGTCCCCAGTTTGTTTGCTCTGCCTTGACCTTCCTTGGAAGGCTAATCAAAATTCTAGCCTGTCCCCTGTGGGGGTTCCCCCCTCCCCCAAGCCCTGGCTGACAGGTTGCTATCTCCCTTCCCCCTCCCTTCTTAAATAATTCAGCTCCCTGTAGCTGCCCCTTGGCTCCATCTGCATTCTGGTTGCTGTTCTCTGGGTCCCTGCCGCGCTAACAACATAAGCCCCTCGCTTGGTAATTGCCAGATGAATAGAGGACGATCATGGGAGACACCAGAGGGAAATGGAAGTGGCAGGAGGTGGCTCTGGTGTAGGAATGCCATCCATCCCTATCATCCTCTGGATTAATGGCATCCAGGAAAAGTGCCGCACATGTAAAGTGTGAATACAAATCACCTTTTACTCACTGATAATCTGGGATAGTGTGCTTAATAACCATTTGCAGACTGATTGTCTTCATTGTTTTGTGCATCAGAGAGGGGATTTTTTTTATTTTTATTTTTAACCAACGTTCTACTCTTGCTCCTCCTTTCTGAGGTGGTAAGGAAGGAGGTATAAGTTTCCATTACTGGCTAGAATAATAGATAATATTAGACAATAGGATTAGCAAATAATTGGGTGCCTAATAGATACAGTATTAGACAATAGGATTAGCAAATAATTGGGTGCCTAATAGATACAGTATTAGACAATAGGATTAGCAAATAATTGGGTGACTGGTTAGAGGTGTAAACTAGAAATGGGCAAGGCTGCTTGGTTTAATTCCAGACAGTTGAATAGTCCCTGGAATGGAATGAAGTGGAAGTGCAGAATGTGAAATTCTGGAAAGGATTCCAGGGTGCAGTCTAGACGTGTGTAGGAAAGCTGCAGACATGTCCACCTGATGATCCAGGCTGTGCTGTGACCTTCTGCATGATCTGAGGTCATCCAGAACAAGTATAAATGGGCATAAACAGCAGATTCCCCCTCTGGATGCTTTTGAGCCTGAAGTTGACACATTGAAGAGGCACCCCCTCAGGATACAGCTTGTGGGATTCAAGGATTCCAGCACGATGAGAGATAGATGATTACAACGTTGTCCTTCCGTATTTATGGCTTCAGGCATATAAAGCAACATCTAGCAAAATCAGGGCTATCTGTGGGTTGTACTGTCACATGCATGTAGATCCAATATTAACACAAATACCGTATTGTGAGAAGAAGAGGCTCCCACGGAGAACTTTGAACATGACATCTCCAGCTGCCGTGAAATTCATTTTAAACAAAAACTACTCCCAAATGGGGGTTAGTCTCCTAATGGGAAATTTCATCCTTCCATCCTGGGGCTTCCAATATGAAAAGTATTGAATCCCTAAGATAAGGACGATTATGCTATTTAGAAAAACAATAACCATGCAGGTGGACAGTTGCATATAGGTATACAAATTACCTTATACAAAAATCAGCTGAAAGACAGGTAGTCCTCAACTTACAACAGTTCGTTTAGTGTCTGTTCGAAGTTAAAACGGCACTGAAAAAAGTGACTTATGACCATTTTTCACACTTACGACCATTACAGCATCCCCATGGTCACGTGATCAAAATTGGGATGCTTGGCAACTGGTTCATATTTATGACGGTTGCACTGTTCTGAAGTCATGTGATCATCTTTTGTGGCCTTCTGACAAGCAAAGTCAATGCGGAAGCCAGATTCACTAACTTAACAATTGCGGCGATTCACTTAACAATTGTGGCAAGAACGGTCATAAAACGGGGCAAAAATCACTTAACAAATGTCTCACTTAACAACAGAAATTTTAGGCTCAATTGTGGTCATAAATCGAGGACTACCTGTACTCAGTGGATCAGTCAGTCTCTTGATGCCCTGCAGAAAAATGGGCTCAGAGCTAGCAGATTATACAGGACGGACCAAGCTCCTTGAAGGTGCAGCATATTTCTAAGACACAGAACCTTTTTAAATCAACCAATTTTTCCTCCTCCCTTAACAGAATAACAAGAGTTGAAAGGGACCTTGAAGGTCTTCTAGTCCAACCCCCTGCTCAAGCTCTATACCATTTCAGACAAATGGTTGTCCAATCTCTTCTTAAAAACCTCCACCCACAACTTCTGAAGGCAAGTCATTCCACTGATTAATTGTTCTAATTGTCAGGAAATTCCTCGTTAGTTCTAGGTTGCTTCTTTCCTTGATTAGTTTCCATCCATTCCTTCTTATCTTGCCTTCAAGTGCTTTGGAAAATAAGTTGGCCCCTTCCTCTTTGTAGCAGCCCCTTAGGTATTGGAACACGGCTATCATGTTAAATGCCCAGAGCGATAGTTATCTCAAGCGATTTCTAGGCTAGAACAGGAATTCTTGGACCATAGATAGTTCGAGGACTGATTCAAAAATCATCCCAATTCAGCAAGTGTTCTGGCTTTGGGTCTGAATTCCATTGCTTTTGTTTCCATCTATGGCAATAGTGCAGGGCAGGGAATCCAGTCTCTCACTGCCAGAACACAGTTTGTGTAAACACCAGGCCTGGTTTTTCATTCCAGATAAGGCAATCTTCCCCATCATTACACCTTCTGTATGCATTGTTCTGGAACTCCCTTCCTCCAACCAAGGGAAGTACTAATTGTGAATGGTGGGAGTCACTGGAAGATTTGGGAAGGCTAAGCCAATAGATATCCAGAGCCAGGCCTTGGAAATCCATTGCTACTCAGAGGCAAAATGTGACTTGCTATAGAACAATTTAAATTCTTTGTGTAGGTTAAAAGAGCTCAAGCAACAGTAAATAATTATTCCATTCCCATGTAACTGCTTTCATCAGCCATGGGTTCAAAAGCTCAAGGCTTTTTGTTCAGTCTCCTGTTTCTATATCAACTGCTGCTGGTGCTATTCAAATATAAATTTCACATTGTCATTTTACGGGTGGCTAAAAGGGGTGGGGGAGAAGAACCCACTTAGAATAAAATATAGATGGGGATTAAGACAACTGTCACATTTACTTGGACACAGTGATTTTTTTTTTTGGCTTGCACCATACCCCTTTTCCCCAGGCCAAGCCTCAACTCAAACAGAGCTTAAGCATTATTTTAAAAAGTCTTTGTGCATAGTTACAATTCAGCGGTTATCATTGCATAACTTGGCTGACCCAAACAGTTGTTGCCCCTGGGGAAATATTTAGTCCCATGTCCTAGAAATGCTCAATTTTAGACGCCCCAGTCAGACAGGCAAAGGTCATTTGGAGGCCATTATTATTTGGAATATCTTTGTTTTTTCTCCTGCAACAGGAAAAAAAATCTATAAAAGGGAAAGAAAGACAAAATTGCTAGAGCAGCCCTGTTATTGCAGGGTTGTTCTAGGACTTCATTTTTGTACCAGCAAGTAGATTTTAGATCTAACTCTTCATTGTCTCTCTTATGGCTATGATAGGTTCATTGCAGGAGATGAAAATTAATTTAGCTGACTGACTTAATGACTTTCTCAGGGTGTCAAGGAGAGATAGTTTGACCTAGTGCAGTGATGGCGAACCTTTTTTGGTTCGAGTGCCAAAAGGGTGTGTGTGTGCGCGCTAGCGCACACGTACATGCCCACATCCATTCCCTCCCCCCACGCATGCGCATAACCCCCCTCATGCTGCCCCCTGCGCATGCGCACAATCCCCCTGCCCCCCGCGCATGTGCAAAGGCCTCACTGAAGCCTGGGACGGTGAAAAACAGGCAAATGGGCAAACCGGAAGTTCGGAAAAACGGACTTCCGGTTTGCCCGTTGGGCTGTTTTTTGCACTCCGGGGCTTCAGGAAGCTTCCCTGAAGCCTTCGGAGGGCAAAACGGCCTTCCCCAAGGCCGAAAATCAGCTGGCCAGCGCGCGCATGCACGCTGGAGCTGACATAGGGCAATGCCTCGCGTGCCCTTTGATATATGGATCTGCGTGCCACCTGTGGCACGCATGCCATAGGTTCGCCATCACTGACCTAGTGGTTAAGGTGCTGGACTAGGAGTGGAGAATTGTCATTGTCTTAAGCACAGAAGTCATCAGTCACTGTCTCTCAGCCTAGGAAGCTCTCAGCCTTCCCAGTTCTGGGAAATCATTTCCAAAAATGTTTCCCAGAAAAACTGCATTGATGTGTCCATGTAGTCACCAGTAGTCAATATTGATTTTTAAAAAAGTTATGCCAGGAGATTCAGCCCAACTGGGGGCAGCCTATAATAGTTATTTTATAAGGAACTCTTTGAGGGTTATACCTAGTCATTCTGACCCAACTACTGATTGGATTTAGTTGTTCACACATTTCATCTAGTTAAATGTCTTGCAAACAAGATGAACTGAAATTACATTAGATTTCAGCCAATAACTTCATTCCTGGCAACTCTATCATGTATATGGCAACTCCCTTCTCATGTGTAGACCAGAGGTGGTATTCAGCAGGTTCTGACCAGTTCTGGAGATCCGGTAGCGGAAATTTTGAGTAGTTCGGAGAACCAGTAAATACTACCTCTGACTGGCCCCACCCCCATCTATTCTCTGCCTCCCAAGTCGCAGCTGATCGGGAAGAAATGGGGATTTTGCAGTAACCTTCCCCTGGAGTTGGGAGGGAATGGGGATTTTGCAGTAACCTTCCCCTGGAGTGGGGTGGGAATGGAGATTTTACAGTATCCTTCCCCTGCCACGCCCTCCAAGCCATGCCACGCCCACCACGCCACGCCCACAGAACCAGTAGTAAAAAAATTTGAATCCCACCAATGGTGTAGACCCACTAAGTCTTTTCCAGGTTAACTACGAAGCAGCAGCCATATGGGCGCCCCTGCCCTCTTTAACCTTACCAAGAGAAAAATCAAGTCAAACATAGGAGAAGCCGCGAAAAGTTACTTTCGGATCATTTAGCCTTACTTAGGCATTTCCTTTCATTTGATGCCTCCTCTTTTCCCACCATGTCCCCATGTTTTGCAGGTGAATGCCTGCAACAGGGATTTCATTGTATTTTCATATTCCTCCCTCCCTTCATTTAATGTATCTGGAGGGTAACATTTGGAGGAAGATTGATTAAACTCACAATAGAACACTGTATAGTACCTATGTAATGGGCTGCACCTGGCTAGGTGGATGACAGGGTGTTCAAATAGTGATGCAGCTTCAAAACCGTGACTGGGATTTTTCTGGCACCCCCATGCGTTGACATAAACCCTTTCATCTATTGATTACCTTGCTTGTTCTATTTTGTATTTTTTTTAAAAAATCTTCCTGGTCATCAGAAATATCAGGCTAGCATATTATGAATATATGCTGACAGTAAGAGCTGATAAAATGGAACTTTATTGAAATCTACTGTGTTTGATGTTTGTCTTCTGCATATCCATTTTATCTCTCCATCTTTATGTATATCCAGGGTGTTCAAAAACTAATTTAATCTCCCCCCACCTCTTTTATCCTCCATTTTGTTACTCTGTTTATCTGCCTCTCTCGGCTCTCTCCCATTCTCCTTACTCTGCTATTTCCATCCATCAACCCTCGGTTCTTTTCCATTAGTCCTTGCACAAGCTCCTTTCTTTTTCTTTTTTTCCCTTCAACAACACCCACCCTCATAAAACCTTCTCCAGATTCCCACCCCCTCCACTCTGCCTCCTTATGATCCATTCTCTCTCCCTGAACAAAAGAAGCTCTCCCCTTTTCCTTCCATACTGAAAAGACATTCCAGGGCAAATTCTCCGAATTGGGGTATACTCTGCCTTTATTCTAATTTAAGGATATCCTAATTTCTATTTTTCTTTGTAACCCTCTCCCTCCCTCCCTCCCTTATTTTAATAGTCATTGTGAAAAGAAGGGTGCTTCACTAATTGCTTATCCACTTCACACAGCATGCTCCTCCAACAAGTTGGACTGAAGGATGATACAAACAAATAAACAGAGGGCTCCGCTGCTTTTTTCCTTGCCTCCGATCCATTTTGCAGTCTGCACTACAGTCCTTGGGGAAAGGACATTTTACTGGGAGGGGGAAGGAAACCAATTTACACTCTTCTTCTTCTTCTTCTTCTTCTTCTTTTTTTTTTTTTTTGCTAATGCATGCTCTTTCTCTTGTTCTTTCTTCAGCCACAAGTCACATTAGGGCTTGTATGCAGCTGTCTCCTTCTTGACTATATTGCTACCCAGGTGAAGAAAGGAGGCCTGGCCTGTGTTGCCAGAGAAGATGGCCTCAACACCAGCCTGTCTGCTGATGCTGTGGCCACTGGTTCTGATTTTCTGTGATCCAGCAGAATCCATCAAGTTTCCTGAAGGCTGTGAGTAGCAATGATATTCTGCTGCATGTGTTTTAAAATGGGAAGGGTGGAAGGAAGCTCTCCTTGAACATAAGCTTTCACAAGCGGGAGGGTCTGTGAGGCATTCTGACTGTCTTTTGTTAGTTCTGGATCAATTTTGGAGTCATGAAACAGCACAGAAACATTCTGGAGGTACGTGATTTGGAGGCGTATGAGTGTTTCATTTTCAATGTTTTATTAGAGATGCAGAGAATTGTGTTTAAGGCACCTTTCTCTGTTTTCTTGACTGAATTAATATTCTGCTGCTTCTGTGAGAGCTCAAGATGACAGACACAGAAAAGAGTCTCACCAATTTTATTCCCAAACAACTCTGTGAGATAGGTTGGACTGAGAGATAGATAGATAGATAGATAGATAGATAGATAGAGATAGATAGATAGATAGATAGATAGATAGATAGATAGATAGATAGATAGATAGATAGATAGATAGATAGATAGATAGATAGATAGATAGATGATATGCTCAAAGCTACCCAAGGAGATCCATAGTTAACAGGGAGACTACTCCCCAACCACTATAGTACACTGTCTTTCCTATTATTTATTATATTAACTTTTCTAATAATGTTCCACATCTCAGTCTAAGCAATATCATCAGAAATCTAGGGGAGGACCCCTTGGGGTAACAACTCATACCGCCACCCTAACAGGACAGCCACCCCCAAATAAGAGAGGTATAGAGGTAGCTCTCAAGTTACAACATTCATTTAACAATCATTTTGAAGTTAGAGCGACACTGAAATATTGACTTAAGACTGGCCACACATTTGAGACCATTGCAGCATCCTTATGTTCACATAATCAAAATTTGGGCATTTGGCAACTGGCATGTATTAACCATGGTTGCAGCATCCCAGGGTCACATGATTGCCATTTGCGACCTTCCCAGCTTCTTCTAGCCAGCAAAGTCTATGGGGGAAGCCAGATTCGCTTAACAACTGCAATAATTTGCTTAAAAACCATGGCCAAAAGGTTGTAATATTGGGTGTGACTCGCTTAACAAATTCCTTGTTAACAACAAAAATTCTGGACCTAACTGTAGTCGTAAGTTGAAGACTTTTGTGTCAGGGAACTCTGTGCTGAGTATATGAATTCTGAAAAGCATTTTCCTTGACAGTATTAGCCTGATTTTTTTTTAAGCTTAGTTACTTGGCATAAGGTTTTAGAAGTGGACTTGAGCATATGAGAAAATTTATATGTAGATGTTAGGCTTTATGCATTGTGGTGACAAAATTTTGGTGACATCCATCACTGTTATGTAAATGTTTTGTGACAAGCCCTAATGGCTGCATTTTTTGAGATACTAATTGTTACTGACATTGTCCAAGAATCAAGTTGGGAGGGGGCACTGTCTAATCCAGAATTATTAATGGGAACCACAATAATATGATGGCTAAATTATGATTTTTATAAAAAATAAACAGACCCTAAAATAAGAAATAGATATTCTGGTCCATTCTGGATTTTAAATTGCTGTTGTATCTCAGTAAATAATAAACTACAAGACTGGGAGACTGAGACATATTTTAATTCACCCATGATAGCTATTGCCCTCTTCCCTCAAAAAACACTCCAACACACCTTTCTCCTCCTATTTTTCCCAGAACAGCAGCCCTGTGAGCTGGTTTGGGCTGAGAGAAAATGACTGGCTCTAAGTCACCCAGCTGGCTTTCATCGCTAAGATGGATGTGAACTCACAGTCTCGTGCTTTCTAGCCTGGTGCCTTAATCACTAGACCAAACTGGTTCTCTTTTTGCATGCTGGATACTGACATAGATATATATATCAGGGGTGAAATGCTACCGGTTCCCACCGGTTCCTGAGAACCGGTAGTGGTGGCAGCGGGTGGTTCCGAGAACCGGTAGTGGCGGCAGCGCGAGGCTCCGCCTACCCACCCAGTCTCTGCTTTCCACCGTCCCAGCCTGCCTTCCCTACTCCCTTCCCCGCAGGCCGCAGTCCTGCCATGCTTCCCTGCCTTTCATGCGGCCTTCCTGGTGTCCCCGTGGCCACCTTGTGAAGGCAGGCAAGCAGAAGGCCGCATGGAAGGCAGGCAAGCATGTCGGGGCCGGCCGGCCGGCCACGGGGAAGGGATCTGCCTGCCATCCTGGAGCGCTGCCGCTGCCGCTCCTCTCAGCCCCATAGCTGGACGCCGACCTCGGAAGGCAAGCGGGCGTGGGGGACTGCCGGAAGGCTGCTAGCTCCCTTCCCCGCGGCCAGCTGGCCCCAACATGCTTGCCTGCCTTCCACGCGGCCTTCCGCTTGCCTGCCTTCGCAAGGTGGCCATGGGGACACCGGGAAGGCTGCGTGGAAGGCAGGGAAGCATGGCAGGGCTGCAGCCTGCAGAGAAGGGAGGCAGGCTTACCAAATATGCTGGGCAGAGGATCTAGAAGGTAAGGCTGACGCTGGCAGTGGGGGGGGGGAGGAAGACCCACTGCGCTCATCCGAGGAGCCGCTTCGGATGGACATGGCGAGGCTCGCTCACCTTTTGGGCCTGGCGTGCTCGGCTTCTGCGGGGCCTTTGGCCGACTGCCGCCCACTTGCCTTCCCCTCTGCCTCGGGTCCTGCTCCCCACATCCAGCCCATGACAGGGGACGCGCTGCTGCCGGGCCGGGCCACCTGCCCTCCCAGAGCACTAGCACTTTCTTCCTTCTCCCGCTGCTGAGAAGAGAGAAAGGGAAAGAAAGAAAGAAAGAAAGAAAGAAAGAAAGAAAGAAAGAAAGAAAGAAAGAAAGAAAGAAAGAGAAAGGGAAAGAGAGAAAGAAAAAAGAAAAAGAAAGAAAGATATGAGAGAGAGGATGGGC